>KE151639.1:45169-82155 GCA_000411095.1 Aethionema arabicum
TGTCACATCAAAGTATTATATATTTTCATAGTAATAAAATAGTTTTTAGTAACATTAAAACAAATATTTTTTTTGGAGTAAAATGAGCCAAAAGCGCATGTGGAAGAATCCGATAGTTTCATGACTTTTAAGCATCAAAAGATTTTTGACTTAGACACCAAATAAAAGTTTTTATGACGAAAATAATAAAAGTACAATGTTTTTAATTTGTAACTTCAAAGAAATGATGGGGTATAAATTAAAAATAAATTAACAAATATAATTAAATAAAATAATATGTGGTTGAATGGGCTTAACTAATTAATATTTATAGCACAGCCCAAAGAAAGTCAAATGTATGTGTTTGAGTGTACCAAATTTTGCAAACCTTACTTAACGCGTTGTCTTTCTCCAAAATTTAATGTAGAGAAAATATACACTTTTATTACATTTCATAATTTGATTTCTTTATGTTATAATTCTATTAATTCTTTATATTATTAGTTATAAAATACATTATATATATTAAAGAAAATGTTACATGATTACAAATTTACAATGACACTTTTTTTCAAGTACCAATGTCACTATACAATAAACAAAATTACGATACATGACGTTTTTTCCCCGAATTTCATTTTTTTTTTTAATTTGTTTTTAGTTTGTAGGTCACATAACTAATTTAATAGTTAAATAGTTGCATAACAGTAATGGTATAGTTTAATCATGATAAAAAAAATGAGATATACTATTAGTTCACCGTGTGATCGATTTTTATTAGATTTTTACCAAACAAAATAAATATTCTTTATTTATTTTGACCAATATGAATGATAAATTAGAAATTGTTAAAATATACTAAATTAATAATATAAATACATTACTTTTTTTTCCCATTTTAAATACATTACTTAGATTACAAGTTGTGTAAAAATGTACACGCAAAATTATTTGTAATAATAATCTGAAAAAAAGATTCGGACATTTCAATGTAGCAGCTATCGAATTATTCGTTGATTCCCTCCAAGCTTTTTATTTATTTAATTATTATTATATATTTTTTTATCTAAAAAAAAGCTCAGACAAAAATGGCGATCATTTGGTAACCGCCTCAAAGCAAAAACAATTATTGCTGCTTTTTCAACGAACGCACTATAAAAACCATACGCCACGTGATTTGTTCTACGCTTGACTCATCAGATCATTGATTGTATCCCTCTCTAATTCAATTTCCCAAATAGCATTTTTTAGGGTTCTCTGGGTGAGGCCACCACCATCACCACATTTGACTGATTCGATTGGGAGAATTCGTTCATTTGATTTTAGCTCGAAATAGGTTTTCTTACACGGGTGTTTGGCCTTGATTCGGCTCATTCTTTGCTTCTAAAAGGTACGATTTCTCTCGATTTTAGCTTCATTTCTTGAGTGAAAACGTGATTGGTTGATATAGGATGTTTGCATGTTACAGCTTTTGGTTATTTGCGAATGTTTCTTCTGATGGTTAGTTGTAACATCTTATACTTCTTGATTTTACAATCATTTTAAGGTGTTTCCATTTCGAGATTGGATTACATAAGAGTCAGAGGGTTTCCTATTCTGGTTTGATCTTTGGGTTATCTGTTTTATAACGCTGAGCTCTTGTTTTGGAGAAACCTTGTTTTCGATTAGTTGCAGTTATTCTGGAGTTGGTTGTATTTTTTAGTAATCTCGCTTGTTACTTTACGCTCATTTTGTTTGTGTGATTTGCATTTTTCTTATTTCGCGAAGTTTGATGATCAACATAGTAAAGGGGAGACTAGGAGTTTATCTATTTGGTTCATGTTCTTAGTTAAATACTATAAGATCAAGCTATAGAATTAAGCAACTTTAGGTACGTTGATACACAGCAAAATATGTGGGTAAGAACTGAAATGCTTATTGCATTACTAGGATTGGGTTGAAGGATTCGATTAGATCTCTGGCATTCAAGAATTAGGAGGAAACTTAGGCTCCTGACTAACAATGTTTAGTTGCTATTTGTGGTTCGCTTCGTTAAGGTGTCTAGTTTCTTTCTTCTCGATGGATGAGGTATGCAGGCTAGTGCTAGTTCTAGTATCAGTGACGAATTTTTGGAATTCAGGGATGAAATGTTCCTTCTTATCTGACAGCAGTTTAGCTTCTACTTGAATATATCTTTGAGACTTTTGTATTCCAGGTTGTCGTTGACTTTCGTCGTTAAATTCAATAACTTGTATACATCATTAGTAATTTGAACCATCAAAGCTTAGTAAATGGACACTGTTACATTATTGGATCACACTGCTAGATATATTTTTGTTTTATTTTCTTTTATTGTGTCCTTAGGTGAAAAGTTTTGTCTGCTATACTTGAAACCAAGAGCTCAAAGTTATTCGTTAACCATTCCTAGCTCTGTCAAGATTTGGACAAGTCATCAAGAAATTTAAGGACCAAACATAGAGGAACCATAAACTATGGGCTCTGAGACGCATTCTGGTTTATTAGATACTCTCAAAATGGAGAGAGTCAGAACGATTTTAACCCATACTTATCCTTATCCGCACGAGCATTCACGGCATGCCATTATTGCTGTACTTTTTGGTTGCCTATTCTTTATTTCATCGGATAACATGCACACCCTCATAGAAAAGTTTTCGGTCAAGTGGTGGTCCATGTATGCATGCTTGCTCGGATTTTTCTACATCTTTTCTTCTCCATTTTTACGGAAGACTATCAGACCAAACTATTCAAATTTCAGTCGGTGGTAAGCAACTGACAATCTTGTCTAATTACATAACATCATTTTTCACACTTAAGAGAATTCTTAGTTCTTTGTTTGTCCTTATGCAGGTACATTGCCTGGATTTTAGTTGCAGCTTTGTACCATCTTCCTAGTTTTCAGTCAATGGGTTTGGATTTGAGGATGAATTTGTCTTTGTTTTTAACAATTTACATATCATCTATAGTCTTCCTTGTAGTCTTTCACATCATTTTTCTTGGCCTTTGGTATATTGGTCTTGTTTCTCGTGTGGCTGGAAGACGCCCAGAGATCTTAACCATTCTTCAAAATTGCGCTGTAAGTTTGTCATCCCCAGTCTGGCATATTAAAGCCACTTGTTAGCTTAAGATATCTTCTTTCTTATTAAAAGGCTATTGGACCTATGTCTTTATTTGTGTAGGTTCTTAGCATGGCATGCTGTATCTTTTACAGTCATTGTGGTAATCTAGCTATTGTGAGGGAAAAACCTCTTGGAAGACAACATTCTAGCTGGTTTTCATTCTGGAAAAGAGAAGTAAGGTATAGTACGTGGCTTGCAAAATTCATTCGTATCAGTGAGCTGAAAGACCAAGTATGTTCCTCATGGTTTGCTCCAGTGGGATCTGCAAGTGATTATCCACTGTTATCCAAGTGGGTCATTTACGGGGAGGTATCTCTTCTGTTAGACTGGTCTAATGAGTTGCGAACATATTTTATTTGCCCACTCTTTAATTTCTATCCTATTTCTACCTTTTAATTGCAGATCGCATGCAATGGATCATGTCCTGATTCATCTGATGAAATTTCCCCTATATACTCGTTGTGGGCCACGTTTATTGGTCTTTACATTGCCAATTACGTAGTGGAAAGATCAACAGGGTAAGTAGCATCTTTAGGACAATACTTGTCAAGTTAATAATGCAGTAGTACATTCATATGAACAACTTTGGTCTTTCATTCCCTTTGTTACCCAGTCGCATGTGGTAGCTTTTTATCTTAAATAAATAAATACATGCTATGCTGTTTAGGTGGGCTTTGACACACCCTCTGTCAGTTGATAAACATGAGAAGCTTAAGAAGGAGCAAATGAAACCTAGTTTTTTGGATATGGTTCCTTGGTATTCAGGGTACGTCAATGCCAAATAATATTTCGCTTTTCAGTTTATCATACTTTTATTGAAACAAGAAAGCACTGAAAGCTGGAGTTGAACAGGTACTGACCTAGCTAATTATTATTTTCAGAACATCGGCTGATTTGTTCAAAACTGTCTTTGACCTCCTCGTATCAGTGACGGTATTTGTTGGTCGCTTTGACATGCGGATGCTGCAGGTACTTTCTACTTTATAATTTGATATGATCAGGTCATTTCTCTCTCCCTTAGATTCTTTGATAGTGTTTATTTGATATTCTAGGCTTTCCCCTTTTTTGCCAAATCTTTAGGCTGCTATGAGCAAATCTTCTATTGGAACCGAGAGGAAGGATCTTCTATTTGATCACCTTGCTGATAAGGGCGATTTGTGGTTTGACTTCATGGCGGATACTGGTGATGGTGGGAATTCATCTTATGCTGTTGCGAAGCTTCTTGCTCAGCCTTCTATTGAAGTCTCAGTGCGTGATGAGTTTCGATCTCTACTACGGGGTAATGCACTGCTTATTGGAGGAGATCTTGCGTAAGTGTTTCACATATTATCTGTAATTTTTACATGTTTTTCGAGCTTTTATAAGGCGTAACAGTAATGATTGATATCTATTAATGATATGTACCAGATACCCCAACCCTTCAGCATTTACATATGAAAAACGTCTCTTTTGTCCTTTTGAATATGCGCTCCAACCTCCCCATTGGTATAAAAACGACTCTATTGCTGTAGACAAGCCTGAATTACCTGATGGAGTGTCTGATCTGAAGCATTATGATGGTCCTCAATGTTTTCTCATCCCTGGAAACCATGGTGAGTTTTAGATCTCAGTTTTTTTTTTTTTTTTTCAAGTAATTTGCTTCACTTTCATGCATGCATAGCTGGTTACTTCTGGTTTTTCCTCTAACTATAGAGTTACCGTTTATTATTTGCTAGACTGGTTTGACGGACTTAATACTTTCATGAGGTATATATGCCATAAGAGTTGGTTAGGCGGCTGGTTAATGCCCCAGAAGAAAAGCTATTTTTCTCTCAAGCTACCTAAAGGATGGTGGGTGTTTGGTTTGGATCTCGCACTTCATGGTGATATTGATGTTGACCAGTTCAAATTCTTTTCTGAATTGGTGAAAGAGAAGGTAGTTGTGCATCAATTTCTTCCCAATGCTTTATAGATTTATTGATATGTGATATTTTCCCTTACCCACTCAGTTCTACCATTATTTTTTTAGCCACTTGATAATTTTGTATAGATTTGTGATGTCTTTGTTTCCAAAGAGCTCCTAACAATTGGTTTGGCCTGTGTTTTTTTGGCCTCTTCTTTTCATATTATTCTGTTTCAATTTATTGTAGTAAAATTTAGTATTTTTTTCATTAGGTTGGGGAGGACGATGCAGTGGTCATTATCACGCATGAACCAAACTGGCTTCTTGATTGGTACTGGAGCTGTGAGACAGGGAAGAATGTGAGACATCTGATATGCGACGTTTTGAAATACAGGTGTAAACTTAGAATAGCAGGGGATTTGCATCATTATATGCGTCATTCATGTAATCAATTAGATGGACCAGCTCATGTACAACATCTTATTGTTAATGGTTGTGGAGGAGCTTTTTTACATCCCACCCATGTATTCAAAAACTTTTCGAAATTTTATGGGGCTTCATATGCAAACAAGTCTGCCTACCCGTGTTTTGATGATTCAAGCAAGGTAACCCCTTTTTTCTTCTGTAATGTCATATCACCAACTTGCTTTGTTTTCTTCAATACAATATAGTGTTTTCTGCTGTTTGTAGATTGCTTTGGGAAATATTTTGAAGTTCCGGAAGAAGAATTGGCAATTTGATTTCATTGGTGGCATTATATACTTTGTCTTGGTCTTTTCGTTGTTCCCTCAGGTGCGTTCTTAAGCTTGCTTCTAATATTTAAATGATGCACAATGCCGAGTAATATATAGGGAAGCTGATGCTGGTGTTTTATATGCTATATCAAATTTTCTCCCTGAGGGTTTGCATATTTGTAGATTTTGTTTTCCGTGAAAGCCATCTCAAAGTATCGGTACTCACAAGAAGATTGCTTTCTTATTCCTCTCTTGCTCCTTGTTGGTTTCAGTGTAAGCTTGCTCACATTCTACGAGGTGATTCATTTTCTGGTCACCTGGAGAGTTTCTTAGGCACAGTTTGGAGCGCCTTTCTGTATGTAATGGAACAATCTTATGTGTCTTTTACCGGTGTTCTCATGTTGCTGATAACTGCAATCACATTTGTCCCCTCAAAAATATCTCGGAAGAAAAGGGTGCTTATTGGAATTCTTCATGTTGCTGCACACCTGATGGCAGCTCTGATTCTCATGTTGCTGATGGAACTGGGCATAGAAATCTGTATTCAGCATAATCTTCTTGCAAATTCTGGTCAGTTTCCATTTCAAATACCTTCGTTCAGGTTTCTATTGCACACGCAAGTAGCATCATGTGTCGTTACAATGTCATTGACACCAAAGGAATAGAAGTGACTCCATAAATATGTTTGCAATAGAGCCTTGAATGATTTATGGTTCTTGACACGTTTGTTTACACAGGGTATCATACATTGTATCAGTGGTACAAATCAATGGAAAGTGAACACTTCCCGGACCCTACTGGCCTTCGATCCCGTATTGAACAATGGACATTTGGCTTATATCCCGCATGCATCAAGTATCTTATGTCAGCGTTTGACGTTCCTGAGGTAATATATTGTGTTTTATCTTGTCTCTTTCGATAAATGAAATTCCAATTTGAAAATCAATGCGAGTGCTTGACATCAGGTGATGGCGGTAACCCGGACCAACATTTGCAAAGAGGGTATGGAATCACTTTCCAGAAGTGGAGCTATGATATATTATGCTTCTGTCTTCCTTTACTTCTGGGTGTTTTCAACCCCAGTCGTATCTTTGGTATTTGGGAGCTACTTGTATATCTGCATCAACTGGTTCCACATACACTTTGATGAAGCATTCTCTTCACTCCGGATTGCCAATTACAAATCTTTCACCCGTTTCCACATCAAAGGCGATGGAGACCTCGAAGTTTTCACCTTAGCAATTGATAAGGTAACAAATTCTATCTACCACAGTTGCTAGAAAACTCATAGTGCTGTCAAATGATTCTTTATACATAAAATCTTTACTTAAGAACACACGCAACTTCATAAACTGAACACGACACACGACACCATAGAATGAATATAGTGTACGACCGAACCAAACTTTATGGATTGCCATTAGTTTTTGTTGATATTAGTAGTTATTAAACGTATGGTTACGGATATATGAAGTCAGCTAGACTATTTAAATTGTTTGTTATAGGTCTTTAACCATAAGTGTACGTGATACGATTCCAGGTGCCAAAGGACTGGAATCTAGACAAAGATTGGGAGTTTGAGTCGAAGCAAGGCGTGGAGATGAGTCATAAGAGGAGGTTTCCAAGCAAGTGGTGTGCAGCAACAGTGCAACAAGACCCTGTTAATACCGTTAAGGTAGTGGATAGTTTCACTATTCATAGATCAATTAGAGAAAACGGATCAGTTCTTCACTGATTTGCGTCTCTCTTTTGTATAAAAAGTAGAATGTATGAAGATTGAGCATCAATCATAGGCTTTAAAATTCCAGCTTCTTGTATTACTTGGAACTACTCAAATATGGTTAGTGAAATCAGATAAATACAAATCGATGTTATAATGTGTTGTGTTTTGTGTCTCCTAAAGCCAATTTTACTTTGCTTTTGAAAAGATAGAAGTTTCTTCTTATATAAAGCTACAAAGTAACTTTTTAGCCCTTTCCTCTCTCTTTCTCAATCATACAACAATGTTATGCAAAGCCTCATGTTAATCTTAAGATCACCCCCAAAATTACAAATCAAGTAAAAAAAAATAAAGAGTGGGTGACTCGTCAGAAACGTACACTAAGATCTCAAACTGGATTTTTGGAGCTTTTATGATGAAGGAGCGTATTCTTGGATAGCTGTTGCTAGTTTATCTCTATCTTCTGCTGTTTTTGTCCTTATCAGAAAGGTTCTTGGAGTTACAATCTCGTTGTTTGAATCATCCTGTAGGTACATAATCATCTCAGAGAAACTACAAACCATCACTAAAGAATGATGAACAGAGCATTGATTTTTGTTTACCGAGGTATGGAATATTGCAACAATGGCGTTCTTTTGTACACTTGTCTTGATTCCAGCGTACAGTAGAGCGTTCAGAAGCAGTTTTCCAACCTAATGAAAAAAGGGTCAAAAGTATTGATGGTTAGCATTATAATGTATGAAGAATAGTGTGAAATCACTGAATTGTAGGCTAAATGAATATGAAATCATACATCATTTCGGACAAGAATTGTGGGTTTTGATTCTTTTGTTCCTTTGTCAATACCCTCTTTGCATTTAATTGAGAGACTCCCAGTTCCTTTATCTTTCCATGTACCTTTATCTGCCGCATCATTTGACTGCAATATATCCTTATTAGATCACTAAAGTTTACATATATGAAGAGAAAAGATAGTGAAGTGAGAAATACTTTGACATAGAGTTTGCATTTGACTTCGTGGACTACAGTGACACCTTTCTCTTCAGCCTTTTTCACAGATGGGCTGCTTGGCTGAGGTTCTTCATCTCCTGTTTAATCAAAAAGAATTCAATGTTCACAAGACCATTATGCGTCAAAGATTGATTTGTAGTTGAAAATTTTCATCTAGGGACGTTGAACTTTTGAATACATTAAAGGGAATATGAGATTTTAGATTCTCCACTATCAAAAATGGTTTTTTAAACCACAAACCTTAATAACCAGGCTTTTTAAAACCAAAATCTCAAATTTAAATTTGAAATTATAGTATAAATAATCCAAATTTGGATTATATTTTTCGATTAACCTTTGAAATTATGGTCCAAAGTTTAATTTTGATTTAAAAATTTTGGTAGGGTTAAAAAAACCATTTTGATATTTTGGGTTTTTTTCACCAAATGGTGATAGTTCAGGGGGCAAAATACCATATTCCCTACAGTAAATGATCAACGATTGCGGGAGTAACAGTCCCAATCCATGTTATATAAGCAAGAGATATGAGATCAAGGATTCTATATAATTCTTACTAATGCGTTTAGAGCGATAAATTCCAACATAGCCTTTTAAAGAACCAGAAGCAAAAGAGGGAAAAAACACTCACCACCATCTGCATCATCTGAGGCCTCCCGCTTTTCTGGTATGAACACTGGAGTTACTAATACCAACAAATAAGGAAACTAGAGGTCAGTTGTTTGAGATATACAATTACCATTAATTAAACGAAACTGGTAAATTCATATCTTATGCTCAAGGAAAAGTAGATACCTCCAGATGAAAAAGGGGTTTGATTACTAGGAAATGAGAAAGAAGGTTGACTATTAGAGACTGCTCCTGCTTGATTGCTTGAAAATAGGCTAGGTTGGGTGCTATTTGTCAGACCAAACTGGCCGCTGCTAAAAGATCCGGTTTGGCTACCGGCTGTAAAACCAAATGGACTGCTGGAGAATACTCCAGGTTGGCTTGAAAACAAACTAGACTGGCTACTGGAAAATTTCGTAGATTGATTGTTTGAGAAGAGCATAGGTTGACTGTTTGAAGCAAACAGATTGTTATTTGAAACTAATTTAGCATCGCTACTCTTGACATCAGTCGTTGATTTTTCCTCTGTACCACGAGATTCAGGGGATACGTTTTCAGCTTTTTCCTTATTTGCTTTCAACAAGTTAACCACATCCTTAAACTTTTCCTGCGGGATAATTGATGTGAAGTAGAACTAATGAGCTAGTGAAGTAAAAGAAAGAACACTAAGTAATCGTCTAGTTTATCAAATGGGCAATGAAATTGAAGACACAGCATAACATAAGCAAGCTAGACTTTTCTTGAGTCAATTGATTGCTAAACCGTAGCAATGAAAGATATTTACATGTGAGAAACTAAAGCCTCTAAATTCACGAAAAACACGAATACTGTCTTAAGCATTCTGGTCACCAAATCAAATAGAGGAAACTCATGTATTTGGAAAACTTACCAGGATGCCTGAAGCATGGCCAAGGTAGTCATTCAACCCATCTTCCCAAAGTTCATCAGGATGATTCTTCAGCTGTAATTGCACCCAACTGTTTTAACATTGAAACATAAGAAATCTCTTATTGAAGAAAAGTAGTCATCAGAAGTAAATATCTCTTGCAGAGGACTAAATACATATTCTTTTGCAACAACATAAAAACAAATGTTCACCTTACAAATTGATTATTAAGAGCTCTCACGTGCTTCCTAGCTAACTCAGCCCTCTGTTTATCTAACGATACCGTTGTCAATGGAGTTTGCTGCATCGGTGACACTTTTTGAGAACCAAATAGGGTTCCTTCCACTGATTTCCCATGCTTAAACTGCAAATTGCATCTCAATTTATTCCAGGTAAACCAAAACAAAAGCAATTCTTGCTATAAATACGAGGCCACTAATCTACTAGACAAAAAATTGCACATTCAGAAGAAAATTTGACTCAAAACTAAAAATTTCATTCAGCTATGGGGTCTAAAGCAAGCACTCTGAACTAAACCCTAAACAGCCACAGATTAATGGCAATGCTCACAATTGCTTATTATCCAAAATTGCCGCTTTTGTTCGTAATCACCCAACATCTATACAGAACTCAGTAGAACAATCACAAACCAGTGAAGAGCTAAAATAACTCATCAATCTTCCCACCACTAATAGCATAATCCCCAATTTCTCTCTTCTTCCCAACATTCAAGATCTAAGAACCAATAAATCAGCAACAACACTGAATTCTTGACGAGATTCACTCGACAAAAACGGGAATCTATAATGAAACCGAAGGGGACAATAAAGGCAAAGAGAAACTCACCGAAGAGTCATTGGCTTCGGAAACAGCGGCGCGTTTCATACCTCTCATGATCAAAAACCTTTAAATTTTCTCTGAATCGAAGAAAGAGAGAGCTGCCGGAGAATCCTTTAGGGTTTCTTCAAATTTTAAAAAATACAACTTAAAATAGAAAAGTCGAAAGAACCTTTTTTCCAATAGCAAAAAAAAAGTATACTTTTTTAATACAATAAAAACTGGTTCAATTTCTATTTGGAATAATATCATACCCAATTTTATTTTAATTTAATTATTTTAAAGCAATTTTAATGTATTTTCTCTTTATATAAATAAAAAAAACAGTCAAAGTTCACGTGCACTTGTCTCAACAAAAAAAGTTGATCGTTTTGATATGAGCTCATCAGTCATTGTCACACTCTAACTTCAAATTTGGAGCTTTTAAGATAAAAATACTAATATATTCAGAGTATAAATTAATTTTGTGAAAAAAAATTATGAAAGATAGACCTTTCAAAAATTATGAAAAATAGACCCTTCAAATAAGTGAATTTTAGGATGGTGGCAAAAAAATCTGTAAACTATCTATTTTGGTGAAACAAAGTTTAAACTATCAAGTCCCTGAAAAAACTTTGAATTTTAATTGTTGGTCAAAAAAATTCTAAACTATCAAATCGACAAAAAAATCTTTTACTTTGTTTTTCCGGCCAAAAAAATCCGTAAACTTTATTTTTTGTTTCGAAAGAATCCCTAAACTTTTCTTTAAATTTGAAGAAACATGTTTCAAAGATTTTTCATTTTTTTTCAAAATAAGATAAATCATTTCTTTCAAAGTTTTGTTCATGTTTTTTATATATGGGTAACATGGTAAGATTTTGAAAAAAAAATGTGTTCTTCATTTTTGTTTTCATATTTGAATTCTTCATTAGTTTCTAAAAAGAAATCTTAAAAAAACTATTGGAAATCCTCTTATAATATTGTCAACACATACTTTTATTTTTATTAAAATAACATATATCTAATACAACATATCTAAACCTTAACAAGATGTCAAAATCTTACTCCAAAACAACTATATTATTTAATCATAATTAAATCTAACAGAAATCAAGAATGAGTTCATCAATCAAAGAAGTGAACAACTCATTCCCCAATTCTTCAATCACATTTTGTCTTTCTTCTCCATTGACACAATTCAAATCCCATTTCATTTCCTTAACATAAACTTCTCTTTTCTCTCTTATTTCCCAACTCATAAACATCTCTTCTTGTTTATTCATAACCCATTCTTCTACTTTCTTCATCATTGTTCTCTCATCTTTTGATCTATTCTCTTCTTGAAGATAATCTAATAAGAGATTATCAGCTATTTTTGAAGCTAGGATAAGGTTTTTTTCGCCGATTTTTGACTTTATAAGATCAAACAAGTGGTTTGCTCTGTTTTCAGATTCTTCATCTGAGTTTTCTTGGAGTTCTACATATTGGTCTATGCGTTTTTCCAACTCTAGTGGCTCTAGACGTACCAAATTCTTGAATCTTTTGCTTTTTCTTGAGAGTTTTTCTTCTGTAAATATTAGTTTATACAAGTTAAATATGTGTTTTCTAAGGAGGATTTGCAAAAAATATACTTTTTATATGGGTGTATTTACAAAAATACACAAATGCTAGAACACAAAGATATTTTGTTGTATGCACTAATGAAAATTCATGTATTTTTGTAAATTCTCTATTAAAAATGTAATTTTGTAAATTTTTATTTTTTTAGTGTATATCAATTATTTAAATATTAGTGATGTATTAATTTTTACCCTTGTCTTGAGAAATATGAATGATTTCATCGTCGTCATCGTCATCTTCATCGTCTTGAAAAGGGCATTCCAAAATTGACACCGGACTCAATTGTTCTTTCTCTTCATGCTCACGTTCCTAGAAATATGCAATTAAATAATTTAATAGCAAATATATTTTTTCTTACAATAAATGAAATTGATAAAAATATTGAGATCATGAAGACCATTATAAATTTATAACTTCTAAAAAAAATATATTTTTCTTACAATAGATCTAATTAATTAGTTTTGTTTTTTAACATGCGTGACAACATATTTCAATGTTTTCTTCCTTAAAATATAACACTACCGTACTATATACTATTCGTGTGAAGATATGCGTATCTAACCATAAAAATATGTGTACAAAATTAACCCTGAGAGTGAATAATTCGGTGTGTTGAGTCCCAGGTAACATAAGCTACTCTCGCGGGATCATGTGCCGTAAGATACGCAGATGAAATCTCAGCCCTCGATTTTATCGCCTCTATCACACGTGACTCGCACGCGTTTCCCCGACAAGTTTCAAATCAATTTTTACTTGTAATTAATTAATTTAAGAGGTCCCTTAATTAATTCAAGTGCTTTCACACTATACAGTTGGAAGAAGAAAATGAGTTTTTAACTAACCTTTCTGTTGTGATCCCTACACAGGCTGTTACCGTTGACAGATGATCCGTCACAGTCATGTGACTCTACACTCTCTCCACTCTCTCCACTCTCTGTACCGTCCTCCACGGCGTCGTTTTCGTTCGAAATCTCTTCAGAAGATTCACCACTTGATGAAAACGACGACGACTGTAAAACCTCCGAGTTCGTGAACACCTCGCTACCAAAACTCGACGAGTCACCGGAGATCGAATCTTTCGTAGTGGCCGCAGCTGCAGAGATAACTGAGAATGTTGTTGTTTGATCGTCGATGGAGAGATGAGAAATCAGATCGGACGGTTGATCTAGACTAAAATCAGGAAAAAATGCAGCCGATCTCCACCATTGGATCTCTCCATCACCGATCTCAATTTCACGACGAGAGTTTCCAACAGATTTCCTCCAAAAGCTTTTACTCAAAAGTCTTTTAGAGAAGCTTCTAGAGAAAATCCCCTGTTTGTTATCTCCTTTCCGTGACGGAGATGAAGGAAACGGTAAAAGTTTAACGGCGTGAAGAAACGCCGTTGAAGCTTTTTGAACGGCGTTAGTGATCGCTGTTCCGCATGTTGTACGGTTTCTAGGTTTATGATGGCGTTTGATTTCAGCGTCAAGAAGACGACGAACAGATGTAGATGTAGCCTGACGACGTGGGAACGATTTAAAGCCGTTAGATGAACAAGAGCTGAGATCATCAAGAAGATAATCTCGTAACATCAACGGCTTTAAACGTCTCTTGCTTGTAGAAAGACGTTGATCTGAGGAATTGATCGACGCCATTGTTGAAATTAATGAAGTTTAAGTGATGAGTTAAGAGAGAAGAGTGAGATATATAGTGAAAGAGTAAGAAGAAGCTTCTATGTGGGCTAGGTGATCATAAACCGAGGTTTTAATTTTAATTTTATTTAATTAATTTTGAATTTGAATTTACGTTTGTATAATTATTTAATTGATTTGATTTAGATTTGGAGGTTAAATATTAGAATCTTAAAATAAATAATTAGATTATAATTAGAGACCAGAAGTTGACCTTGTTAATAAAACAGAGGACGAGATTCTTGCGTCTACCATACAGTTTTTGCCTCTCACGTGTGCAATGGCACTAACAACAATTAATTATTTATTTTAATTAATATACAAATATATTTGTATGATATTTTCAGATCTCTCTTAGCAGATTCCAACTATTAACATCGAAAGTATAAATTTATTTATTTTTTAATTCACTAAAAAGAATCAGATTAATTCTAACACCTGTAAAAAAAACCATTTTTTAAACTTAACCCGTCTATAATAAAAACGAAATAGCAAACGTAGAGAAGAATATTATAGAATAAGCAAGAGAGAAAGAAGTAATGTATATACAACTGAAAGGTCTAAAACGACGGCGTTTTATAAATATCTCGTCACACGTAATTGTTTAAATAGATTGAAAAACATCTTAAAAATGAAGAAAAGAAAAGGAAGTTTGATATGATGGTTCGTACCTGAATATAGAGAGAGAAAGAGAGAGAGAGAGAGAGATTAAAGAATTCAGATAAGTTCGAGGAACAATGCTTCTTGTTTACTCGTGAGGCCAAGCTCGTTCAAAGACGACTTACTTTCCCCATCTCCAAACGCATTCCTCGGGAAAGGCCTCACCTGTTTCCATTACACCAATATGAGATTAAGGATGTTTCCATGGAGGTAGGACCCAAAAATGGCACATAATTATTAACAGGCTGGAAACAAGATTAAAGATTTGTTTTTGTTTACCAGTCTGTAAGTGTTGGGTTTCACTGCTCTGCCAATGTCTATGAAGTCAAAAAGAGACTGCAAAACAGAGCCATTTAGTTATTTAAGTGTAAAAGTAAAGTGAAACTAATGTTTTGGGATAACTGACTTGAAGTTTGTCGGATTTAAGGAACCGGCGGCCACGGCGGGTGCCATCTGGCATACGGACTACAAGGGTGATAGCATTCTCTTCGTCTGCTTGTGGTTCCTGAGGTAGAGATGCTTCTTTTGCAGCTAGTTGTCTCTCTAGCTCCTGAACATTAAGAGGAATGTACAATAATCTCAGCTAAGGAACAGCATAAGTTCTAACCAGCCCAGAAAACTTAATGCAGTCAAGAAAACATGAAACTTGTATTGAGGACCGAGCCATATGTGAGAGAAAGAATCGATACCTGTTCCTCCTCGAGTTTTCTTTGAGCTTCTTCCTCTTTTTTCTTTTCTTCTTCCAGAGCTGCTTGTCTAGCATTTTCCTCCTCTAACTGACGCACCTCAGCATCTCTAATGGCTTTCAATTCTTTATCTCTATCAGCTTGTAGGGATGCAAGATACTCATCATCCTGTATGATGTAGCAGTTCAAGTAAATTTCCTTCAAAAAAAAAGGTGTCACCCAGCCACTAGTAGATGTTGCTAACCTGCTGTTCTCGTATCAACCTCTGAGCGGTTAATGAAGGTGAGGGTGGACGTGGCGCTGCCCTCGGCTGAGGAGGTAGAAAAGGAAGATTATACCCAGTTTCAGGAATACCACCAAACATGGCTGCCTCGAGCATCACAGCTTCATCATGTTCCTCAGACGAAATGCCTCCCCACTTGAGAGCATACACGAAAGAATATTAGCAAACGCATGTAGTAGCTACTCTTGGATTCTTATACATAAAGGTAGATCTTGTGTCAATATAAGCCACACAATTTTAAGTTAATACCTCAGAAGGAAATCCATTGCCATCTGCTGGATTGATATTTGCACGTTCTCGTTCAGGGCTTTGGGAAGGGTCAGCATTATGTGTGGTCATAGATCCAGATGCAGCACGTCTTGGCCTGTGTCTAACCAGAGGTTGCTCATCAACTTCATCAGAGTCATCCATAAACGGTGAGCTAGGTGCCGCCAAACTACACAATTATAAAGACAACTTGTTAAGACTAGTTCATGACAGAGAGCAGATATTAGATAAGACACTAGTAAAGCATTAAAAATGCTGAACCAACAAACCTTCCACCATTCAGGTCTGGTACACCCTGAGGTCCTGGAGCAGCAGCCACTTCAGAAACTCCTATTTCTGAGGTTGAGGCTTTCCATTCTTGATTGCGCAACCCTTCGTCCTGTGCTGACTGCACTCACATGTGTTAGAAGAGATCAAAAGAAAGAAAGCAGGACAAAAAGTAATGGCCACAGACCTTCAATGACATTGCAACAGCTTTCGCTATGTCATCATCATCTTCCATGTGAGACTGCCTCATTTCAGGCAAAGGGTTATTTGATCCCTATAAACAAAAAGAAAAAAACTGTTTAAGCAAGAAGATAAACCCCGATACTGCCCATTCTCTAGAAAAAGCTTACCTCAGCCTCCATTTTTGAGGCCTCAACAGCAGCTCGGATCATTTCTTCTTCTATATCATTAAATTCCTGTATATTACTGGCGGCAGGTCCAACAGGTCTGGCGTTTCTACTTCTTCTTATTGGCGCAAATGGTATATCATCATCACTCTCTTCATCTATAATGACTCTCCCTTGCGTAGCTGGACCCTGAGCATGCGCTGATTCTGTCACATCCTCAATAGCAGGTGCATCACTAGATCTAACTGATGGCCCACTACTATCTTTAACTTCGATCGGTATCTGCCTAACCTCTCTAGGATGACTAACAAATGGAGGGCGTGGCATAAAAGGATCATTATCAAATATATTCCTAGCGAAGGTTGAGTCCAGTAGCGAAAAGGGGCTTGTCGCTCTAGCTGCAGAGAGAGGAGATAGAGGAGTTTCTCTACGTGCACTTGGAATCCCATCATCTATATCCATTCCATCATCATGAGGAACATTAACCGAAGCTTCACGTACTCTGCACAAAGTGTATAAGATACATAGTAAAATCTAATATTTGCAAGGGAAGAAAATGATAAAAATAAAGGTGTCAAATTAAGAGTGAGATAGATGGCATACACATTTGGGTCTCCCTCGCTGAAATATGCATTCACAGCTTGATTGAGATCACCTCGATGTTCCTGCAACAATAGAAACCAAAACGTCAATTAATACTTAAACAACTATAGAAGCAAAAGAAGAAAACAAAAATCCCAACTTTCCTACAAAATAGTACAATCAGCCTTCAAATTCGACAGAAACGATGTCTACATTGATGAAAAATAGTACAATCATACCTGAAAGATTACTAAATTCCACACGGTTGGACTAAAAAAGCAATGTAAGAACTCAATCTAACCATCCTATGACCTAAGATTACAAAAAAATCAACTTCAATCATAACCCCTATCGTCAAAAATTAGGATATAGCAAAAGAACCCAATAATAAAACCATCGTCTCATCGAACTATCACTTTACCGACTCTAGAAACTTCCAAGACAATATGAAAACCCCAAAGAAACAAGATAACATCTGAAAACTAGAAGAATCAGGATAAAAAGACAAAAAACAATGAAAACATAAAAACCCAGGAGGAGTAAAGCGAATCACCTCGAGTCTTTGAACGGCAACGGCGTTGGAAGCGCCGGTGATGCTCATAAAAGTGTCGATTGCTTCTTGATTCGGTGTCGCCATAGGAGAATCTGAAGAATTTGTTAAAAGATTGCGAAATATGATATTTTACGGAATTGGAGTAAGGAAGGGGAAAGAATGATGTTCTTATTGGATCGGCAAGACTCTTCGTTTCTTTTTCTCTTATTTTTTTTTTCTCAATTAGTTTTAATTACCAATTTAAATATTTTTTCTTATAATTTTATTAAATTTATAATATAGTGTAAACCGCCTTAAACCTTCTATATTGTTCTACTTCTACGCTGATTAAAACTTAGATTAATCTAATTAATTAACAAATAAGTAAAACATTTTTCGATCAATATACTTGGGCCTGTGAATACAAGCCATAAACTTTGAGGCCCAACACGTGTACATAAAACGTTGTCGTTTAAGTCTCCAGTAGCTTCTCTCTTCTCCACGCATCCACGTGCACATCACGTGAGGCAATCCCGTGCTTACCTCGCTTGTGGTGATGCTTCTGCTTCTGCTTATGTACACGGTGAAGATTATAATAGTGAGAATCAGGGTTACGTTCAAGCATACTCTCCATAACGTCGTCGTTTTGCTCATGATGGTTCTTGATCTTGTGTCTGTGGTGTACAGGTACAGCTGCAGTTGTTGTCTTGCGGCGGTGATTGTTGGTTTTGACAGCGTGGCGGTGGTGATTCTGGTGGTGAGGACGGTGAGGATGGTGACCATGGTGATGATGGTTGGTTATGGTGGGTAATCTTCTATGGTCGTCTGGTCCAAAATGATCATCGTACCAGTCGTAGAATGGGTCAAAAAGTCCTTTTTGGTGCAATAACCAGAGCAGAACACAAACTGCAGATTATATCATAAACCAACCAATTATTCAAAACTTGACTATATTATTATTAGGAAGGGCGTGAAAAAACCTCTGGATTTTGTATTTTCAGCAAAAAAATTTCTGAATTTTGTGTTTTTGACTAAACAAAGTTTGGAAAATTAATTTGGCCAAAAGAATCTGAATTTTGTGTTTTTTACGAAACGAATCTTGGATAATTAATTTGGAAAAATACCTTTGAATTTTGTATTTTCAGCGAAAAAACTCTTGAATTTTGTGTTTAGCAAAACAAACCTTGAAAAATTAATTTAGTGGAAACGTTTGAATTTTGTTTTTTCGGCGAAAAAACATATGGACTTTGTTTTTTCCTTAGTCAGAGGTTTTTCGCCAAATTAATTGTTCAGGGGTTGTTTACTAAAAACACAAAGTCCAAAGAAAAGTTTTGCAAATTAATTGTTTTGGGTTGTTTCGTAAAAAACACAAAGTTTAGAGACTTTTTCGCCTCCATCACTTCCTATTATTGCGTTTGAAGATGAAACGTTACCGGTGGGGAAAATTGCGAGGAGGAGACCGAACATGACCATCCAGCTCAAGCAAACATATTGAATATGACAACCAAAGTCGAAGAAACTCGAGCATTTGTTTCTGCAGGTTATAAGGTCAAGATTTTATAAATATATTGAAGTTAGGAGAAGATTTATAAGAGTGTTGTTACCTGCAAGTGTTTCCAGTGATGAAATCGATAAAACCATCCACTAGTTTCTTCCACAACATTCTAATTGTTTCAAAGAAACCTTTAGGACGTATCTCTGGAGCCTCAAACGGATGAGTAACTTGAGTTCCATTGTTGAGTACAGTAGCTGTGGTACTAAATTGACACTCGGCTCTGTCTACTTCACTGAACTGAGAATCCTTTAGTATAGCTAACACACAAAACAAACACGAGTAACCATTAATGAACTGTAAGAAAAACGAGTTAAACACAGTAAGTAAGGAATCAAATCAAATCGAATCGAATGGAATCACCTGTGCATATATATTTTGCAGCTTGATCTTTTGTCAGGTACAGTTTAAAAGATCGAGTAGTTACTGCTTTTGATTTCATTATAAAGAATTGCTCCTGAAAACAGTATCAGTTACTTCATCCCTTTAACAATGCTTATGAACTGAGCTAGAGTTTTTACCTCAGTGAAAGCAACACCTTCGGAGCAATCAAACTGTAGAGTAGGAAATGAGAAGGTATTAGTGAAGAAAACGGTATCAAACTAGCCGGTAAAAAGAATTGAGTTTTAAGAATACCGTTAAGCTATAAGATGCTTCTACATCACCAGTATTCTTTGTTGTGACTGCAGCAACTCCGAATTGTGCAAGTGCTTCGAATGTTGGTATATCAATGTTTGTAATCTTACCAGGACTCCTGCAACCAAAAATCAGAGTTACTTTACTTTACTTATAATCCGCAAAGTTAGTTACTTACTTAAACTTTACCTCTGGAAAACGTATTCAATATCGTCAGCTCTTAGTTCAATCGCTAGATTTGAGTTAAGTGATTCTGTGACTCCAATGGAGAAAGAATGAGGCCCTGCGTTCTGTAAGGAAACCTTGGTAAGTCAATAAAGTCTCATGTTGTAACTGATTAAGAAAGCTGGAACTTAACTGGATGTTGATTGATCCTTTCAAATCTTCCTTCTAATCCATACAAAGGGAGTTGATGTCGGTTAAACCGGGCTATATCTGCCTGAAAGATCGTTAGTTTTATTGGTCAAAACAGTGAAGCGATGAAGTGTAGGAATGTACTGACCTCACGGAAGTTCCATAGTTGATTGTGCAAGCAACTCCAGTAAGGTGAAGAGCAGAAGCTTGGTTGGCTATTGAAAGCTTCGTAACCAACACCGATTTTATTACATTCTAGACCGTCTAATGTAAATCTTATTCTCTCAAGTAGCATCCACATTGAGTAGTTTCCGCCTAAACTTCCTGGTTGTCCAGCTGCACCCGCCTTGTTTTAAACACAAACTTCTTTTAGTATTACAGCACAGATGCAAGCTAAACATGTCAAATTTAGGATTTTGCTTACTTCTCTTGGGGTTACAAGATAAAAGTCTTCAAAAGAAGGAATATTTGTGTAACCAGCAAAGTCTCCGATGAGATTAACCTTTAGGAAGTTATCATTTGCAGTAGCTGTTCTATTTTCAGGACCAATGATCACTTCCTAAGAGTAAAAAATGTTAGAAACTAGCAAACCAAACAATCTAAGCATTACTAAACTACTATGAAACGCTCCGTAATGTTACGATTTTTTAGCATTATTCCAAAAAATCTATTAAATTCTTTTGACGTGTCTCCACTATTAATGTGAGACAATATTTCACACACAGATGTTTGGACATTTTATACTACCAACTTTGGACAGTTATTTGTTATTCACACGCAATCCAATTTTGACAGTTGAGGACACGATCTTAAAGTTCTTGTTACGATCTTTCCATCTATTACAAGAACCGACCATTTCCGCAACGGAATTTTCCAGAAAAACCACCAAAAAATCGTATAAAATCATATTCAAAATACAATTTTTCACTTGTCAAAATTGAATTCCAACATAAAGAACCGTAAAAGTGAGTAAAGTGAACATACTGAAACTCTAGTTCCTGTCTTCAACTCAACCCGAATACTAAATCCTAACGATCGTTGTCCAATGCCGAAAACATGGAACCTAGAGAAGACAAATCACTTAGCCATTACATTCAAATTGAAAATACAGTTTACTCACATCTTGAAATTTCGTACCAGTCACCTGGAAAACGTAGGCAATGTGCTGTATTTGCCTTCCCCTTTATCATTTTTTCAACTAATCAAAGTCAAAGTTAGAAACGAGACTCCAATTTAAGCTATAAACCGTAATAAACAAAAGAATTACATACAGATATCTCCACAAGATGAAGGTACTCGCCGCTGCGGTCCACATGGACAACATATTGGTTTAGTCTGCTCCAAAACGTTACCTTTCTCATCTCGTAACATCTCACATATCTTCACTATATCTTGTCCAGCATCTGGCTCACACTTTCGTGTCTCAACGTGATATTCTTGAGGTTTGTAAGCTACGTCCTGAACGTTTGAATCCTTTTAATTAATTGCCCAAAATTGGATTTAATTTCGACTAATTTCATCGTACCCTTATGTAAGTTAGATCATACAGAGCATATGCTGCAGATTTGTTTACTGTTATAACTGGTGGAATCCGGACTGTTTGCATCTTACTACTCGAATTATCTTCAACTTCGACGATTTCCGCTACAATCGAAGCTTCTCCTCCGCTCTTGTTTCAAATGAAAGAGAAAGTTAAAATCGTATCTACAGAATAAGAAAGTGTAATTTAGGGTAAAATGCTTACCGATCCACTAGGAACAGCGAGATTCAAGACGATCTTAGTTGAGCAATTGAGATTCGCAGATTCGGATGTCTTCTCGCACTTCTCGAGCTTTGATTTCGATAGAATCTGAATTCCACCGACTTCAATAAACAATCCGACGCAAATTCCGGCGATTACAAAAGCCACCATCCTCACGAACTTCATTTTCGCCAGAGATCTTTGTCTCTGTGCTCCGGAGATAGGAGATGAAGAGTTGCCATCGAAGAAAGGGGAAAAATGGCGGTTTCTATTTTCTCAACGGTTATTTTTTCAACGGTTATTATCTCAGATTTTGAAATATTATGGGCTTTGACAAAGCCCACTAATATTACAACAAGCCTCTTGAATCTCACTGCACTTGCAATTGAACTCACAGGGCAGAAATACAGTACAAAATTCACTTACACACCATTACAATCCATGAATTCCCCGGTTTCTTCGAGCTTTGCTTATCTTGAATCTGCAGAATATGTTACTGATTTGAAAGAGTAATCATCAGTTTTGGGAAGAAGAAACAAACCCAGCTGCTTCATAGATTCAAACCACTTCATGCCTAAACAAGTCTTAAATCTTAGTCACTTTGAAGTTTCTTTAGCTCTCATCATTTGCTTGAATTTGAATCATTTTGGGCTCTAGAGATCATATTATAGATTGAATCTGATGGATCAACCCCTGAATCAATCATCTTCTCAACCAAATCTTCAGCTTCTTTCAATTTTCTTTCTTTACAAAGAATCCCAATTGAAGAATTATAGCTAGCAACATTTGGAGCTAAACCCTTTTCTTTCATCTCCTTGATTAACCTCAATGCTCTATACGAACTACCTTCTCTACAATACCCAAATATCATTGTATTGTATATAACTTCGTTTGGTTCTAACTTCTTTTCCACCATTGATTTAAATAGCCTAGAGGCTTCATTCATTTGGCCTTTGATGCAGAACCCATGAATCAATACACCATAGGTATGAACATCTGGGACTAAACCTATTTTCTCCATTGATGATCGTAGCTGAATTGCTTTCTCCATGTTATCTGAACGAGCAAATGTATCTATCAAAATTGTGTATGTTACTTCTGATGGTTTAATCCCTCTTTCTTCCATCTCTTTAACTATCTTGGCTGCTCCTGTTGTATCTCCCCCTTTACAAAACCCAGAAATTAGAATATTATATGTTACAAGAGATGGAGATAAACCTCTTGACTTCAAATCTCTGCATAAATTCAATGCCTTTCCCAATTTTCCCATGTTACAAAACCCATCAATCAAAGTATTATAGGTAATTAGATTTGGATTGATTCCAGCACTTTTCATTTGATCCACTAGCTTATTGGCTTCAGCTGCCTTCATCTCTTTACATAATCCACTGATTAAAGTATTGTAAGAAACAATATTACACGAAACTCCTCTCTCGCGCATTTCATCAAACACTTGGAAGGCTTCTTTTGTTCTTCCATCTTTGCACAATTGATTCATCACAGAGTTATACGTATAGAGATTGGGGAAAACACCATCAGCCTGCATTTTCTCGTACAATTCAAACCCTTGTTTCTTAAGTCCGTTTTTGAATAATCCATTAATCAAAACAGTGTAAGTATGCTCATTAGCCACTAATCCGATCTTCTCCATGTTCATAAATAAATCTTTTGCCTTTTTAATCTCTCCTTTCTTGCAACATCCATCAATCAAAGTAGTATAAATAACAACATTAGGAGAAAAACCACTCTCTCGTAATTCAACAAGAAGCTCAAAGCTCTTCCCAATTTCTCCAGCTTCGCAACAGCCTTTTATCATAATCCCAAAGCTGTACACATCCAAATTAACTCTGCTCTTGTTCTCGTCAAAGAAAAGCCACCATTGATTGAAAGAACATGACCCAACAACAAAACTCAGGAGATTATTGAAGCAATTTGGTCCGGGGACAAGACCCTTACCAACCATCTCGTTGAAGTAAGAGATCGCAGAGTCTAGCGACTGCGATTGAACAAACGCATTGATGATTACTTCATATAGTCTAGACCTAGTTTCTAACTCTCCTGATTCCGTCAAATATCGCAGGAGAGATGCAGAATTGAAGAACGGGGAATAGATTTTCCCAGAGATAACTTGCAGTAGAAGAGATTGAGCGTGGGAGAACAAGTTCCCAGAGAAAAAGAGACGAAGAAGGATTGAAATGGATTCATGAGTGTGTTGTACTCCATGAAAATGCGATGAATTCAAGAGAGAGAAGGCCTTCAATGGAGGAACTTTGATCAAATTCGCCAATAAATAGAGGGTTTTCTGGGATTTCTCTGCCATTGTAGATACCTTTAAATACGAAACATTCACGCGCCTTAGAAGAAGAAGAAGCCATATCTGAGCTTAATAAGCACTATAAATTTTTTGGGCTAGGCCCATATTCACAATAAATATTGGGCTAGGCCCATATTTAAATAGAGATGGGTCCCACTAGTCATTTCATCAGTGGCAAATATGTAAATAACTAGTAACAGAAGGTGAGACTATGGACTCCAAAAGCTATTTCCATTTTCCCCACAATATCGTCTCTATCTCTCTCTCACTCTCTCAGCTCCTGGAATTTGTACAAATGCTTTTGGGCAAATCGTAATCCCTTGGATGGCGGCATTAATGGATCTAGATTGAGTATCGAGAAGCTACAGAATGGTGACGATAACGACTACGTCTGAAGCGGATTCGGTGTCTCTTGCATCTCGTGTCGGCAGGGCGAATTCTGACGGCGCAATTGACGCTACGCCGTTACTTCCTTCCGGCGTTACGAGAACAGAGAGCTTGGATGGAGCTAGTGGGAGTCTACGATCTACTAGACGGCAAGGTCTGAGGGAGGCAGCGAGGTTCCTGCGTCGCGCTGGGAGTCGGAGGATGATGCGGGAGCCGTCGAGACTGGTTAGGGAAACTGCAGCGGAGCAGCTGGAAGAGAGGCAGAGTGATTGGGCATATTCGAAGCCAGTGGTGTTTCTTGACATTCTTTGGAATTTGGCTTTTGTGGCGATCGGGGTAGCTGTGCTGATTCTCAGCCGCTATGAGCGGCCAAATGTACCGTTGAAGACTTGGGTGGTTGGGTATGGTCTTGAGTGCGTGCTACATATTGTTTGCGTATGCGTGGAGTATAGGCGGAGGCGATGGCGTAGGAGAGGCTCCCGCCCCCGATCTTCATCAGCCTCCTTGTCGTCATCAGAGGATGGTAGTCCCGGGTCGACAAATTCATCGCAGCAGTATGTTTCGCTAGCGCAATTGGAGGATAGGGGAAACTCCAGGTATTATTCTCGTTTTAACATTCTGGTTGAACACTTTTGGCAGTGCTTAGTTGATCTGGAATTTTCCGAACCATTGAGCTGTTAACTTTGAATTGAGAGAACCTGAAGTTGAAGTTATTCATTATATACAATCGAATGTGGAATATTAGTGTATGGTTTACTGTTGTTATTAGATACATGGTGTGATTTCGGAATATGGAATCGCAGGGGTGAACGAAAGCGATTTGAATCCATTGCTTGATATGTATCAGATAGTAAATGCTTGTTGTATCTATGAATCAGTGCAGCTTTTCTTGTACCCTTTCTGCACTTAGGTGAGGATACATACATGAATGTGGAAAACGAAGTTGATGAAGAAGATATAAGGAAACTTAGCATGCCATCTTCTTTGAGTTTGAATGTCTCTTTTAGTAGTATTGATTTTAGTTTTGTTCTTGTAATGTTAGCAGTTGCAATCTGGTTCGGGACATGCTTGCAATTGATTTTCTCTCAGAGATAGTTTAGGCCTAGTTAATCATTCTTTATTGTTTGCTTGATTTTCTTTTTGCTTCCACGAGTCGTATTTTTCCATGTGCTCAATATTGAGTATGATGAGTGTATTCTTTCTTGAATGTTCAATGTCTCAGTAGTTCCACGAAGCATCTAGAATCAGCCAACACAATGTTCTCATTCATCTGGTGGATAATTGGATTTTACTGGGTATCTGCAGGAGGTCAAACACTATCTGCTGACGCTCCTCAGCTCTATTGGTATGTTTCTTTTTCTGAATTCTCTTTGTACTTTTTAACTTTTGGGTTTTTTGAACTTTTACTCTCTGTATTTTTGAATTGCAGGCTGTGTATCGTTTTTCTAGGTTTCGATGTTTTCTTTGTTATGTTCTGTGTTGCACTGGCTTGTGTTATTGGACTTGCTGTTTGCTGTTGTCTTCCATGTATCATTGCACTTTTATATGCTGTTGCTGACCAGGTAGTATTTTTCTACTTCCATTATGATACTTAGTTTAGAACTACTTCTTTCATCTAGACCATGGGTAAAACCAAGGCATTTGATTTTCTTTTCCTTAGCAAATCCAACTCCATATCATAATCTAATATTATCTTACGATGCCAAATCAGGAGGGAGCGTCGAAAGATGACATAGATAAAATGCCAAGATTCAAATTTCGAAGGACGGGCAATGATGAAAAGCTCCCTGGCGATGCACGAGAAACTACTGCCATTGGAATAATGACGGAATGTGGAACAGATTCACCTATTGAACGTTCGCTTTCTCCTGAAGATGCGGTACTCCCGTTTCCATTTTTATGCAGCTATACAAACTTGTATCTGTTCATATAATATTCAACACGGTCCGACTCGTGACTCTGCAGGAATGCTGCATTTGTCTCTGTGAATATGAAGATGGAGTAGAACTACGAGAACTCCCTTGTAACCACCACTTCCATTGCACTTGCATAGACAAATGGCTTCACATAAACTCTCGCTGCCCGCTCTGCAAGTTCAATATCTTGAAGAACGAAAACGAGGTCTAACTACCCTTGTCTCTATACTTCCCAGGATCACCCGAACCATCCTAAACAGGTGTTCAGGTATATATAAAACTCTGGTGCGTTGTCTTAGAGAATCTTTAATGTTTGTGCAGTTAGAATCAAGTTCATGTTAGTGTCCAGTGAGAAATTGTCTCTATTTGGGGATCTGTACGGTACTGGAAACGGGTCTGGTCGTAGTCGTTGTGGTCATTTGAATACCTTTCGAAAAAAAGTTGAGCTTGGCGTGAAAGTAAGAGTCAAATTCTTAAGGTATACATATATAACTATGGATTTTATTGAACATTACTTGAATTTGAAGTTTATTATACAAGTTGTACAATACAGTAGTGTTCATGTGGTTTTGTTGTAGATTAGTGATTATTTCTTTGTCCTTATTGATTCTCCCAAATCAATGTGTTGACTTGTCTGATAATTTATATAACTTTGCTTCTACATTTATCTTAGTTTTTATTTTATAGGTCGAAAATATTTTTCTTGTGTATATCCTATTGTTTGTTGTTTATTGTCGTTATGTATTTCATTGCTTCTGTTCTTTTCTAGTTTGATTTGTTATATGGTTTTATGGTTTAGGGTTTGTCCTTTGTTTAAGGTTTCATGGTTTTTATTTACAGTTTTTTTTTCTTATAAATTGTTATAACCAAATAAAATGGATCGTTTTTTATAGTGTGCACATTCGGATCTTATATGAAAAGATATTACTGTTTTATTAGATATTTTTTATATCTGAAGAGAAAAAACAAAAAAAATATGAATGCTGATAATTGGCTAAAACAGAGTTGCACTAGTGTTAAAAATATTTTCTTTTTGTAATTTTTTTAACGCTAAAAATTGCATGAGAGTTACATAAACTTTTTTGTTTGTAAATTTTATGTAATAATAAAAGCAACAATAAATGTAAATTTTAGTATGTAATAATAAAAGCAACAATAAGTACTTGTAGGTATAAATTTGAATATTTAAAGTCCAATGAAAGTTCTGATAAAAGAAAAAGCGTAGTGAAAATCAAATATGAACTGTTATAAGAAAAAACAATAGAAAAGGGTGAGACCGAGTATGGAAAGAATATTGGTAAAGGTCATTTTGGTCTTTTTGAAAATAACTCATGCTTTTCCGCGCTTCTCCCAAAACCCAGTCCTCCCTCCTCTCATGCGAGGGGCTGAAGAAGCTCGTTGAAGAAAGCCTCCCTACAGCTTGCTTCTCCTTCCTAATCTTCGTATAGTTCAGAAGCTCTTCTTCTCTATTTGATTCTAGGGGGATCGTTCTGAGGCGGAGATGAATTCTCTTGTGCACCGTTACCGGGACGATCGCCGCAAGCTCCTGGAGTTTATTATGACTTCGGGCTTGGTAACAGAGAGTCGTACCGGTTCTGGTTCTATTTCCGCCGCTGATTTGGATGCTCTCAGCGCTGATTATGTTTTGGAGTGTGTGAAATCCGGTTAGTTCACGTTTCGTGGAAACATATGAATCTATATCTAAAGCTATTTTTATGAGTGAAACTGTAAGTCACGGACTGGGAAAAGTGATTAGTGGGAAGAAGTTGGTTCTCTGCTTGGTAGTTTCGATTTATCTAGCTATCATCAGGAACCAATGGAAACCAGCTCAAAACACAAAATATAACTAACCTATTGTGGAAACATTACATTTTGTGAATATGACTTCAGGTGGTGTAGTTGATGTCTACAAGGGGACGGAGAAACGCAATCTTGAGTCCTTATACCCAGTAATGGTAAGGAAATATTTCTACCATGCTCTGTGTATGTTGGTGTGTTTACTGTGCTGTGTCTGGTGAGTTGTCTTTAAAAGCACAACTGAGGTTAAGAAAAGGGTGTGTTGTTAAAGGCCACTGCGTACCGTAGAAAGATCTGTCAAACTGTATATGGAGTCTTAGATGAGTGAAGAAGTGTTGTGATAGTTGAAGGAAAAACTCCTAACGGCTTTATGTAGCTTGCGCTTTTGATATCAAAGAACAATGCCCTTGTTGATAGTAACTATTGAATTTGCAGATGCAATCTGAATCTGGCGGTACCTATTTTTTTGTATCGAATCCAGATGTAGCAGGATCTCCACCTCGCCGTATGCCTCCCCCTCCAGCTAACTTGGAAGAATCCAGTAATAGCGGCCCAGACACGTCATGCCATAGTGAATCTTCTAATAATACTCCTCCGTCTAGAGACAACTCTATATTTAAAGAGGAAATACATGATATCAAATCTTTGAAACCTATCAAAATCATTCCCCTCGGCTTGCCAGCCTTGAGAACAGGTATCTAGCTAGCTAATATCTGTTCGAATTTTTTGGTCCAGAGTACTATATATTTGTTTCTTGATGGTAATTTTAATTTGGTTTCCATCTTTTGAGTGAACTGATACATGATGTTAGGGATTTTGAAGGGTTATCGGATGATGATTTGGAAGAATCAGCATACGAATTGATGGTTGCCTCTATGTTGCTTTCAAGGTACTCACCTTCCTCATTCGTAAATATCTATTATGTCTTTTCTATGGTGCAAGACATCAGCTATTTTCCGGATAGATCTGTGTGTTTCTCTTGCTCCTGCACATTCTTAAGTACTTCTCACGAACAGTGTTGAGGCTTATCCTACTCAAAGAAGAAAGAAAGAGAAAAGCTCAAAAATTTTGTCAAGTTTGAAGAGAAAGGACAAACCGCATATACAGCCTCATATCACTGATACACACTCAGAGGTCATCAACATGATCCGTATCCAAATGCAGGCAAGGTTCAAAATCAATATCTATGATACAGCCTAAGGAACTAGTAGAAATCTAACGTAGTATGAGAAGAAGAAAAATGCCTTCCACGTACACCTAGCATCTCGTTAACCAACCAAAAGAATTACCTTCCAAATTCAAATTTACTTCAGTTGCATCATTCATGTTGAATCTTAAAGTGCAGTGTATTTTCAATCCATGTTTGTTGATGCTTTAATAGGTCTCATCAAAGATGGACACATGCATACGGAGGAATCTTGTACAGTTGGCTGCATTGAAGACAGGTGAACAAATTGATCTTCCTCAACTAGCATTGGGGCTTTTGGTTGGAATATTCAAATCAGATTTTCCTAACGAAAAACTCTACATGAACTGGAAGACCAGACAGGTGATTATGAACTTTTGTCATGTTTTGCACTACATGTTTGAACCATTCCTTAAAGTTCTTGGTTAATATTGATTAGTTGATAATCTCAGATAAGTCTGGGTGTTATCCATCCTGGTACTCTGCTATGATTCCTTATTCTTCTTGTTCTACTTTGAAATTGCATTAGCAAATGCTTCGTATATAATCTCAGGCAAATCTTGTGTACCACAACTTACGTTACAACGTTACCTGTTTTGATAGGTGCATGCATCTTGTATGATTTCACGTCTTCTGTAAATGAAATTCATTTCATCATGGCATTTACTTAAGCACGTGTATTAATATGCAAGACAATTGAAATATGTTTGGGATTATTGTTATGGCCATTTAAATAGGTGCCTTTTCCCATTGTCAATATAGGCTAACCTACTAGAAGAGATTCTCTGTTTCTCACCAAGTTTGGAGAAAAATGAACGAGCAACTATAAGAAAATGCCTTGCAACGATTAGAGAATCGAAGGTGGGTACAATATTTGTGATTTGGTTATTTCACAGCCAACTAGTTCCAAGCCAACAAAATGGTTTTACAGACTTCTCTTTCATGATATAAAATTATTTTTGGCTGACATAGGAATGGGATGTTGTAATGTCTCCTTCACTGCGGATTGAGGTTCTATCGTCTATAAGGCAGGTGGCTTCAAAGTTGTCATCACTCTCGGGCCGATGTGGTATAGAAGAAGAAACTTATTACTGGACTGCTACCTATCATTTGAACATTAGACTCTATGAGAAATTAATATTTGGTGTATTTGATGTACTTGATGAGGGTCAACTCATAGAGGTAGATTTGTTATATCTTTTTTTTGTCTTCTGGTTTTGGTCTAATGCATATTTTGTGCCTACATAAGGTTCCCTGACTTTACATACATATCAGGATGCCACTACAATGCTTTTCCATATGAAATCAATTTGGTCGACACTGGGGATAACAGAGAATCTACATAATGCAATATATGGCTGGGTTCTTTTTCAACAGGTACGTCTTGTCTCTGTGGGTCCACTTATTCTTCGAATACATGGCTTATCCAGCTGACCACGCTGGCTTGTTAAAGTATGCCCCCCACATATGTTTCTTTCCTGTGAAGTTTGTGTGCACAGGCGAACCTTCTCTCCTAGGTAGTGCAGTTCAGGAGTTGCAGAAAGTTACTTCCACTAAAGAGGGAAATATGAAAGAAGATCTTTATTTAAGTCATCTTGTGTGTTCAAGACTGACCAATGGAACAGAGCGGCACTTAGATCTTGTGAAGGCAATTTTCGTTTCAGTAAGTGCCTGGTGTGATGATAAACTTCAGGACTACCATCTACATTTTGGTCAGGTCAGTTCCCGTTCGATGCTAACAACTTGACATCAATAAGTATCTATTCATTTTGGTGGCCAAAATACGTATACGTGGTTCCTGACTGCTCAAATAAAAAATCTACCTTGGTGTTGCAAATTCACCATGTTGAACTTGTTCCTACAATTCTGTGATTACATATTATGCATTGTCCCTATAAATGATTTATTGATCCCCTGTCTCAGAAACCTCGTGATTTTGGAATGCTTATCAGCATAGCATCGGCAGTTGGACTTCCTCCAGCTGACTATACTGGAAGTGAGGTTCGTGTTTCTGATGTTCACTACCCTATCGGTTGCCCTTTCTCAATTGTTTTTCTTGAAAATTTTCCATTATACTGTATTTCTATATTTATTGTATATGTTGGCTTATGAATATTTCGTTAAAGTTAAGCATGTCTCAGACTTGCGCTACATTCTTTTACTCTCTTGATTCGGCCTTGTACTGGCAGTTTGAAACAACCTTCTTTGTCGTAATGTTGGCATTTATGTATTTTTCATGTCCTTTTCCGTAGCTCAACAAACTACCCAGAGCTAGACATTCTCGCTGGAAGTACTTATCTTATTTATCAACTGTTTAGTGGTGATAGGAAAGCATGTGTGTTAAATAGTTATTAGTTGGGTATAGAAGACCGTACTGTATATGTATTATGTAGTGCACGGTTATGATGGGGGGGAATATTTGAACTTACATTTGTTGAAAGACATGTTCGCGCTTGCAGCTTATCAAGCTAGATACCTTGAGTGAAGATGTTGGTGCTAAGATACAATCCTATGTTCAGAAATCTATTGAAGGGGCATGTGCCAGGGTGAGCTGCTCTCTTGGTTATCTTGTATTGCTGTCCTGCATAAGCCACTTTCTTTATCTGTGCATTCTGATACTGAGTGATACATATATTTAAATGTTAATATACTTAACCTTTCTAGGCTGCACATCTTGCATATGTGAAATCTCAAGGTGAGCGTACCCGTGCTCTAGCTCTGCTTGCAAATGAACTGAGGGCCATCGCAAAGGCAGAGATTAATGAGTTTGTCCCAGTGTTTTCCAAATGGTTGCCCGAATGTATGATGATCTCAGCCATGCTGCTGCATCAGTTTTATGGAGAAAGACTGGTTTGTCCTGCTGCATTTTGATACTTAAGCAGAAAAATAGTTTGTGGCTAGTATCCCTTACGTTGAGTTTTTGTTCTATTCAAGCAGACACCTTTCCTCCAAGGAATTTCATCACTCTCTGGTGATGTTAGACAAGTAGTTCCTGCTGCGTATATGTTGGAGGAAGACTTAACCCAGCTGTTTCATTTTCATAGCAGATCCAAGATGCACAAACCTTTCCCCCACAAGTTGAAGAATTACGAGGTCACTGAGTGGAACATTTTTATATAAATGAATTTCAGAATACAATCCTGCCACTTATTACGGTAACTCATTCTATCATTCCAAATAAGTCATATAAGAGAGTTCCATGTTTTTTATCTGCAGATAGAAAGAGTTGTCAAGCCAGTAATGCTGGACTGGCTTATCTCTCAACACGATCATATTTTGGAGTGGACTAGGCGAGCTTTTGAAATTGAGGTCATATATTTTTGGACAGATTGTTACATTTGGTTGTTATCTGTTGACAATAGATTGGCATTAAAGCCCGGCTAACCATCATAGGAATGATTTCCGGGATCACTTTCAACCCCATTTGGTCAGAATTGAGAAATCATTGAAACATCCAAAACGTTGCAACATAGACAGTTTGAAGTCATAATATATACTCTGATAAATTGAAGAATCCGTGGAGCCGGAAAAAATTGTCATATAGGGACCCCATCAATTTTCACGGCCAAACCAAATTGACATTTCACCAAAAGTTTGTCACAGGATTTAATTAAAATGCTTTGTCTTTTATAAGCAGGAGTGGGAGCCTGTATCATTTCACCAAAGGCATGCTGCATCAATCGTTGAAATATTCAGGATCATAGAAGAGGTATATCTGAATATTTTCATGAAATAATTATGCAGAATAGTGTACAAATTGCAGGACCTTAATAAAGGCTCAGGTCAGGCATATAGAACAAACGCAGTATGCTTGGTGTTGCCTGTAGAATTACATGGTGGTTTTGTTTAAAATTCTTGCTTCACTTCTAGTATGATTGTCTCTACCTTTATTCTTTTGTAGTGCGCACGATTTATTTGTCATCCTTTTTCTCATCTCACTTACTCTGCAGACTGTATCTCAGCTATTTGGTATGCATCTTCCTGTTGATATCACGCATCTTCAGGCTCTTCTCTCAATAATATATCATAGCTTGGATACATATCTTCAGAAAATTTACGATCAACTAGGTAATGGATGTTGGCAACTCTACATCTTGCAGTTGTTTTCTAAAGTGAAATTGTATTCTGAGGCTTGTTCGTGCACTGCAGTGGAGAATTCTTTGATAAGATTCTATCTAATATTTCATACATGGAGAACATGCTTGAGCATGCGTATATACCTTTCTGATAGACTACATGCAACATGTAGATTTTAGGGGCATACTGTAATATATTGACCACATGCATGTATCTGCAGTTGACAAGAAACTTCTCTACCTACCAGCTCCTCCTTTAACTCGATTCGCAGAGGCTGTTATTCCAGTAATGAAGAGGAAGTCACTCGACTTTACTGGGCCTGATAGTAAAGTGCTTATGAGATTGGATGAACTGACAATACCGAAACTCTGTATAAGATTGAATACGCTCTGCGTAAGTGTCCTTGCAGACTAAAACTTTCGTATTTTTCTTTATAAAGAAAACAATCATTTGTATTTGTTAATTGTGTGTTCATGTATCAGTATATCCAGAAGCAAATCAGTGCAACAGAAGATGGCATAAGAAAATCTTTGACATGTGACAGAACCTCTCTTAACAAGAGATCACGTAAGCTCATTTACTTATGGTTTCAAGTGTTAGATGTTTTCCCCTACATTTTTGGTTATTCTCCGGTGACAAAATGAGCATCGGTTGACCCATCTAATGATCTCGTTTCAGAAATTGAGTCCGACGAATCTGGAGAGGATAATTCATTGACGCATAGTGAAGCTGTTGATGAACTCTTTGCTACCACTTATGACAGCCTCAGGGACACAAATGCCAATTGCTTAACCAGAACCCGTGACCTAATAGGTAAGCTAATACGAAGTCTCATGTTCATCTGCAGCACTTTACATGCGAGATAAAGGGCCAGTTCTCTAAGTGCAAAATTCAAAGCTTTGTGGATGTTGCAATTTAAGAGCTTTGTCTCGGAGATGACATGGAACTCAGTTTAACTCTGTATTCTGTACTTATAGTTTCTCTTTAACAGGGGTGAGAGCGATATTCTGGGATCTGAAGGACATGTTCCTAGTACAGCTGTACAACGGCACAGTTGAAGATGCCCGCTTGGAGAGACTACTCCCCCACATTGATTCTGTAAACAAAACTCGTCTCTTTCCCTGATTCATCCCTTCCAGTAAGCATGAACTTAGACTGAGAAATGCAATGCACAGGTCCTTGATAATGTATGCAGTTTGGTTTACGAGGACTCGAGAGATATGGTGGTTTTAAGCATTTGTCGATCCGCTCTGGTAATACATCTCTTTCCTTTTCCATGACTCTACAAGTTCGAGAGCTTCAAATTCTTTTGGGCTTACTAAAATCAAATGTTTCTCAAACAGGAAGCTTATGTTCGAGTACTACTAGAGGGAGGGCCAACCCGTGCATTTTCAGATTCAGACATTCCTTTAATGGAAGAAGATCTAAGTATTTTGAAGGTTAGTAAATTGTTTCCTATTTTGAAGTGTCGGACTCTTTTGGAAAAGTTGTCTTTTCTATACTGGAATTGAATATCCAATCATAGGTTCTTCTGTTCCACATTTCTAGCTCTAGGAGCTTGTTATATAACCATAAAGTAATTTCATTCTGACAACGCCAAATACGAAAGCGACAAATTAGATTTCGCTGTTTAGATGAATGGCTTCTGCACTCTTCCCGTCAAAAGCTGGTCTTTGAGCCTGGCTTAAGGCTTTACAGATTTGACTGATTCATGAATATGACATTTTCAATTTTCTTACTCTGGCTTGCACATCCTCGTAGGAGTTCTTCATCGCTGACGGAGAAGGTCTTCCTCGTTCCCTAGTTGACCAAGAAGCAAAACAGGCGAAAGAAATCCTCGACTTATACTCTCTCGAGGTAAAGACTTTGCTTCACTCACAAAGGTTTCTCCGCAAAAATCCGAGGTGCTAATTTTTTTGGGGTTTTCACGTTTTCTACGACAGAGTGAAATGCTAATACAGATGCTGATGACTGCAAGCGAGCTCATCAACATGGGGGTGAGTTCAGAGCAGCGGCGCTTGGAAGACGCTCAAACTCTTATTAGAGTTCTTTGCCACAAGAAAGACCGAAACGCTTCCAAGTTCTTAAAGCGTCAATACGAACTCCCCATGTCAACAGGTAAGCTCATAACAACGTGAAACTACAATAGATAAAGACTTGGATCCTCTTGGTTAAAGAAAAGAATATCCAGTAGACGAATATTAGGAATTAATCACTTCAAGATCATTACAAGACTGAGTTACAATTGTTTCGAACTACAAGGATTGTATATCTACATGCCATAAATCCTAAACCATTGCTTTGTTCTATTTTGCAGAGTATGAGGATACGACTTCAAATCTACCTGCTTTATCTGAAATCGTCAGAAGCACATCTACCCACTGGAGCAAAACGAGCCAGAATAGTTTCAGTTCCATCAAGAAGAAGATTCAAGAGGCAACGTCCGAGATTAGAAACAACTCCGGATGGTAAATCTGTATTAGTGTACCACCAGAACGTATAATAAGGTACCCAACGTCTTGTCACAATTATAGGAACCTTGTTCAGCTAATTTGTGAAACATTCGAGCCATTGTTCTGACCAGGCATCTAGATATCTCCATATTTTCCACGTTGATCAGCTCCGGTCGTTCAATCCCTTAGCCGAGGATGATCAGTGACCGTTCCAGCGTATGTTTAACCTGTGATCTGATGTTTTACCTGTGATCTGATGAATCTTTTCATTTTCCCAGTTCAAGCCATGGGCCATTATGGTTCTCGGAGTTATTCTCTTCCACCGGCTCTAACTTCACATCAGACCCTTGTTCTCCTTCTCGGGTATTATTACTCAACTTTCCAACTTTTTCTCTCATTTCATCTTCTTCCTCTGCCCCCAACTCTTCATCTCTTCTAGCCCGCTTCGCTCCGATGTTAACACCAAACAACCTCGGAGTCATATCCGAATCAAACTTCAGACCAATCCCTTCTTCTACTCTAGAGACCATTGCCATTGCTGCACTCGTTCCCTGCCTCTCAGGTAAAAGATCCAAAGGCTTCCCCTCAGGTAACAAACTCGCACAATCCACTTGCCCCGACGTAAAATTCGCCATCAGTGTGTAAATGTTAGAATACAATCCTTTAAGTTTAGTTAACTCTTGACTCAACTGCATATTCTCCTTCCTTAACCGCTCGTTCTCTTCGATCAGTTCAGGTCCGGTGGTGCAGCTAGTCGTCCGCTGCAGAGCACCAACAACCCCCATAGCTGCAGCCGCAGGAGATGAATTTGAAGATATCACTTGTTCTTCTCCAGAGTTCGACGGCGAGATAGCGTGAGCTACCATTGGTACAGCTGCAACTGTAACTGCCGTGGCAGCCACTGCA
>KE151639.1:86578-118718 GCA_000411095.1 Aethionema arabicum
CCCGGGAGGTGGTCGGCAACTAAATTCTGGCCAGTCTTGGACGTTAAACGTTCCAGCTGGTACATCTATGGCTCGTATTTGGGGTCGGACTAATTGTAACTTTGACTCTTCTGGTCGTGGTAGATGTCAAACCGGTGACTGTACCGGTGGATTACAGTGTACCGGTTGGGGACAGCCACCAAATACGTTGGCTGAATACGCTTTGAACCAATTCAATAACTTAGACTTCTACGATATTTCACTTGTTGATGGATTTAACATCCCTATGGATTTTAGGTAAGATTATCAAATTAATTCCACGGTCCATTTTAATCTTTGTGGTATAAATTTTTATATAAAGTAAATTAATTAGAGTTAATTTAAAAAAAAGAGACTAGAGTTCTAATTTAGTTAAAAGAGACTAGAGTTAAAAAAAAAGAGTTCTAATTTACAATTATATATAACTACATAAACTAATTCCAAAAATGTACAGAAATGTCAATTTTTTTGTTCTTATTAAATATCTATAATGCTTAATTAATATAAAAAAATTGATATGCACCACTCAAAAATTCAAATAATTAACTAAATTAACCGACGATTACACTTTTTTTTGTTCCTTCTTTTTTTTATTTGGACCACAGATTGGTTTTATTAACTGAATTACAAACTATACTATTATACACAAATTCAAAATATACTGTTATTCATAAATTCAGATATAAAAACAGTTTTTTTTTTTCGAAATTGGTGTGAATCAAGAATATATATATAAAATATATTTTTTTCAATGTTTTGGAGTGTTAACAATTTTTGTTGTTGTTAATTATCTCAAAATAGTCCAACAAACTCGAACTGCCATCGGATACTATGTACTGCAGACATCAACGGACAGTGTCCAAACGAGTTAAGAGCACCAGGCGGTTGCAACAACCCTTGCACAGTGTTCAAGACCAACGAGTACTGTTGCACCAACGGTCAAGGAACATGTGGACCAACTGGTTTCTCAAGATTCTTCAAACAAAGGTGTCCTGATGCCTATAGTTATCCACAAGATGACCCAACCAGCACTTTCACTTGCCCTGGTGGAACCACTAACTACAGGGTTGTCTTCTGTCCTAGACCTAGGATCAGTAGTGGGTCCCACCAATTACCTATTGAGATGATCACTGATCATCAAGAACGTATTTAAGAGACTTGTATTTCTCTATGTCTGATGAATGTGTGATTTCATAATCACACTCTATCGATAATAAAAACGAATAATTAATGTTCATTTATAATTATATGAAACCAATGATTCAACTCTTAAATGAGTTCCATAGAGCAGCTAAATCAACATTACCTCCAGAGAGTATAATCCCAATGTTCTTGCACTCTTTCCATGAAGGATTGTTCTTAAAATTGTGTGATAAAACTGCTGCTAGGCCAATGGCACCACTTGGTTCCACACAAATCTTTAGTATCTCATAGCACATTCTCATGGCTTCAACGATTTCAGAATCTTCCACAGTTATCACATCGTCTACTAGATCCCTTACGACCGGCCTGGAATCGAAAAAGATGTTTTTAGTAGGAATGTTTGGTTGTTTAGCCAGAGGCGAGTACTGAATTACCATGTTAGATCTCCAAGAGAAGCTCTAAGACCATCAGCTATGGTATTGGTCACTGGTAAAGTAATGATTCTACCAGCAGTTTTAGACTGAGCTACATCATCAGCTCCTTTAGGTTCAGCTGCTAAAACTCGGATGCTAGGCTTTATTGACTTAGCGGCAAGTGCAACACCAGATATCAAACCACCACCTGCGTTATGTATAAAACAGCAAACTTAGCGATACATAGAGAGGAAAACAACGAATTGTTTGTGTTTATGTTGTTGAACAAACCGCTTATTGGCACAATTATGGTGTCAATTTCTTGGATTTGCTCTAACAATTCCAATGCAATTGTACCCTGGCCACTGTTATAAGAATCATAACCCAAACTTTTCAGTATATTGACTCAAAAGTTGCATCTTTAAGAGATTTTTCTTGCTGAAAATGAGATCTATGACTGAATTTCCTCTTTTTTTTTTTAAAGGGATGATTAAGAGAGCAAGAAACCTTATTATGCGTCCATCGTTATATGGATGGATGAGAACTGAGCCTGTTTCCTGCAAAACTTGTGAAGCTACTTTCTCTCTAGAAGCCATTGTTGATTCACTCCATATAACTTTACCACCATATCGGATTACGTTATCAACTTTGCACTTTGGAGCACCTTTGGGAACAACAATGTAGGCTGGTATTCCCTGCAACTTTGCAGCTAAAGACAACGCAGCAGCATGGTTTCCACTAGTAGAAAACAAAATCAAAAGAACTTAGTAAAGAGCAATCAAGTGAAAACAGAAGTAGAATATCATCAACTACCCAGTCATTCATAGAATGATTCATATGGAAACAAGTTTTATAGCTTAAGATCATACTGGAACGAACCTGCTGTGTGTTACAACTCCTTTTGCTGCTTGTTCAGTATCAAGTGACAGAACAGCATTACAGGCGCCACGGAATTTGAAAGCTCCACTTTTTCCATAACAAAAAGGAAAGGAAAGTGATTAATCAGTTAATTTGTACAGAGAAAGCGATAGATTGATGAGTAAGATGGATAAAAGAAGACTGAAATTAAGCATTAGAATTAGTATTCTTACCCTTTCTGAAAGCACTCGCACTTAAAGAACAAGCTTCTTCCGGATATGGAGTTTAACGATTCAGATGTAATCACTGGAGTTCTGTGAATATACGGCTTAATTCGTTCATGAGCTTTCTTTATGGAAGTTAGATCAGCAGCATATTTATGGCTGTTTGATCCACTAGTTGATTCCATTCTACAGGAATCGAAGAAATTGAAAGAAATAAAGGAGGATACAATACCTAATTCAAAAATTAGGATTTAGGGTTTAAACTTACTCAGGATTTGGGATTTGGGATTTCAGTTGCCCCTGTATCAGACACCGTACGGCGTTCTCTGATTACCTCGGTCTCAGACGATGGCCATGATAAAAGACAGCACGCTGTTATCGAACTATAACAACGAACATCACGCTGTTTCTTTCCAGATAAACAGCGTAAAGTGCTTATTAATATAGGTAAAACTGTCGTATGTTTTCTTACGCGGAATTATTTTCAGCACATAAAAGGAAATTGATAAAAATAAAAGGAAAGAAAAACTACTAATTAAACCTACATATTTCACTCCATTTTTAAATTGCGACGATTACTCCAAAAAATTTAACTTACATATTGAATATTTTTCTAGTGGGCACTTTTTTATGTAATTTTTAAAATATGACGATTTTTTAAATAGATTAATTTATTGATTTTACTTAACCTAATTTTTTGAAAATTTTAGATTATGACAATTTTTTAAGTGACACTAATGGATTTTATCTAATTTTTAAATTATGATAATTTCTCAAAAATGTGAACCAATGAAAGTTACCTAGTTTTTATATTTTTTTAAATTACAATTATTTCTTTACAGGATTAATCTTGTTATCCATTTTATAAAAGTTTAAAATTATAATTTGGTCCAAACAATTAATCCATGAATTTTTAATGTTATTTTAAGTAATAAATCACTGCCGTGAAATTTGTGCCACCATCATCTTCCTTTGTTCTTTGAACCTTCTCTTTTAACACTTTGAAAACTTCAAAAAGTTTGAAACTCATGAAACCTCGTGACTTGTAACAATGGCTGCCATTTGTTGGAGAAAAATAAAAAATAAAACAGAGGTTATAAACTTGTTTAACAATTAAAAATAATCTATAGTCACATTTATAACCAAAAATAGTGTGATTGTAGATCTTGAGATCGAGCCATGATCCTAATTCTTATAAGTCAAACAAACTCATGTGAAATAAAGCGTTTTTCTAGGATCTTTACCCTAATTAATGGACCAACTTAAATCCTACTTTTATTTATTATATATCTATGCATTTATGTGAATATATCTATAAAATAACATATTCATCTCACCCAATCAAAAAAATAGATCAAAGGTTGACTTTTTAGTTTCTCATCTCTTTACCCATACATTATAAATCATATATATAAATTTATAGTATTTCATATTTATTTATTAGCTAAATGCTGAGAAATATACCATATTGCATTTACAAATCTTGTCATATATGTTAAGGCACACCATATCCTATATTAATTTATAACATAAAAGTTGTATTATTGTAGATGTATATATACCATAATGTCGGTTCTCATTTATTTTCTCTAAACAATTATGAAAATCCCAATAAACTTTGTCTACCCTTACTTCAAATCTAAGTTGGTCTTATCTTAAAATATTTTATTTTCTCCACAACCTATACAAATAATGTAAATAATACATATCTTATACTAAAAAAAAAATGAAATTAGCATCTATAGAACACATTATAGAAGTATTTCAAAACTAATAGTTCATACCAATTTCTATACTTACCATATACTTGCTTCTATAATAATTGAGAAATTTTCAAAAATACTCGAATTAAAACATTTTTTTTTTGCAAAAATACTCTTACGATTGATTCAAAAATATTATTAGTATATTATCGCACATTAGAGCATATTTGCAAAACAATCTCAAATTAAAGTATTTTGCATAATTTTTCTATAATCTATAATATTGATTCTATATATATAATATACAAAACCAATTAAATTTTAATTAACATTTAATAAGTTGAAAAAATAATCTAAAAAACTCACTATTATTATATAACTTTACCAAATAAAAAAAATTAAGATCTCCACATTCAATTTTTATTTGTTCATTCGATTAAATACATTAACTTTAGTTGACATTTTAAATCTAATCCAACCCTATTCATTAAAAATATAAATAAAGCTACACAAACTTGATTCCACTACAAGATTCCAATTTACACTACTTCCTTTCAATTTCAATTTCATTTCATCTCCAAAAATCAAGAATCATTAGATTCAAGAAACAAGAATCAAGAACGATGAACAATCTCAAACTAGGCGTTGATGTGATCGGAGCACACAATCTCTTCCCTAAAGACGGTCAAGGAACTTCAAACGCATTCATCGAACTTTACTTCGATGGTCAAAAGTTTCGAACAACAATTAAAGAAAAAGACTTAAACCCTGTTTGGAACGAGAGTTTCTTCTTCAATATCTCAGATCCATCTCGTCTTCATTATCTTACACTTGAAGCTCAAGCTTTTAGTCATAATAGATTCAGTAATGGTCGTTCTAATTTTCTTGGTAAAGTCTCTGTTTCAGGAACATCTTTTGTTCCTTATTCGGATGCTGTTGTTCTTCATTATACTTTGGAGAAACGTAGCTTTTTTACACGTGTTAGAGGTGAACTTGGTTTGAAAGTTTATGTAACTGATGAAGCTTCGATGAAATCTAATGCTGCTATTGCTGATCATCGTCAAGATAACTTAGATCCAATGATTCCAAGAGGTATATATATACACAAAAATTGAGTTTTGATACTACTTGTTAGAGAAAATATGCAAAAACAATTTTTGACTATAGTAATTTGGTCTAAAAAAGAGATTTTTAATCGATTATGATCTGCTAATTTTTTTTTATTTATGTTTTTATATCTATAGAATCTTCTTTAAGATTTTTTTTCTTTGAAAAAAAACAACTCTGTTTTTTTTTTCTGTTTTGCTTTTTCAAATGTAAAATTGTTGAAAAATAGAGTTTATGTGCAAAATTAAAAAAAAGCTTAGAATAATAAATGGAACTATAATTTGATTGTTATATTTTAAAATGACACATCAAAATAAATTAATTCATAAAAAACGTATTTAGATTGTTATATTTTAAACGACACATCAACATAAATAACTTTTTTATTATGTCAAATTGTTACAAATCTAAGAGCTTGTTTCATATTGTAGAGAAATTACAATGTTTTAAACCTTTAACTATTTCTATTTAGTGAAAAAATTCTTGACAACTAAATTTTTAAAACCGAAATTCAAAAAGTAAATCCGAAATTACAACCTAATCAACAAAACTTAGATTGTAGTTTTGGATTTAATTTTAAAATTAAGGTTTTTAATTTTTTGTTTATGTTTAGTTTCGATTTTAAAAAGCTAGTTATCAAAAAATCAGAATTTTAAAAAACCGGTTATCAAAGTTCAATTCTTTTTCACCAAACAAAAATAATTCAAGTTTTAAAATATAGTAATCTTTATCTTGTTAATTTTCTCTATATCATTCTAAATTTTTTCAAAGTACAATAAAATTTGATAATTCTTGTATAATATATAGTTTCAGCAATGAAAGTAGAACATGGATCTTCCAAACGACATGTGTTTCACAATCTTCCAAACAATGCTCAAGAACATCATCATCATCATAATCATCATCAACAACAAGGTCCAAATCCTAACCAATCTTCTTCTTCTACATCTGAACCTGTTCATCAAAACGATCACCATTACGTTCCTAAGCATCAAGAAGACCAACTTAGATCCGAATCTGCCCCACCTACGAAGCTAATCCACGCACATTCGATTACTTCAGCTCAGCCTGCAGACTTTGCGTTAAAAGAAACAAGTCCGAATCTTGGAGGTGGAAGAGTTGTTGGTGGACGAGTTATACATAAAGATAAGAGTGCTACAAGTACTTATGATCTTGTTGAGAGAATGTACTTTTTGTATGTTCGTGTTGTTAAAGCTCGTGAATTACCTATCATGGATATTACAGGAAGTGTTGATCCTTTTGTTGAGGTAACATCGTACAATTTCTACTTTAAAATCATTTAAATACTTTTATATATGGGGACAATAATAGAAAAATATTAAGGTAAATTAAACTTTGAAGTTATTCCGTTTTCGAAAAAAAACTCTGTAAACGGAGAAAAAACTTTAAAGTATCAAAATTGTAAATTACCCTTTAACGATCAATGTTATGTAGACTTAATAACACATTTTCTAAATTTCATGATTTTGTTTATAAATTTAAGGGTTTTTTTCTTCGAAACAGAAAAATTTAAGATTTAATTTGCCTTAATCCCAAATATATATATATATATATATAAGTGACACTAACCAACTTATTGTTTGCAGGTAAAAGTAGGAAACTACAAAGGAATCACAAGACATTTCGAGAAAAGTCAACACCCAGAATGGAACCAAGTCTTTGCATTTGCTAAAGAGCGAATGCAAGCCTCAATGTTAGAAGTTGTAGTTAAAGATAAAGATCTTTTAAGAGACGATTATGTCGGATTTGTTCGGTTTGATATCAACGATGTCCCTCTTCGTGTGCCTCCAGATAGTCCTCTAGCTCCTCAATGGTACAGATTAGAAGACAAAAAAGGAGATAAAATAAAAGGTGAGTTAATGGTTGCTGTCTGGATTGGAACACAAGCTGATGAAGCTTTCTCTGATGCTTGGCATTCTGATGCTGCAATGCCCGTTGATTCTACTCCTGCTATTAACGCCGTTTTACGTTCTAAGGTTAGCTAATAATGCCTCTCTTGATTCATATTAAAAAAGAACAAAAATTTTTTATGTAGAAAAACATACAATTTGTTTATATTATATTGATTGGTAAATTATGTTATTCTAATTAGTAAAAATCGGTTTAATTGGACTAATTAGTGGTCTAATGTGTTAAACCTCTTAAAATATTTATGGAGACTTTCAAAAATGTTCTCATTCAAGCGTTTTTTTTGTAAAAATGTCTTAATAATATACCTAAGACTATAATTGGTATACATTCACACATTAGGATAAAATTACAAATATCTCTTGCATTAGAGCATTTTGCATAAATCATCAATATTTTTATTTTTTTCTATTCAATTTTATAACGATATTGTTTTGAAAAATTTCAAGAAATACACTTATTTATGGAGTTTTTTTGCAAAAAAATAAATTAATTCATTAGTGTATATCCAAAATACATTTGTTTCTAGAATTAATGTATTTTTGTAAATCGTCATGAATAATTAAACAATACCATTTATAAAAAGAATTAAAAAAGAAAACTAGTTTTTTGTGGATTCAACTAATTTTTATTGTTTTTAATCTATGATGATTGCATATTTAATTTTATATGCTAATACTTAAATTTGACTATATATCAAATATATTTAGTCAAAAAAATTATGTAGCATTATAATATTTAAAGTATATTGTCTTTTTATTGTTGTTGTTATGTTTTATGTAGGTCTATCACGCACCACGTTTATGGTACGTCCGAGTCAATGTAGTGGAAGCTCAAGACTTAGTTCCAACAGAGAAAAATAGATTCCCTGATGTTTATGTGAAAGCTCAGCTCGGAAACCAAGTCATGAAGACCAAATCATGCCAGGCTCCAACCTTTGGTGCCCTGTGGAATGAAGACTTTCTATTTGTTGTAGCTGAGCCTTTTGAAGATCATTTGGTTTTAACTGTCGAAGATCGGGTCGGTCCAGGAAAAGATGAGATACTTGGTCGTACTTACATTCCCTTAAACACTGTAGAGAAACGAGCTGACGATCGAATGATTTATTCTCGCTGGTAACATTTTATCACTCGATTTTCTCCGTTATATATCCGAACAACCGAAATATTATTAGGCCTGGGCATTCAGGTATCTGTTCGGTTCCGGTTCGGTATTTTCGGATATTCGGTTTTTCGGTTCTATGAGTATAGGATCCAATGGATACTTAAAAAAATTCAGTTTGGTTTCCGTTCGGTTCCTACTTGTTCGGGTAGTTGATTGGAGATCCGAAAAATATCCGAATTAATTTTGGTCCCGGTTCCGGTTCGGGTAGTATCCAAATAACCGAAAAAAGTAACCGAATAACTGAAAAAAGTATCCAAATATGAAATAACCAAAAAATACCTGAACAACCGAATAGTATCTGAATAACCGAAATATTATTAATAAAATTATTAATAAATATTAATATTTTCAAAAATATATAAAAGTTTATAATAAAATTATCAATATGCAAAAAAAAAAAAAAAAAAATTTTGGGTATCCCGTGGGTGGGTATTGGTTATTACCCGGAACCGAACTAATACCTATGAATATCAATTTTAGGATCCAATAGATACTTATACTAGGAACCGAAACCAAAATTTTTGGTTTTTTGGATTCGGTTTTAATGGTCAGGCTTATTAATATGATGATATGACTTAAAATGTGATTTTTGTAGGTATAATTTGGAGAGACCAGTTATAGTAGATGTAGATCAACTCAAGAGAGAAAAATTCTCAATGAGAATACATCTCAGAGTTTGTCTTGAAGGAGGATACCACGTTTTAGACGAATCTACTCACTACAGCAGCGATCTCCGACCATCAGCTCGACCACTCTGGAGACAACCAATCGGAATCCTCGAACTCGGTATCTTAAACGCTGTCGGACTCCACCCTATGAAATCCCGAGAAGGTAGAGGAACATCAGACACATTTTGCGTCGCAAAATACGGGCAAAAATGGGTTAGAACTCGAACAATGGTCGATAACTTATCCCCCAAATACAACGAACAATACACTTGGGAAGTTTTCGATCCAGCAACGGTTTTAACCGTTGCTGTATTCGATAACGGTCAATTAACCGAAAAAGGATCAAACAAAGATGTAAAAATCGGTAAGATTCGGATTCGGTTATCGACTTTAGAAACCGGTCGGATTTATACACATTCTTATCCTTTACTTGTTCTTCACCCAACCGGAGTTAAAAAAATGGGTGAGTTACATATGGCAGTCCGGTTTACTTGCGTATCTTTTGCGAATATGCTTTATCAGTACACTAAACCGTTATTACCTAAAATGCATTATGTTAAACCGTTTTCGGTTATGCAACAAGATATGCTTAGACATCAAGCTGTTCAAATAGTTGCTGCAAGGTTAGGGAGAGCTGAACCAGCTTTAAGAAAAGAGATTATTGAGTTTATGTCTGATACTGATTCGCATTTATGGAGTATGAGGAAAAGTAAAGCGAATTTTTTTAGAATGATGACGGTTTTCTCCGGTTTAGTTTCGGTTATGAAATGGTTTAGTGAGATTTGTTCTTGGAGGAATCCGGTTACGACGATTCTTGTTCATGTTTTGTTTTTAATGTTGGTTTGTTTACCGGAATTGATTTTACCGACGGGGTTTTTGTATATGTTTTTGATTGGTTTGTGGAATTACCGGTTTAGACCGAGATATCCACCGCATATGAATACTAAGATTTCTCAAGCTGAAGCTGTTAATGGAGATGAGCTTGATGAGGAGTTTGATAGTTTTCCGACGAGTAGGAGTCCGGATTTGGTCCGGTTAAGGTATGACCGGTTAAGAAGTGTGGCGGGGAGGATTCAAACGGTTATTGGGGATTTAGCGACGCAAGGAGAGAGGTTTCAGGCGTTGTTGAGTTGGAGAGATCCGAGAGCTACTGCGATTTTTGTTGTGTTTTGTTTTGTGTCGGCGATTGTGTTTTTTATTACTCCGATTCAGATCGTTGTGGCGTTGGTTGGGTTTTTTGTTATGAGACATCCGAGATTCCGGCACCGGATTCCTTCTGTTCCGGTAAATTTCTTCCGGCGATTGCCTGCGAGGACGGATAGTATGCTTTAGTGAATTTGGAATTTTTCAATGGTTTTTATGTAATTTTGTGTTTTTGTTGTTGAATGGTATTTTTGTAATTTGGTTGTTGTTGGATGGTATTTTTGTAATTTGGTTGTTGTTCGATGGTGTTTTTGTAATTTGGTTGTTGTTGGATGGTGTTTTTGTAATTTGGTTGTTGTTGGATGGTTATTTTGTAATTTGGTTGTTGTTGGATGGTATTTTTGTAATTTGGATGTTGTTGGATGGTGTTTTTGTAATTTGGTTGTTGTTTATTATTGTGGGTGTTCACATTACTGGGCGGCAAGTGACGTAATTAATGACGTAAGCAAACTTGAGAGATTATTCGTGACGAATCAATGACGTGTCGGTTGGAGAATATTACACGTGGTTTTTAATTCTCCAACCATTGAACACGGAGGAAGAAGCTGAATAGTCCAAAAATATGATTTTGATTACCAAATAAATATCTATTTTTTTTTTCGTTTTTTTCATTTAATAAAAAAGAACTAGCTAGCTGCAAATGTTTGGATCTTCTTCGGTTCGGCTTTTCTATATAAGAACGAATAATTTGGTTCGAGTTTCATCATCACTTTCTCTGTTGTATTCATCGAAGCGAACATTAATCGAATCTGCGAAACCGCTTTTGAAGAATTCTCATCGGATTCATTCTCTTCGTTTTCGGCCTAGTGAAGCTACGATTTCTAGGGTTTTCTTGTCTTGTTCGAGGTCGGAGCATACGATGGCAGCTACTTCTGAGCCCAAATCCGTCTATGATTTCACCGTTAAGGTGTGTTTTGGTGCTTCTTAGCTAATTTGAGATTGATGCTTTTGTGTCTTTGGATTTCTCGTGGATATTTCTACATGTGGATGAGTTTTGTTGGTAATAGGTCTGAGATAGATGTTTCAAGTTCAATTTTATCTCCTGAGTTTCGAATTTCTTGGGCTATATATTGGAAATTAGGGTTCATTTCCGGATTTTGGGGATTCGATTGAGTGTAAAACGATGTGATCTAACGATAGATGTTTCTCACTTTGTGAATTTCAGGATGCAAAGGGTAATGATGTTGATCTTAGCACCTACAAGGGGAAGGTCCTATTAATTGTGAATGTTGCTTCTCAATGGTAATTATAAGTTTTACTCAATTCCAATTTTGTATTTAATTGAGAGTTTCTGAAGTGAATCACTGGTTTAGACCAAACATAGAATCGATGTATGATCAGATGTTCATCAGTTAGCGACTCTTTTTTCTTATTTGAATCGTTTTATGCAGTGGTTTGACAAACTCGAACTACACTGAACTTGCGCAGCTGTATCAGAAGTACAAAGACCATGGTATGATTCATTATCAGTTTGTTTTGTTCATCTTTACTGTAGCACGACAAGAACCATATAAGTCTGCATCATTGTGATTGTTAACTTCATGTTTTTTCAGGTTTTGAGATCCTTGCATTCCCTTGTAACCAGTTTGGGAATCAAGAACCTGGTTCTAATGAAGAGATTGTTCAGTTTGCTTGTACCCGTTTCAAGGCTGAGTACCCAATATTCGACAAGGTAATTTAATTACTCTTACTGTTCTTGATTAATTCAGTGGTCTAATTCAACAATTAAATGATCAACTAATTCCTCGTTTTTGTTTCAACAAGAGTCTTACCATTCTAAAGACTATATATTAGCTTCAATTTCCTTGTTTTTCCTGCAAAACACTGATGTTCGACGAGTTCTTAAAGTCTTTGATAGACATGTTCAGTGAATCATATGCTTGTTTCTTTTGATTTGATTCTAGCTCACACTTAAGTAAAACAGGTAGATGTAAACGGAGACAAGGCAGCCCCAATCTACAAATTTCTGAAATCAAGCAAAGGTGGGTTATTTGGCGACGGCATCAAGTGGAACTTTGCCAAGTTCTTAGTAGACAAAGATGGAAAAGTCGTCGACCGTTACGCACCAACCACTTCTCCTCTCAGCATTGAGGTAACAAACGCCACATAAATACTCAAAATTTTAGTCTGATTTTTGTCAAATACACAGTTTGTAAATAGCTGATCAATGTTACTTGTTCATTGTTGATCCGCCATTACAGAAAGACCTGAAGAAACTGTTGGGAGTAAGTGCTTGAGAGATGGTGAAAGAGACATAAGTAGTTAAATAAAAGCATATAGTATTGTACTACTGATACTGTAATAAATGTCTGAATTCTCGAGTGATCTTTAATGTTTTTCAGTTATTTGAAATGTTCATGTTATTTTTACAATAAGTTACAATACTTTAATTGAACTAAAACTCCATATATAATCATATACAAATATTTCCATTTTTTATTATTACATAAATCAAGTTTTTAAAGAGGTCTTCTTTTGTCAATTCGAATTTGTAAAGTATCCCTCGTGAGAGCAACATTTTTTGCCGAACATCCCAAAGAACAAAATGTTATATCATTAAACAATTTAAATATTATTTTGTCCCGACAACGCATAGAACATTCATAACATATCGGTCGAGTAAATTTAGAATTGAGACACATATCTAACTTGTTTAAAAAAAGTCTAAAACTTTGACCAATTTTCAAATATGGTTCTTCTCCAATCAAACAATTAACATGAATTGTAACGTTACAATAATCTTCACATTTATAAAACCCTTTCTTTAAATCAATCTTTTCTTCACAAACATCACAACAACAACACAAATCTCTTTCATTTTTTTCATAAGAAAGTGTTAGAAAATGTTCATCAAACTTGTACCGCACTTTATAAGGTAAAGTAGCACAAGAGAAACATAAACTGAAATCACATTCACCACAATGTAATAATAACCTTTTCTTATGATCTCCATTTAAACATATAGAACATATCAATGTTCTCTCCTCTGAATATTTCACATATAAAGAATTATTATGATGATGATCTTTATAATTAAACGGTTCAGAAATCGAAGCACATCGTACATCTACTTCAAAATCGCAATTTTCTTCGTTGCATACATACACAAAACCCATGAATTTGCGCATACAAACTTTGCATTTGTAGCAATTGTTAGTATTTTTTGTTATAAGTTTAAGCGGATGAGGATGTAACGCAATTTCTTTTTTTTTAGGAAGATTTGCACATGTTTCATGAAGAATAAAATCGCATTTTTCACAACTATAAATATTATCATCATAGATCGGAAGTATACAAGCCTGACAATATTTTTTTTCATCAAATTTTTTATTTTTTCCCTTTTCGAGTTGCAAATAATGATCTTGATGATGACTAAAATGTTTTATAACACCATCACTTATTTTTTCAAATGGTATAATATTATCCTCTTCGATTTCTGGTTCATTTTCAAGTTCTTTTTCATCCCATACATCTTTTCGCGTTACACATTTAGAATGAACAACATAATAACAACCTTTTACGCACGAATATTGCCCATAATTTTCGTCAACTTTTTCATGACAAACTCCACAAGAACGGTTACCATAAGGAAGAGAATAAGTGAAACCAAGACGATGTTGATGTCGAGATAACTTTATAACATATGGTAAGTAAAAACAGAATTTATGGACAACAAAATCACATTGGATACAACACATAGATAAAAGAGTTTTCATCAACTAATCCACATATCTCACAAATCAAAGATTTTGTTCTAGGAAAATATATAAGAGTATGTTCATGTCTTTTACGATTTGTTATAGATAAAATCACGGGTTTTTTCGCGCAAACCGGATCTAAACAAAAATCGCAGATAGAACAATAATAAACCAAAGATGTAACATCAATTCCGCAACAATAACATTTTTTTTTCCAATCGGTAAATCGACATAGTCGAAGAGGGTGTTTAGGATGATAAGATAGTTTAATCTCTGGAGGAGATTCAATACAATCTTTGTGGTAAGATGAGTAACAAATATCACAATAATAACTAGTTTCATCTGGTCTATTTTGCTTGCAACCACTACATATATTTATCTTTTTTTTCTTTTCCTATGAAACGATGACGTTTTTGATTTGTGTCATCTTTTGTATCGGAAATTAAACAAGAAGAATTTATTACGGTAAAAGGGGTTTTATAGATTTCATTGCTAATTCGTTGTCTAGGACATACGAAAAGATTAAGAGGAAGACGAGGAGGAAGATAAATTTTGAGAAAACGTGAATTCATAGCATAAAACTATCAATATTTAGAATTTTGTTCGTTATTATATAGTATATATAGTATATAATATTTGGAAATACACATGAAGAAGCTAAGTATTGTCTCAATTATTTATATTTTCAAATTCTCAAGAAAAGTATTTTATCTAATGCTTCTTGATTTTGGAATATTCTTCTCTTTGATTTAGGTAATTCAAAGATTCTTTTACTTACCTCCAATTCAAACCCCAAAAGATTCTTTGATTTTGTATTTTGAAGATTCTCTTGCTTACCTCCGATCCATCCCTAAAAGATTCTTTGATTTTTTTTTTTTTAACCCAACTAAAAGATTCTTTGATTATGTTCATAAACCGATCGTAACGATGTATTTAATTGGAGATTTCATTTTATCGGGTCAGGATTATGGGTTGGATTTTAGTTTAAGAATTAAAATGTGACATGTCTTTAATATTCCACGTGGCGCCACATGTATTGTGTTTTAATAAAAAAAATAAACGTCAGTATCAATTGATTACATTTTAAATAATTGGGATATTAGTTAATCATTTTTGTTAAATTAAATTTTTTTAAAAAATTTTCTTAGCTAAAGTTGAAGATTATTTTAGTGTTTCCCTTTAATTAAACCAAATTATGAGCCTTACTTAATTCTATTAAGAATTATATCATAATTACTGGAAAAAAAAATCCTATATAATTTTAAAATAATCATTTATTTTACTAATTTTTCTTATTATTACAATTACATTTAAATTCGTAATTCATTGTAAAATGTATCATAAACTTAATGAAACTAATACGTATGAGTATACATTTCTATTTTCCCGTTTACATGTTCCAATTATACACAGAAACTATAACAATTTGCAATACATGGACTTTAAACCGGTAAAGAATCCGAATTCAATACCAAATTCGAACCCATAAAACTGTACAACATTACACAAGAAACTTCTTCTTCATCAGAAGAAATCATCAGTGGCCACAGCCGATGAACGTGGCTCAGTCTCCTCTTCCATTTCCATCTCTGGCTCCATTGATCCAAACTCTGTCAATTCAATATCTGCAAGATTCTTCAAATCAATAATCGATAACTCATCTAGCCTCCTAACCACAAGATCAGCTGCACTCAGTTCATACATCGGGTGTTTACTAGCCACAGCTACACATTTCATCCTCACATCATGAGCTGCTTCAATTGTTTGATTAGAGTTTCCAAACACAATGCATCGTTCAGGTATGAAATCAAGAAGCTGTGCTGCGTAGATGAACATCTCTGGATCTGGTTTTCCTCTGTGAACATCTTCTGATGCAATTATAACACTGAAGTACTGTCCAATTCCTATTGAACCTACTGCATTCTCTAGTGTTTTGCGAGGACGAGTCGATACTAAAGCCATTGGGATGTTGTAATGCATCAAGGCGTTTACAAACTCTTGTGATCCGTCTCGTAGTCTGTAGACCCCTCCATGTAAAGCTTGAAAGATCTCTTCTTTTCTTGAAGCCATTCTTTTAACTTGTGTAGGATCTCTTGACCAACATAGAACTTCGGAAATCGCTTGCTCGTTCTTCATTCCTTCTGTGCGTTTGAGGATAAAAGTAGGAGGAGGAGATTTACCTTCTTCTTGAGCTAAAGTAAGCCATGATTGTTTCTCAAGATCAGGATTGTCTTCAATCAAGACTCCTTCCCATTCAAAGATTGCACCTAACCAACCGCAACCCATTCGTTCTTGCCTAAGTAAAGGATTGTGTAAAGAAGGCTTATCTGCTTTGTTCTCAGGAGGATATCGCCCTTGTGTCTTATCCACACCTGAATCAAGGTAGTTCCAAGTTTTCAGTGATCTATCTTCTTTCTTATAAGCAGGCATCTCTTTAGTTAGTTCCATAGCGAGAGCTCTAACCGGGAATACCGATGTTCGCTTCTTCTTCATACTCTGCATTGTATCAAAGATAACCCCCTTTGTACTCAAGTTTAGATTCACAGGAAACCGGACTATGTTCTGTGATTTCTGAGTTTTGAATTCGTTCTTTACAGCTATCTTCACAACAGCTGAAGGTCTATGCCCCAATAAAGAGATAGCACCAATTGCATCCGCCATGGTTACACAATCAAGAAACCTCAAATCCGAGAAAACAGTAACAGCTTATGAGCAATCAAGCCCAAGAACCAGACACCTTCCTTCTTAATTCGTTTAATCTTATAAATGATTATTAAACCCTAATAGGCGTCGACCTGTGAGAAAGCTGCAAGAGACCTTAATCAAGACAGAAATTCACGAACCGAAAAGGGCACCAAACAGCTTTCCCACCGCTTAAATTCCCAAAACCTAATCGATCACAAACTCATAACCCAATTTACAGTAGAAACCATTAGAAAAAGAGAGAATCTTTACAAGTGAAAAAGCTCTAAAAACCTATAAACTAAACGACCAAGATGACGAAACTTGAAGATCGATCTATGTACACATTAAACCCAGATCCCAAAGTGGAAACAAATTTATGAAATCAATATACAGAGAGAGAATATCGATTGTGAACCTGAAAAAGGAAACAACCGATATCGATGAAAACTTGACGGCAAAGTTGAAAACTTGAAATTGTGATTCTCTTAAATTCTGCTATCTTATTTTGTTATATACACATTAATTATTTATTTTCTTGATTTCAATTTTTTTTTTTTTTGTGGTTTGTAGTAATTTAGAGTAATCAAGATATTTTTTTTTTCTCCTTTTCGATCTCACGGTGATAGTTACATCCACGTGTCAATGATCGGAGATCTCTAAAGAAAAAGATTATTCTTTTGCCACGTCTCTGGACTCTAACCAAGTCACGTGTCGGTTACATTGTTTTATAGGCCCAATAAGGTTTAGGCCCAATAAGGTTCAGGCCTAATAAGGTTCATATATATATTATAAGACGACAAAGGCTTGATTTTTCTCGGGGGTACAATTTCTAGTAAAATTTACAAATTCTCCGATCACCACTTTTTTTCTTGTAGCTGCTCCTCTCGCCTAACAACAATGGTGTCTCGGCGATTTGCTCAAGTGTCGAGTGATGATGAAGAAGATGTCCCCACGACTAGGTCTAAGGTTCGGAACTCGAGCTCTGATGAAACGGAGAAGAAGCGGAGGGAACGTAAGAAGGTGAAGCTATACGAAGACGAAGAGGTTGATGATGCTGAAGAGAGGGAAACGGAGAGGAGGAGAAGGAAAAGGGGAAGGGGAAGGAAAGCGGAGGATGATGCGGAGGAGACGCCACCGGAGGATGTGGAGGAAGAAGAAGAGGAAGAAGAGGAGAAGCCGGATGATGCTAAGCCGATTGGAAAATTGGTTAAGGTTACGGGTAAGGGAAGGGGGAAAAGAAGTCATTTTGAGAAATTTGAGTACGATGGCAACAAATATGAACTGGTGAGCTCTTGAATTGTTTGTTCTATGTCGTTTGTAGGGTTTGCTGCTTAATCGATGAGGGTTTTATTTTCTTTGAATTTTTCTGCATTTACGTCCATGGGTTTTTACTTTGGGTTAGAGTGAACTCTCTTCCACCGACTCCGTTCTCTTTTGCGCTTCGATCAGCAGACTTCGTTTTTTATTTGCAGTCATGGGTTAACAGGGTTTCACGGCTAGTGTCATGTTGTCGTTTGCTGTGCACTCTTCCAAGTGCCAAAGGACTGTTTCTTTCTTGTTTTGAAGTTGGATTCTTAAAGACTACAGCTTCTGAGAGTACAGTACCTAGAGACTTTGGAAGTTTTTCTTTAACGTCATGCTTTCATTTGCACTTGAATGTTTAGGGTTCATATATATGTTTCTCATGAATGTTCCTCTAGCGTCTGGTTGACTCAATGCTAGGCTGTTGAAACCATTTTGTTCTAGTCTCTCTGACACTACCTTTTAACGTAGGAGGACCCAGTGCTGTTGGTTCCAGAAGACAAAATTCAAAAGCCATATGTTGCAATTATTAAGGTAATGGTGTGCCTAATTTTGTATTTGGTTTCCTGTCTTGTGGTATCATCCTCTGTATAATTAATATATTTTTTCCTTGATAGGATATCACCCAAACCAGAGATGGAAGCATGATGATTCTGGGACAATGGTTTTATCGTCCAGAAGAAGCAGAACGCAAGGGTGGTGGGAACTGGCAATCAAGTGACACACGAGAGCTCTTCTACAGTTTCCATCGTGATGAAGTGCCAGCAGAGTCTGTGATGCATAAGTGCGTGGTGCATTTTGTCCCAGCTCATAAGCAACTTCCGAAACGTCAATTGCACCCTGGTTTTATTGTACGAAAGGTGTATGATACCGTTGAAAAGAAGTTGTGGAAGCTGACTGATAAGGACTATGAAGACGCAAAACAACATGAAATTGACCTTCTTGTTGATAAGACGATGTCACGTTTGGGTGATCTTCCTGACCTTGAACCGGAGGACATGCCTGTTGAGCAAGAGAATCTATTGAAGACCAAAAGATTTTTCCGGAAAACAAACATAACTCCTGTTGATGTCAGAAAGGAGGAAGATGCCTCTCTAAAAGCTGAGACGCCTGGAAGCACTATTTCATCAGAGTATCATTCTATCTTAGAGAAATTTGACTCACTAACAGGTGATTCTCATCGTGACAAAGGTTTGGCGAAGCTTTTGGAAGCAGTTCAGCACATATGTTATACACCTGAGACTAAACAACCTGGCGATGAAGAAAATGCGGGTTCAGATGGATCAAATCGTAAACAGGATGAAAAAGATACAAAGGTTGACAATGGATCTCAAGAAAGACCATTAAAGGTCTTGATCATTGGCCACAAATTCTTCTCTTTGATTCTGTATTTATCCACTTTTGAAAGAATCCAGTAGTTGCTGAAGTAATTCTTTTGCTTAAACTGCTTGACAGGTTGAAAAATTTCTCTGGCCAGATGCTGCTGTTCCTCCGGTGTGTGCTCTTGAGCAGGCTTCACATGATTCTCTTGCTTCAGATTTTTATAAATACAATCAAAAGCTGAGGTCACTGATTTTCAATCTCGGGGTCTGATTCTGAACTCATTGCAATTATTTTCACGAGCTTTTTTCTATTTTGTGCTCTTGATGTCCTGTCAGTATGTGACATGCCTATGAGCTACATGAGACATCCTGATATTGCATTCTCTGCATGTGATATGAATGTTGGATATTGTACTTCACATGTTGAAAGTAATATGGTTGTTTATATTAGAGAGATCTTGTGGTGGTGCTCAGCTGGTGCAAATACCATTTTAACGTCTAGATTAAGCTCAAGTATTCAAAAATAACCGCTTGTTGTTTGTCTGCAGAAAACTCCCTTGCTAGCTAGACGACTGCTCAATGGCGAATTAGAGCCTGCAAAGATTTTGAATATGTCACCCACTGAGTTAAAGGTTAATTCTCCTCCCTTTTGTCTTTTTTCCTCAATTTCAACAAGAGCTCATTTCAAATTTTGTCTGAATCATGATGTGTAGCTGACGGATTTTATCTTCGTCTGACATGTTTCACCAATCATAGCTGAATATTATATGTTGGTTGTAAATTAACCTTTTTTATCAGTGAGAAAAAAAAACCACAAAAGCAAATAAATATTGAGCTCTGTGCCATAGTAAGCAAATAAAGTGAGTGTATATTTCTAAGATTTGTTTTTCTGGGATCAGGAGGGTCTAACTGCCGAAGAAACAGCAACAAAGGAACCTGAAGATTCCGAGCGAATGCAGGTTCTCGTATCTGACATTGAAGTCTTTTAGTTGTTGGATTCATTGATGTTTGACCGTGTCGTGTTATTGTTCTGGACGCAGATGACTGATGCTAAGTGCTCAAGATGCAGCCAAATTAATGTGGGGCTGAGGGACATTATCCAGGCTGGACATGGAGATCGCTATCAGGTTCTTTTGCTTTCCTATATTCCCTGTCTATCCTCAGATAATACAATTTAATGATCAGTTCTGCTTCTTACATCTAGCTGGAGTGTATTGCTTGTGGCCATTCTTGGTACGCCTCAAGGGACGAGGTATCAACGTTGACCATTGATGCACAAAAACCTGCTCAGAGTACTGACACTGAGCTACCAGCGACAGCCAAATGTGATGATGTTGAGAAGACTTTGACCAGTCCTCGTGAAAGCGAGAAAACAACCGAGGAAGCCTCGAAGAAAACAAACGAGACAACAACTCCAGACGCCCAGAAGTCCAATGCCGAGACCGCAAAGACCGATAACTCAAACACAGACAACAATCCTGAAGGCACCAAGAAACCAGAGTAAACTCATCTAACTCAATTTAAGTGTCGTCTTGCTTTTCGTTTTCTCACCAAAACCGTGTGTTTAGCTATTTAGGGGTTTTTAATTAGCCATAACCTTGAGTAAATCAGAGTAAAGTCATCTAACTCAGATACCTCACTTTAACTGTTGGAATCTTGAATCTGTTTGTTTAGTGTTCTTATAAGTTTTTAATTAGCCATAGCGTTAATTAAACTTTTTACCATAGCAGCAACACAAGACCATAGCTGCTTACATCAATATATATATATATATATATATAGTTATAGAAATAGAGAATGAAAGTTTCAGGCTTATTCGTCAAATAGAGTAGTGACCATCTGGGCCATACATTATTCTATTTTGACTTGTCTTTAACGAGGATCTAGATCTGTAATTGTGACATCATTGTCTGAACAGCTAACAGACTTGTTTGTGGATTGAGTTGACCCTGAGTCCAGTTCACGTCTGCTCAAAAGTGCAAACCCCGGGGCTCGCGGCACAGGTAGAGTCACTGTGCCACTAGTCAGCATCAAGATGATTGCTGCCATTGTTGGACGATCTGCAGGATCTTCTTGAACACATAAAAGTGCTATATGAATGCATCTAATCACTTCATTAGTTTGATAACTCTCTCCTATGCTCTGATCCACAAGTTTTAATGGTGACCCATTTCTCCAAAGCCCCCAAGCCTAACACAGAATTCACGTAGCATTGAGCACAGTTACATAAAAAAGATTAGAACTTGATAGATCATTAGTACTCACATGTGTCACCAAATTGCCGCCAGAATCATCAATGTGGTAGTAGCTGCTGTTTTTCTTGCCACTTATGATCTCTAAAACCAATATTCCAAAGCTGTAAACATCAGATTTCATGGAGAAATGGCCACGCATTGCATACTCTGGAGACATATAACCACTGCAAGTAGACAAAACACTTGAGGTTATATGCAATCAAAGGTAGATAGATATCTCTGAACAGAAACAACTTACTATGTTCCAACGATTCGTCTTGTGTTGGCTTGAGTTTGGTCTATTCCAAATATCCTTGCCATACCAAAATCTGCGATTTTCGGGTTCATATCAGCATCTAAAAGAACGTTACTTGCTTTAAGATCACGGTGTATGATTGTAAGCCGTGAATCTTGATGAAGATATAGAATCCCACGAGCTGTTCCTCCGATAATGTTGTACCGTCTTGTCCAGTCAAGTTGGCTTTGCTTTTCAGGGTCTGTAAATATGCGTAAACAAAATTCATTAGCTGCAACGTTAACCATTCCAATAATCCTCAAAGCTACTAATAAGTGTTGAAATCTCATTATACCAAAGAGGAAATAGTCAAGGCTTTTGTTAGGTACAAACTCATAGCTTAGTATCTTTTCTTCTCCTTCTAAACAGAATCCAAGAAGTCTAACAAGATTTCTATGTTGAAGTTTTGTCACAAGAACAGCCTCGTTCTTGAACTCTTCGGCGCCTTGTCCTGATGTTTTTGACAATCTTTTCACCGCTACCTCAGTTCCAGTTGATAGTTTTGCCTAGAAATAAGATGTAACTACTTCCATAACAGGAGTTGATCCAAATTTATACCGAGAAGTGGCAATCCAGAGAGATAAAGAGCTTATACCTTGTACACTTCACCAAATCCACCTCGTCCAATCATGTTACTCTCTGAAAACTTGTCAGTTGCAGCTTCAATTGTCTTGAAACTGAATTGCATAGAATGTGTTGTTGTGATATCATCACCACCTGCTCAAAGAAATTGCACTAATTTTACTATAAATCCCTAGAAAATTAAGCATAGAACTAAGATTTCTCATCACTGAGGTTAAGGCTAAGGCTAAGAAAGACAGGCTATAAATTAACCTCTTCTGCAACCTTGAATCTATGTTATATACTAATGGTAGCTAGAAAAACATATGAACCATGAATAACTTACCTTGAAATTCAATTGTTTGGTATGTTTTTCTTCTCTTAATAACAACAAATCCAACAACAACAAGTACAAAGATCACGACAATAGGGACAACAATCGCCACAATAGTCCCTGTCTTTTTGCCATCTGCAAAAAACAACAATCACTAAATTACTGTCATCAGCAGATTCTTGTTCCCAGTCAAAGAACTTACCTTTATCAGTAATGTTTCCCTGAGGACTAACCAGAGGGGTTAAAGTAGGTGGAAGCTGAGGTAAAGACTCCGGAGGAGGTGCCAATGTAATATTATCAAAAGCTCCTGCATAAGGATACAAATCCCACCTGATAAAGCAACTTGGTCTTATAACAGCACCACCTTGTTTACCTCGGCAACATGACTCATAATCAGCAACATTTTTCCTTAAACAAATGTCACAATCTCTTGAAGATACATCAGGAGTGCATTGCATCATTGCATATATAGTTTGGAATCTTGTCAAAGAAGCAATATCAGCTGCATAGTACTTATGTCTAGATAATGATCCTTCACTAGCTCTACGTATTGTACGGTCCATTATCCCTTCCCAAATTCTATCAAACACTGTCAAATTCATACTCATATCTCCAGTATTGTAGTAAGCTTGAGAAGGTTCCATAAGTAGTGATCCAGAGAAGGAAAGATTGGAATACCGTACCATACAACATTCAGGCCATGCGTAAGCTTGTGTTTGGTTAGGACAGCTCTGTAATAAACTATCAGATGCGTCTTTGATACAATCTGAACAAGTCTCTGGTTTAGTACCTGGGATACACATCCCAATGATGTAGATTTTGTTGGGATCTTGACCAATTGAGGCGTTATAGAAACCGTTGTTAGCTGTGACATTAGAAGGAAGAGAAGAGAGGATTAGACGACGATTTAAATCGTATGTACTGTTGGCTCTGAAGTTTCCACCGAAGCAGATCTGTGCAGAGACAAGACATAAGCTTGTGAGGAATACAAAGAAAAAGATTTGTAACGAAAAAGTCTTGAGCTTCATTCTCAAGTTTCAGAGCAAAAGCTTGAAGTTAGGGGAAAAAGAAGAAGAAGATCGAATTGCACGTTAGTCAACTGAAGAAAACTTAAAATATTGTGTCATTCTTCTATAAAGATAGAAGATGACTGGTTCGTTGACGTTGACTTCCATTAAAAGCTGGTCAAAGAACAACAGTGATAACAGAAGACTGGACACTACACATAGAGAGGGCCCACTTAGGAAGCTAACATCGTATCCAATAATATGACCATAAACTCAGAAAACGCACAAAGAAAGAAGTAGAGAGGACCTCGCCGGTTGAAGACGGTCGAAGACTGTACACATAGAGAGGACCGTCGCCGGTTGCAACATCCGGATATGAAACTCAGTGTCCTCGTGCAAACCTGCCAGGTAAAGACTCAAGAGTTCATCCTCATCCAAACGTACCCTGTTTCTCAGATCTTTAAACCGCGCATTATTCTGTGATATTGCTGACTTCTTCAACCACATCTCCGAACCTCTGCACAATTACCTTCTTGTACTTAGACCATGCCAATATGTCTCCTCTAGCTTTTGCCTCAGAACAAAAGCCTGACACCAAGCTGATATTCCCACTTTGAGATCCTCCGGTGTTTGGTCGATTTCAAAGAACCTTTCACTTTTGAAGATCCAGTAATTCACATCTTCTCCCGTGAATTTAGAAAGCTCAATCTTGGATAATCTTGTTAAGCCGCCGTAATTTGGTTGCTGTGTACTTTCAATCATCCGAATTTCTTCCATATCGCTGGTTCGTTTTATCGATGAAGATTCCCTAATATCAGAAACCCTTCTAATTGTTGTGGAATCCCTTACCTCTGGACCGACCACTTCTACCAGTGTTCCCTCGTGTTGAACTTGCGCCCCTATCTCCAGTCATGATCTTAATGGCGTCATACAACTCCCCCAAAATCGATCTGGTCCTCCAGCTGTTGGCCTAATTGGTTCTCATCAAGCATTTGCGAATTCAACTGAACCATTTAACTGTTCTTGCATCTCCGAAAAACGCTTCAAACTTCTTCTCAGACCTACTACTCGCTGCCGATTTTTCAGTTTCTCGCTGCTGAGATTGAGATCTCTTCTCTGTCATCGTTTGACCGTTAAGAATCGAACAGCTCTGATACCACTGTTACGGAAGAACCAAAAACTCCCGTAATTGTTGAACTCTGCGAGCCAACACTTGCGTGAAACTATTGCTCGATTCCGATCAACACCTTCGAGAACAACCCACAACGCGTTGCCAGCTGCTCTTTATTTCTCAATGGATTATACGATACCTTCTATGTCCAATTGTATGGGCCTTTTATAAACTTTATTGTATGGGCCTTTTATAGACTTTATTGTATGGGCCTTTTATAGGGTTTATTGTATGGGCCTTTTATAGGGTTTATTGTATGGGCCTTTTATACGCTTTATTGTATGGGCCTTTTAAAGGCTTTATTATCAATAGAACAAGGAACTGACTTAGCCAGCTCTGATGCAGAGAAGGAAAGATTGGAATATACCATGCAACAATCAGGCCATGCTTGTGCTTGTGTTTGGTTAGGACAACTCTGTAATAAACTCTCAGATGCACCTTTGATACAATCTGAACAAGTCTCTGGTTTAGTACTAGGGATACACATCCCGATGATGTAGATTTTATTGCGATCTTCACCAATTGTGAGGCGTTATAGAAACCGTTGTTAGTTGTGACATTAGAAGGAAGAGAAGAGAGGATTAGACGACGATTTAAATCGTATGTGTTATTGGGTCTGAAGTTTCCACCGAAGCAGATCTGTGTAGAGACAACACTTAAGCTTGTGAGGAAAATAAACAAGAGGAATAGTAACGAAGAAGTGGTGAGCTTCATTTCTCAAGTTTCAGAGCAAAAGCATCAAGTTAGGTGAAGAAAAACATCAAATTGCATACGCGTCAACTGAAAAACTTCAAATATTGTGTGGATCTTTTCTAAACATGAGAAGATTTCAGGTTCGTTGACGTTGTCTTCCATTAAAGGTGGTCAAAGAATAACAATGCAAACAGAAGACGACAACACATTGATATAGCTATAGAAATAGAGAATGAAAGGTTCGTTGACGTTGACTTCCATTAAAATCTCAGGGATGTCATCTTCAACGAGGATCTAGATCTGTGATTGTGACATCATTCACAGAACCGCTAACAGACTTGTTTGTGGATTGAGTCGACCCTCCCATCTCGTTTGAGTCCAAAAGTGCAAACCCCGGGGCTCGCGGCACAGGTAGAGTAACTGTGTTACTAGTAAGCATCATGATAATTGCAGCCATTGTTGGACGATCTGCAGGATCTTGCTGAACACATAAAAGCGCAATATGAATGCATCGAATAATTTCATCACTCTTATAATTCTCCCCAAAACTCACGTCCATCAGCTCTAATGATGAACCCTTCCTCCACAGTTTCCAAGCCTAACATTACATTTACATTAGACTCATAAAAACAGTTAATTGTATTTGATCATAGTGTTAAAGAAAACTAAAAATACTAACAAGTGTGACCAAGTTCCCAGTAGATCCATCTGTTTGGTAAAAGCTACTATTTGACATACTGCTTACGATCTCAAGAACCAATACCCCAAAGCTATACACATCTGATTTGTTCGAAAAGTGACCGTGCATCACATATTCAGGAGCCATGTAACCGCTACACAAAACAAACCATAACTTCAGGGTCGGTCCTGAAAATACTAAAGACCTGAAACAAAATTCTCGATAGAGATATCGATATTTCATAAATGGAAAAGAGTGGTATGCACTTACAAGGTTCCAGCTATCTTGCTAGTATCAGCTCGGGTTTGTTCCATTCCAAAAATCCTTGCCATGCCAAAATCAGCGATTTTAGGATTCATGTCAAGATCTAAAAGTATGTTGCTTGCTTTAAGGTCGCGGTGTATGATTGTGAATCTTGCATCTTGATGAAGATATAGAACACCTCGTGCAATTCCTCCAATGATATTGTACCGTCTAGTCCAGTCCAGTTGCTGTTTCTTTGTCGGGTCTGCGCATAGATATTAGTCATTCCTTGTGTAGTAAACAATAAATGCAGGATTGAAGATAAGATAACAAACCGAAGAGGAAATAATCTAGGCTTTTGTTGGGAACAAACTCATAGACGAGTATTTGCTCTTCTCCTTCCAAACAAAACCCAAGAATCCTAACAAGATTTCTATGTTGAAGCTTTGCCACAACAACAATCTCGTTCTTGAACTCTCTTAAGCCTTGTCCTGAGTTTTTTGATAGCCTTTTGACAGCGATTTCAGTTCCATTCGGAAACATACCCTACAACTTATGTAGAGGAAATGATGGTGTTCATTCAAAACAAGGAATAAAGACAATAAGAGTGTAGAGAAGTCATACCTTGTAAACTTCACCAAATCCACCTTGACCGATTTTGTTCTTACTTGAAAATCTATCAGTTGCAGTTTCAAGTGTTTTAAAATCAAACTGCAAGGACTCTGGACTGATTATATCATCATCATCATCACCATCACCATCACCATCACCATCACCATCACCATCACCATCACCATCACCATCACCATCAACTGCAGCAATCATGTGTGGTGTATTAGTAAGGAAGTGACTAGTGAGTTATGTATATATATATGTATACCAGGGGGTTGGACCGACCCATGCTCTTTACAGGGTTTAGAGTATTTCGAGAAAAGAATTCTGAATTATTTAAGTGATTTTTAAACTTTTAATTTTTTAAAACTAGTTTTTAAACCGAAAAATAAAATCAAAACATAAAATTAAACATTCATTTTATAATTAAACCCAAAATTACATCTTAATTAATTGTAATTTCATGTTCAATTAAATAATTTTGGATAAATTTTTTTTTTTTTTGAAAAATGTTTTTCAAAAATTAATAATTTTAGAAAGCAATTATAGTTAAGGTTAAAAAAATCTTATAATGTTTAGAATTAAATAGAATAATTCAGGTTTTAAAATAAAATAATCTCTTCTTCGAATATTAATGTTGCTCCATTTATATCTTCGATGCGAAATCCTAAATAATAAAATTATTCACTTTTTAGTTTCGTTGTTTTGGATTTTTTTCTTCAACCAAAAACCAAATCCAAAAACTGCAATAGTTACGGTTGCTGCGACTGCAATGATGATGACAGTTTTTGTGGAGATCGTCTTTTCATCTGCACAAACAAACATTAACGTTGTGACTTTTCATGATCTATTCCTATTATTTATATATAAGCGTTGGCCACTTCACATTTCAGATATGACTTTTCATGCACTCATACCTGTGTTGGGTGCATCAGGCAAATCTTGGGAAGGTGAAGGTGAAGGTGGTGGTGTTTCATCAGGCAGGTCTTGGGAAGGTAAAGGTGGTGGAGTTATGTTATCGAAAGCACCGAGAAATGGAAAAAGATCCCAACGGAAAAAGCAGGCTGGCGACCGAACGCTTCCACCTCTGGACTTACCGCAGCACTCCTGGAAGTAACGGACATTAGTTCGAAGACAAGCATCACAGTTCGCTGAAGATAACCCTGGAATACACTGCATCAACGCGTATATACGCTGGAAACGTGTCCAAGTTGTTACATTGGCCGCGTAATGCCTTCCTGCAGACAAATCAGGAGTTGATGTGGAGGAAGCTGCGATAATCAAGTTATCCATGAAATCTTCCCACATTTTATTGAACTCTGTAATGTTTCCTGAGATAATTCCACTATAGTACTCTCCTAGGGGCGGGTGTTGGTGAAGGGCGTCGAAAAATGTCCGGTTAGAGTAACGGACATAACAGAGCGTCTTGTCTCTTCTCCAGTCGAATGAATCGGTCTGGTTCGGACAACTCTCTAATACACCCATGGATGCGGGTTCGATACAATCAGAACAGACCTGTGGATCAGTCCCTGGGATACACAGACCTAAGACATAGATCCTTTCAGGCTCCACACCCAGCGAGACATTGTAAAAACCGTCTCTAGAACTGACATCGGAAGCAAGAGTTGAGAGAATGATACGACGGTTGGTATGGAAACTACTGTTGGGACTCAAAAATGGGAAATTCCAGCAGTGTTGTGCAGAGACAAAGCCAAAGCTTGTGGCCAGAACAAAACAGAGAATTAGCAAGAGACTGTTTAGACACATTTTCGAGACAGAAAGAGAGACAAGGAAGTCTTTGGTTTAGGCCAATAGCTTTTACAAGAACATTAGATCTGAGGCTTTGTTTAAATCAATTTTCCCCAATAGCTTTACAATAACATTACTTTGAAATCTTCAGAAAGGTTTCCTTTGAACATTATAAACCAACTTGATAATGTCTTGATATGGTGGCTAAAAAACCTCTAATCTATTTTTTTTAGCGAAATAGACGCTAAACTATCAAAATGGCGAAAAAACTCATAAACTTTGTTTTTTAGACGAAAGAAACTCTAAATTTTGTTTTTTGGACGAAAAAAACCCTAAACTATGAAGTTAGCGAAAAGACCCCTGAACTTTGCTTTTCTGGGAAAAAAACCCTTAGATTTTGTTTTTTTTTGTTGCAAAAACTTCTCCATTAATTTAACCGTTAAATCATTGTTTGTCTTTAATTAAATAAAACGATGTGTCGATGTGTTTAAACAATAAAATTAATAGTTAATAATTAGAGGTAATTTAAATTAAAATTTTATATTTTAAAAGCATCGACTTTTTAATTAGATACTACTGTTAAGTTCGGCAAAAAACCCAAACCCAACAAACCCAAACCGAACCAAACCAAAAATTATGGTTAGGTTTAGGGTTGGGTTTTGATAAAACCCCAAATGGGTTTGATTTTTTAAATTGTTTGGGTTCGGTTTGGTTTGATTTTATACCAAATCCGAACAATAACCCGAACAAAATCGATTATTTTGATCAAAATTATTTATAAAATAAATATAATATATTTTATATGTTTTAAAGATTTAAATTTGGGTATTTGAATTTTGTGAGTTTTGAGTTTTTTGGATCAATTTAATGGATAAACTGAACCGAACAAACCCGAATAAACCGAACGCCCATCCCTACTAACGGTAATTTAACGATCAATTTAACTGAGGGATTTTTTCGCCAAAAAAACAAAGTTCAGGGGTTTTTTTGCCAACTTGATAGTTTAGGGGGTTTTTCACATAAAAAACAAAGTTTAGGAGTTTTTTTACCATTTTAATAGTTTAGGGTTTGTTTCTCCAAAAACAGATAGTTTAGGGGTTTTTTCGCCGTCATCCCATATATATATATATATTGACATTGTAAAGAACCAAATCAACAATATTAATCTGACACCTTCAATAGCTTTGTTATTACGTTCTCATAACTCAAGTAGTTAAAAAAGTAAAACCATTTGAAAGAGACATGGATAACGTTGTAGAGAAATCCTTGGACATAACAAAGAGACAAATATTATTTTATTAAATCTTTTTGTATTGTCGAACATTCTGCGCTTATTTGGTCTAGACAACGATGCATATTTACTTAAACACACCTTTAAGTCCCCATTGAGCCCATTTTGTCCTACGGGCGTTATTCCAAGAAATTTGATAAACTTCATGACTGACTTCAAATTCACATCTATTCTTGAAATTCATAAACTTCAAGCGTGGTTACCCGTGGAATTCTGATCGGATGTATGACAAAAAAAACTAAATGCATTTTAATAATATATGTAACCTAATCAATTTAAAAAAAAATGTTTTCTCATCTAAACCGTAAGTTTAGCAATTTAGAGGTTTGGTTTCCATGCATAACCTTTTTAATAGCCATAGCATTAATAAAGCTTTTTACCATAACAACAACACAAGACTCTAGCTATTTACATCAATATACATAGGCTAAGTAGCTAGAGAAATAAAGAATGAAAGTTTCAGGCTTATTCGTCGAGTAGAGTAGTGAGTAGTGACCATCTGGACAATACATGATTCTATTTTTACAATCTTCAGCAATCTCTTGAACACAAAAATCAGGCTTCTATGGATGTCATCTTCAACGAGGATCTAGATCTGTAATTGTGACATCATTCACAGAACTGCAAACAGACTTTTTTGTGAATTGAGTCGACCCTATCTCGTATGAGTCCAGTTCATGCCTGCTCAAAAGTGCAAACCCCGGGGCTCGCGGCACAGCTAGAGTGATTGTGCTACTAGTCAGCATCAAGATGATTGCTGACATTGTTGGACGATCTGCAGGATCTTCTTGAACACATAAAAGTGATATGTGAAAGCATCTAATCACTTCATTAGTTTGATAACTCTCTCCTATGCTCGGATCTACAAGTTCCAGTGGTGACCCACTTCTCCAAAGCTTCCAAGCCTAACACAAAAATCACACGGCCTTGATCACAATTACATAGAAACGATTAAAACTTGATAGATCATATACTCACATGTGTCGCCAAATTGCCACCAGAATCATCAATGTGGTAGCTGCTCTTTTTGCCACTTATGATATCTAAAATCAACATTCCAAAGCTGTAAACATCAGATTTCATGGAGAAATGACCGTGCATTGCATACTCTGGAGACATATAGCCACTGAAAATAGAGAAACGTTAACACTTCAGATTATATGTAATCTCTGAACAATGTTTATAGCTTGGTTTTAAAAGGCACAAAGCGCACCGAAGCAATATCAGTTTCAATGTTGCCTTGCGCCTGAGGCGCGCTTTGAGGCGCGCTTCTCGTAAACGTCCTTAACTAAGAGTAGTAAAGCCATAGGTGAAATCAAATCCTTAGAATTTTAAACAAAAAAAACATGAATCTAATCCAAAAACATTATTAGAAAGAATCCAAAACAAAACAAAAAAGCATAAACTCATTATCTAAACACTAAATCAAGCTTAATAACCATTTCTCAAAACATTGTCATCTTCATCAAAGTAGTCTTTCTTGTAGTTTGATAAAGATGATAATGTTTTGAGATTTGGTTATTAAGCTTGATAAAGATGATAATGTTTTGAGATATGGTTATTAAGCTTGATGATGTTTTGTTTTGGATTATTTGATGTTTTTGGATTCTTTTTAATTATATTTTTCGATTGGATTCATGTGGTTTTTTGTTTAAAATCCTTAAGATTTGATTTTACTTATGCTTTTACTCTTATTTAAAGACGTTTACGAGAAGCACGCGTGCAATCGCTTCTTGCCTTCAAGGCGAAAGCACTGAAGCGCGCATTAAATGCTCGCTTTTTGTATCTTAGCTAGCCTCGCTTTAGTGAGGCGCCAAACCTATCAAATTTGCTA
>KE151639.1:118840-170271 GCA_000411095.1 Aethionema arabicum
CGATGTTCCAACAATTCTTCCAGTGTTGGCTTGAGTTTGATCTATTCCAAATATCCTTGCCATACCAAAATCTGCGATTTCTAGGTTCATATCAGCATCTAAAAGAATGTTACTTACTTTCAGGTCACGGTGTATGATCGTAAGCCGTGAATCTTGATGAAGATATAGTATTCCTCGAGCTGTTCCTTCGATAATGTTGTACCGTCTTGTCCAGTCAAGTTGGCCTTGCTTTTCAGGGTCTGTAAATACGCATAAACATAAACCGTTAGCTGTGATCCAAACACTGCTAGAAGGTACTAAATGTTGAGCTCTCATCATACCAAAGATGAAATAGTCAAGGCTTTTGTTTGTTACAAACTCATAGATTAGTATCTTGTCTTTCCCTTCTAAACAGAATCCAAGAAGTCTAACAAGATTTCTATGTTGAAGTTTTGTCACAAGAACAGCCTCGTTCTTGAACTCTTCCGCGCGACAGTCTTTTCACAGCTACCTCAGTTCCTGTTGAAAGCTTTCCCTACGAATAAGATGAGTTCAAACACCATAACTCAGAGAGATATGAGGCTATTTTTAAGTAACAACTACGAACAGCAGCAACTGAGAAGGGGTGAACCAATCAGCACCTTAGTAGATAAAAACCGGTTAAAATTATACAAATCATTATGTAAACCCACACATAGTTGATGATATAGAACAATGCCAAACAAACTGGTAAGTCAGAGTTTGTTTCTAGTCTATAAAATAAGTGTTGGGTTCATGAGGCATTGGCATTGTGATTGAGTTACTAGTGAGCATCATGATAATTGCAGCCATTGTTGGACGATCTGCAGGATCTTGCTGAACACATAAAAGCGCAATATGAATGCATCGAATAACTTCATCACTCTTATACTTCTCCCTAAAACTCACGTCCATCAGCTTTAATGGTGAACCCCTTCTCCATAGTTTCCAAGCCTAACATTGTATATCTTAGACTTGTAAAACAGTTCATGATATTTGATCGTAGTGGTAAAAAAAACCAGAAAAAATACTAACATGTGTAACCAAATTGCCAGTAGATCCATCTGTTTGGTAAAAGCTACTATTTGACATACTGCTTACGATCTCAAGAACCAATACTCCAAAGCTATACACATCTGATTTAATCGAGAAATGACCGTGCATCACATATTCAGGAGCCATGTAACCACTAGACAAAACAAAGCATATCATCAGGACTGCAAGGACCTAAATTCTAAATAGATATGGATATTTCATATGACGAAAAGAAAGGTCTAGACTTACAAGGTTCCAGCTATCTTGCTAGTATCAGCTCGTGTTTGTTCCATTCCAAAAATCCTTGCCATGCCAAAATCGGCGATTTTTGGATTCATGTCAAGATCTAGAAGTATGTTGCTTGCTTTAAGGTCGCGGTGTATGATTGTGAATCTTGCATCTTGATGAAGATATAGAACACCTCGAGCAATTCCTCCGATGATATTGTACCGTCTAGTCCAGTCCAGTTGCTGTTTCTTTGTTGGGTCTGCGCATAGATATTAGTCATTCCTTGTGTAGTAAACAATAAATGCAGGATTGAAGATCAGATAACAAACCGAAGAGGAAATAATCTAGGCTTTTGTTCGGTACAAACTCATAGACCAGTATTTGCTCTTCTCCTTCCAAACAAAACCCAAGAATCCTAACGAGATTTCTATGTTGAAGCTTTGCCACTACAACAACCTCGTTCTTGAACTCTTTTAAGCCTTGTCCTGAGTTTTTTGATAGCCTCTTAACCGCGATTTCAGTTCCATTTGAAAATACACCCTACAACTCATGTATGTATACATATATAAAGAGGGAATGATGGTGTTCACCCTAAACAAGAAGTGTAGAGAAGTCATACCTTGTAAACTTCACCAAATCCACCTTGACCCACTTTGTTTTGACCTGAAAATCTATCTGTTGCAGTTTCAAGTGTTTTAAAATCAAACTGCAAAGACTCTGGACTTATGATATCATCATCATTATCACCATCAGCTGCAGCAATGGATAAGTGATGTATTAGTAAGGAAATATGTGTACTAAGGAGTTCTGGATTGACCCATGTTCTTTATATATTAGTGTTGGTCCATATATATTTTCTATGTGAAATTCTAACGTCTATATGTAAGGAAGTCACTCACTTTTGAGTTTTGTTGTTTTGGATTTTTTCTTCTTCTTCTTCTTCCAAAAAGCAAATCCTAGAGCAAGCAGTGCCACTATTAGGGCTACTGCAACTGCAATCATGATGACAGTTCTTCTGGAGACCGCTTTTCCATCTGCACAAACAAACATTAAGTCATGCTATTAGTACCTTCGAACATATAAATCCCTAAGAAAGTTGAATGTTATATAGTATATCATATTGCAAGGAATCAATTGGATTTTTCATTTGGATGATTTATATCCGTTTGAACTGGTCGCTTAAATCATATCAATAATCTCAAGAACGTCCAAGTCCAAAACGAATCAGCTTTACGTAGATTAATCGATCTCTATTATGTATTAGCGTTGGTCACTTCACAGTTCAGATGTGACTTTTCATGAACTCATACCTTCCTTGGTTGCATCAGGCAAATCTTGGGAAGGTGGCTGGGTTGTATGAGGCAGATCTGGGGAAGGTGGTGGGGTTGCATCAGGCAAATCTTGGGAAGGTGGCGGTGCTATGCCGTCGAAAGCACCTAGAAACGGATAAAATTCCCAGCGTAAAAAGCAGGATGGCGACCAAATGCTTCCACCAGTGTTATTACCGCAGCATTCCTGATAGTAAGCCGCATTAGTTCGAAGACAGGCATCACAGTTCCTTGAAGATAACCCTGGAATACACTGCATCACCGCGTATATAATCTGGAAACGTGTCCAAGTTGTTACATTGGCCGCGTAATGCCTTCCTGCAGACAAATCAGGAGTTGATGTGGAGGAAGCTGCGATAATCAAATGATCCATGAAATCCTCCCATACTTTTTTGAAATCTGTAATGTTTCCTGAGATGAGAGCATAATTATACCATCCTTGGGTCGGGTAGTCGTGAAGTGAGTCGAAAAATGACTGGTTAGAGTAACGGACAAAACAGAGCGTCTTGTCTCTTTTCCAGTGGAATGAATCGGTCTGGTTCGGACAACTCTCTAATAAACCAATGGATGTGGGTTTAATACAGTCGGAACAGACCTGAGGATCAGTCCCTGGGATACAGAGACCTAAGACATGGATCCTTTGAGGGTCCACACCGGCCGAGACAGTGTAAAAGCCGTCTCTGGAACTGACATTGGAAGCAAGAGTTGAGAGAATGAGACGACGGTTGATATCGTAACTACTGTTGGGTCTGAAAGACAGTGAATCCGAGCAGTATTGTGCAGAGACAAAGCCGCAGCTTGTGGCCAGAACAAAACAGAGAATTAGCAAGAGATTGTTTATAAGACACATTTTCGAGACAGGAAAGTAGGAGCATATGAATTCAATGTGAGGAAGTCTTTAAAGTTTTTTTTTTTGCCAGAATTGATAAATGCCAATATGTTTTACAATAAAATTAATACTTTGAAATCTTCACTAAGCTTTGTTTAAATCAATTTTCGTCAATAGCTTGACAATAACATTGCTTTGAAATCTTCAGAAAACTTTGTTTTTTACATTTTAAGCCAAGAATCAAAACAAGAATGTTTTGACACCTTCAATGGCTTTGATTATTACATTCTAACTCAAGTAGTTCAAAAAAAACTAAAGACCATGTATATACGTGAAAGAGACATAACAAGGAGACAAATATCATTTTATAAATCTTTTTATATTGTGGATACATTCTGTGCTGATTTGGTCTACCAGCGATGCATATTTTATTGAAACACACACCTTGCTTTAGCTTTTGGCTAAGAACAAACAAAAAACAGAGGATTCATAAAAGATTGTTCAAATGCATTTTTTACATGTAAATTTTGGAACTTCTATCTCGCATAATAGATATAGTTTGATTTTATGACATTTTTTACACGCGAATTATATAAATTTCTGTAATTTTAAGATATATTTGAAATCAAACAAAAAAACAGAGGATAACATAAAAAAATTTATTCACATGATATACCAAGTTTGGTGGTCAAGAGCTGAAATGAAGTCAACAAACAACTTGAAGCTAGAACTTACAGTGATTTAGTAGATAATGTTGAAGCAGTGACAAAGTAAGAGAGTCAATCATAGCAAAGAGCTGATGTGTATATGCTTGTCAAATAATATTGAAGTTTCATCTAAGTTTATGATGGGGAAAGCACCAAGGTTCCATCGTTGAATCAATCTCCTAAATTCAACACAACGAAACAGAGACAAAGAAAGAGAGGGAAAGGGTCAGGAGTTATAAGATAGGGTTCGTTAATAAGGAAAGTCTTTCAAATTTAGAAGTCAATTTTGCTAAATAGCTTTAAAATATAGTAATACCTTGATACTTTCAATACTGCATTTTCTCCCAATTGAGTCATGGAAGATGATGTCAACACCAAATAGTAATGAACCCCTTTTTCTATTAAGAAAATGAGGCATTGTTGAATAAACAAACAAGATCATCGTTGGCAATGAGGCATCTCAGTTTTCAAATCCTCAAATGACGAAATCTACTAACGAGCGAAAAAATGCACAACAATGTGTAAAAGTAACAGCAGAAGAGACTCGAGTAAGGATTAAGAGTTGACCTCACTCCAAATTCCAAGCCCTCGACGGAGTAACCGGCAACGAACCAGTGGTTATTACTTATTAGTAGACAACGAAACAGATGAAACCCTAATCCACATGAATCCCGCCCTTAAGCAAATCATAATCGGAAACCAGTAAGCTTTCATAGATCCTAAACCAAAATAGAATCAAGAAACGAAACCCTAGATATCTAAATTCCTAAGCTGAACATAACCAATGGAGAAAGAAACAGTGAACACTGATAATGAAAGAGAGCAATGAAAGGAACCGTCGATAAAATAGCTTTAGTTTTGTATTTATACTGTACCGGTTTAATTAATAACCGGTTTTGGTTATCTACATTCGGTTGGTTAACTTCTAACCAACTCTCCTAATTTTCATCCATAAAACATCAAAACTCAGATTTTTGTAGTCACTTTGCATATTTCAACGAGGAGCGACTTTAGTGATGGATGCATTATCAATAGAACAAGGAACAGACTTCTCCACCTCCGATTGCTCTAATTCAGGTCTGTTCCTGAAGAAAAAACCAGGCGATCGAGGCACAGGTAGAGTAACAGAACTATTAGTAAGCATTTGGAAGATTCTAGACATTTCTGGACGATCTGCTGGAGTTTCTTGAACACATAATAATCCAATATGAATGCATCTAACAACTTCATCTTTTGTATAACTTTCTCTAATCACAGGATCAATCACTTCTAAACATGAATCATTGTTCCAAATCCTCCAAACCTGTCAAGAAAACACAGAAAAATCAGTTCAAAAAGTGGATAAATCATAAATTCGTGAGAAAATGAGTCGAATTTAGCTTACATATGTGACTAAATTGCAAATTGAGCCATCAGTTTGATCGAAGCTACTATTCTTCTTCCCACTAACAATCTCTAAAATCAAAACTCCGAAGCTGTAAACATCAGATTTCGTAGAGAATTGGCCGTGTGTCACATATTCTGGAGACATGTAACCGCTGCAAATAGAACAATCAAAAGATTTCATCAAACTTTAGTTTAAAGACTTAAAAAGAGTATTTTAAGGGTATGTTATACTAACAAGGTTCCAACTACTCTTCTTGTATTAGCTTCAGTTTGATGATCTTTGAAATTCCTAGCCATTCCAAAATCTGCGATTTTCGGGTTCATATCAGCATCTAAAAGAATGTTACTTGCTTTGATGTCACGGTGTATGATTGTGAGTCTTGAATCTTGATGAAGATAGAGAATTCCTCGCGTAATCCCTCCGATGATGTTATACCGTGCAGTCCAATTCAGTTGAATACTCTTTGTTGGATCTGTATATTCATGTACAAGTCATTAAACTTAAGTTTGAACACAACTAAAGTAAGGTTTCCAAGAATATATAAGTAATGTTTGGTACCAAAGAGGAAATAATCAAGGCTTTTGTTGGGAACAAACTCGTAAACGAGTATCTTCTCTTCTCCTCCTTGTAGAGAAAACCCAAGAAGTCTAACGAGATTTCGATGTTGAAGCTTAGCTACAAGAACCACTTCGTTCTTGAACTCTACTTCACCTTGGTCTGATGTTTTAGACAGTCTCTTGACTGCAACTTCAACCCCATTTGGAAACATTCCCTGCCAATTCAAATCTGAGTCTTCTTGATTGCATAAAAAGAATGGTTTTTTTTTTATATAAAACAATAGGGGAAGTTAGAAGAAGAAGAAATGCCTTGTAAACTTCACCAAATCCACCTTGACCAAGCTTGTTACAAGGTGAAAAATTACTTGTTGCAACTTCAATAGCTTTAAAATCAAATTGAAGTGATCCCGTACTTGTGATATCATCCACAACTGCATAATGTATAAAGAATTTGTTAGAAACATGATATTTCAACTCAAATCATATGAATGTTGGTCTCTAACCAATGTAGAATTCTAACAGAATTGTTATTCAAAAGATTCTTCGATGATTATAAGGTCTGCTAGAAAGCTTTACCGGTATCGTCTTCTGGTGGTGCGGTATCAAAAGTGTGTCTTGATCTCTTTGCATCTGCAACAAGAATAAATAGGGAAGATGAGATGTGAATGTTGGAACACAAAATCGATCCAAACAGTGAGAAGATAAGGAAGTATACTAACTTTTAATGGTGAAAAAATTGTATGAGTTTCTCCTCCTGCAAACAACAAAACCTAGAGCAAGAAGTAGGATAATTATGGTGGTTCCAGTGACAACTCCGATGATTGTTCCCAGACGATTCGTTTTACCAGCTGCATGAAACAAACCTAGAAAGTAAACCGCCATAAATTCGGTTAAAATCTATACTGTCGAAATCGTTTTACTCATCTGCACAAACACATCAATCACCAAAATTACAGCATTCAACAGATTCTTGTTCACTTCCGATTCTAGTCAAAGAACTTACCTTTATCAGTAATGTTGCCCTGATCAGGACTAACCGGAGGCTGAGGTAAAGACTGCGGATCAGGAGGTGACAGTGTAATATAATACTCAAAAGCTCCTGCATAAGGATACAAATCCCATCTGATAAAGCAACTTGGTCTTATAACAACACCTCCTTGTTTACCTCGGCAACATGACTCGTAATCACCAACATTTCTTCTCAAACAAATTTCACAATCCCCTGAAGATAGATCCGGAGTGCATTGCATCATTGTATATATAGTTTGCAAACGTGTCAAAGAAGCAATATCAGCTGCAAAGTACTTATGTCTAGATAATGTTCCTTCATTAGCTCTACGCATGGCATGGACCATTAACTCTTCCCAAATTCTATCAAATACTGTCAAATTAGTAGTGATATCTCCAGTATTGTAGTAAGCTTGAGAAGGTTCCATAAGTAGTGATCCAGAGAAGGAAAGATTGGAATACCTTACCATACAACAATCAGGCCATGAATAAGCTTGTGTTTGGTTAGGACAACTCTGTAATAAATCATCAGATGCGCCTTTGATACAATCTGAACAATTATCTGGTTTAGTACCTGGGATACACATCCCAATGATGTAGATTTTGTTGGGATCTTGACCAATTGAGGCGTTATAGAAACCGTTATTGGCTATGACATTAGAAGGAAGAGAAGAGAGGATGAGACGACGATTTATATCGTATGTACTGTTGGGTCTGAAGTTTCCACCGAAGCAGACCTGTGCAGAGACAACACATAAGCTTATGTAGACAATGAAGAAACAGATTTGTAAAGAAGAAGTGGTGAGCTTCATTCTCAAGTTTCAGAGCAAAAGCTTCAAGTTAGGGGGAAAAGAAGAAGAAGATCGAATTTCACGTTAGTAAACTGAAGAAAAACTTCAAATATTATGTGGTTCTTCTCTAAAGATGAGAAGATGACTGGTTCGTTGACGTTGACTTCCATTACAAGCTAGTCAAAGAACAACAGTGGAAACAGAAGACTACAACACATAGAGAGGCCCCACTTGGCCACTTAGGAAGTAAATGATGGAAGCTAACAAAAGATTCGTTGTTATGTTACTCAATCCCCCACATCAGATTTGCAGCAAATCAAAGAGAATTTACTCAGAGAGCTGCAATGGAGTCAACAAACAATTTTTAAGGAAAATTTACAGTGATTTAGTAGATAAGAAACCAGTTTAAATTATACAAATCATTATGTAAACCCACACATAGTTGATATATAGAACAATGCCAAACAAACTGGTAAGTAATCAGAGTTTGTTTCTAGTCTGTAAAATAAGTGTTGGGTTCATGAGGCATTGGCATTGTGATTGTGTTACTAGAGAGCATGAGGATAATTGCAGCCATTGTTGGACGTTCTGCAGGATCTTGCTGAACACATAAAAGCGCAATATGAATGCATCGAATAATTTCATCACTCTTATAATTTTCCCCAAAACTCACGTCCATCAGCTCTAATGGTGAACCTTTTCTCCACAGTTTCCAAGCCTAGTATTACATAGATATATTAGACTCATAAAAACAGTTCACTATATTTGATAGTGTTAAAGAAAACTAAAAATACTAACATGTGTGACCAAATTGCCAGTAGATCCATCTGTTTGGTAAAAGCTACCATTCGAAGTACCACTTACGATCTCAAGAACCAATACTCCAAAGCTATACACATCTGATTTGTTCGAAAAGTGACCGTGCATCACATATTCAGGAGCCATGTAACCGCTACACAAAACAAACCATAACTTCAGGGTCCGTCCTAAAACTACCAAAGACCTGAAACAAAATTCTCAATAGAGATATCGATATTTCATATAAGGAAAAGAGTGGTATGCACTTACAAGGTTCCAGCTATCTTGCTAGTATCAGCTCGGGTTTGTTCCAACCCGAAAATCCTTGCCATGCCAAAATCAGCGATTTTCGGATTCATGTCAAGATCTAAAAGTATGTTGCTTGCTTTAAGATCGCGGTGTATGATTGTGAATCTTGCATCTTGATGAAGATATAGAACACCTCGTGCAATTCCTCCGATGATATTGTGCCGTCTAGTCCAGTCCAACTGCTGTCTCTTTAATGGATCTGCATATAGACATATATATTACTCATCATTCTTTGTGCAGTAAAGAGCAAATCCAGGTTTGAAGGTAAGATAAACAAACCGAAGAGGAAGTAATCTAGGCTTTTGTTGGGAACAAACTCATAGACGAGTATTTGCTCTTCTCCTTCCAAACAAAACCCAAGAATCCTAACAAGATTTCTATGCTGAAGCTTTGCCACAACAACAATCTCGTTCTTGAACTCTTTTAAGCCTTGTCCTGAGTTTTTCGATAGCCTCTTAACCGCGATTTCAGTTCCATTTGGAAATATACCCTACAATTTATTTATGTATACATATATGAAGAGGAAATGATCAATAGCGTTCATAAAAACAAGAACTGTACCTTGTAAACTTCCCCAAATCCACCTTGACCGACTTTGTTCTTACTTGAAAATCTATCTGTTGCCGTTTCAAGTGTCTTAAAATCAAACTGCAAAGACTCAGGACTTATGAATTCATCATCATCACCATCAGCTGCAACAATGAATGTGTGTGTGGTGTATTAGTAAGGAATTGACTAGTGAGTTATATATATATATATATATATATTACCAGGGACCGATCCATGTCTCTTTACAGGGTTTACAGTATTTTAAACCGTGAATTATATTCATTCGATAAAATAAAACTTTGAATTATCAAAATGATCTTTTAAACATTTAATTTTGAAAACGAGTTTTTTAAACCGGAAATAAAATCTGAACACAAAATAAAACACTAATCCTATTATTAATCCCAAAATTACATCTTAATTTTACGTTAATTAAATAGTAATGTCATGGTTAAACATGTTTACGAAAATTCATGATTTAAAAAAGGGATTTTAAACACAATTATCATAATTCAGTGGTTTAAAAAATCGTATAATGTTTTTCCATCAAATAGGAACAATTCAGGTTTTAAAATAACATAATCTCTTCTTCGAATATTAGTATTGGTCTATTGATATTTTTTAATACGAAATCCTAGATAAGAGAATCACTGACTTTTGAGTTTTGTTGTTTTGGAATTTTTCTTCTTCTTCCAAAAAGCAAATCCTAGAGCAAGCAGTGCGACTATTACGGCTACTGCGACTGCAATCATGAGGACAGTTTTTGTGGAGATCGTTTTTCCATCTGCACAAACAAACATTAAGCCATGTTTTGGTTACACCAGCGAGCTATTACTAGTAGTGCCTTCGAATCTATATAAGTCCCTTAGAAAGTTGAATGGTATATCATTTGAACGTAATTACTGGTGTCTAATATCATATAAATAATCTCAAGAACTTCCAAGTCCAAAACCAATCAGCGTTAAGTATGTAATAGCATTGGTCACTTCACATTTCAGATGTGACTTTTCATGAACTCATACCTTTCTTGGTTGTATCAGGCAAATCTTGGGAAGGTGGCGGGGCTGCATCAGGCAAATCTTGTGCAAAGACAAAGGCGAAGCTTGTGGCCAGAACAAAACAGAGAATTAGCAAGAGATTGTTTATAAGACACATTTTCGAAAAGTAGGAGCATATGAATGCAGTGTGAGGAAGACTTTAAAGCTTTTTTTGGCCAAAATTGATAAATGCCAACAGGTTTTACAATAACATTACTTTGAAATCTTCACTAAGCTTTGTTTAAATCAATTTTCGCCAATAGCTTTGCTTTGAAATCTTCATTAAACTTTCTTTTTCACATTATAAGCCAACTTGATCCATATAAATTTCAAAGAATCAAAACACAATATTATTCTGACAACTTCAATAGCTTTGTTTATTACATTCTTAACTCAACAAGTAGTTAAAAAGAAATACAATCTTATACATACATGAAAGAGACATGTACAACGTTGTTCACAAATCCTTTGACAAAACAAGGAGACAATGTCATTTTAGAAATCCTTTTTATATTCTGGACACATTCTTCACAGATTTGTTCTAGACAACGACCCCTTTTTTTTATTGAAACTCACACCTTGCTTTAGCTTGTAGCTAAGAAGAAAAACCAGAGGACCGATCAAAGCTTACTTAGATACATTTTTTAGACATAAACTTTGGAACTTTATCAAAGATTTTGATGTATGACCAAAATTATTACAATTTTATCAAAGATTTTCTAGAAAATAAACAGAGATATTAAAATCAGTACAAACATATCAAATAATGATTCATGTAACAAACAAACACACAGTTTCGAGGAGCGAATCCATGGAAAACAAAAAAAAAAGCACAAAATTAGCAACGAACAATCAAAATCAAACAAAAACACACAAAAATGGGACTTGCAATCACCATAAACAAAGTAAAACCAAACAAAATTGGATCAAAGAGAATCCGGTCTAGCCCAAGTGATCAAGATCTTACCGTATTACGACAATCAGCTTCGTCGCAGACGGAAAAGGCTCTTTCCTTTTTCCAAAACCCTAATTTTGTTTTTTTAACCCAAAAACCCTAATTCCATACATTTAAAATATTAATTAATTTATGTAACAAACAATCACACAGTTTTGAGGAGTGAATCCATGGAAAACAAAAAGAAAACACAAAATTAGCAACGAACAATCAAAATCAAACAAACACACAGCAAAATGCACTTGCAATCACCATAAACAAAGTAAACCAAACAAAATTGGATCGAAGAGAATCCGGTTTAGCCCAAAGTGAAACAAGTTCTTACCGGATTACGAAAATCAGCTTCGTCGCAGACGGAAAAAGCTTTTTCCTTTTTCCAAAACCCTAATTTTGTTTTTTTACCCCAAAGCCCTAGGCCCTAATTCAATAATTTAAAAATTAATTAATTAAAAATATATCGCTTGTGGTTGTGGGCCACAACTTGTACCCATTCCTGGTACACAAGACTCTAGCTGTTTATTTCACTATCTTTAACAATCTCTTGAACACAAGTTTCATCTATGGATCTCATCTTCAACGAGGCTCTGGATCTGTAATTGTGACATCATTCACAGAACAGCAAACAGACTTGTTTATGACTTGACTCGACCCCATCTCGTTTGATTCCAGTTCATGCCTACTCAAAAGTGCAAACCCGGGAGCTCGTGGCACAGGTAGAGTAACTGTGCTACTAGTCAACATCAAGATGATTGCTGCCATTGTTGGACGATCTACAGGATCTTCTTGAACACATAAAAGTGCTATATGAATGCATCTAATCACTTCATTACTCTTATAACTCTCTCTTAAACTCGGATCCACAAGTTCTAATGGTGATCCGTTTCTCCAAAGCCTCCAAGCCTAACACAGAAATCACATTGCCTTGATCAAAGTTACATAGAAAAGATTTATTAAAACTTGATTGATCATACTCACATGTGACGCCAAATTGCCACCGGAATCATTGATGTGGTAGTAGCTGCTGTTTTTCTTGCCACTTATGATCTCTAAAATCAATATTCCAAAGCTGTAAACATCAGATTTCATGGAGAAATGGCCCTGCATTGCATACTCTTGAGGCATGTAACCACTGCAAATCGACAAAACACTTGAGCTTTATATGCAATCAAAGGTAGATATCACTGAACAGAAACAACTTACTATGTTCCAACGATTCTTCTAGTGTTGGCTTGAGTTTGGTCTATTCCAAATATCCTTGCCATACCAAAATCTGCAATTTTCGGGTTCATATCAGCATCTAAAAGAACGTTACTTGCTTTAAGATCACGGTGTATAATTGTAAGTCGTGAATCTTGATGAAGATATAGTATTCCTCGAGCTGTTCCTCCGATAATATTGTACCGTCTTGTCCAGTCAAGCTGGCCTTGCTTTTCAGGGTCTGTAAATATGAACATAAGAAGCATTAACGGTCCAAAGACTGCTCAAAGCTACTAATAAGTGTTGAGCTGATCTTATCATACCAAAGAGGAAATAGTCAAGGCTTTTGTTTGGTACAAACTCATATATTAGTATCTTTTCTTCTCCTTCTAAACAGAATCCAAGAAGTCTAACAAGATTTCTATGTTGAAGTTTTGTCAGTAGAACAGCCTCGTTCTTGAACTCTTCCGCGCCTTGTTCTGATGTTTTCGACAATCTTTTCACCGCTACCTCGGTTCCAATTGATAGTTTTCCCTAGAAACAAGATGAGTTCAAACACCATAACTGTTTACTTTATATTCTTGATTCAGATTTATACAAGAGAAGTAGCTATACATAGAGATAAATGAGCTTATACCCTGTAAACTTCACCAAATCCACCTCGTCCAATCATGTTACTCTCCGAAAAATTATCAGTTGCAACTTCAAGTGTCTTGAAACTGAATTGCAGAGAGTGTGTTCTTGTGATATCACCACCATCTGCTCAAAGAAATTTCACTATAAACATGTGTTTCTCAACCTGGAAACATGTTTGATATGACCATGAAGAACTAACCTTGAGCTTCAATTGTTTGATAAGATTTTTTTCTCTTATAAAAAACAAATCCAAGAACAACAAGTAGCAAGATCACAACAATAGGTACAACAATTGCCACAATAGTCCCTGTCGAAATCGTTCTCCCATCTGCAAAAAAGCACCAATCATCAAGAACCCAAATGTTTCAGATCCTTCAACAAATTCTTGTTCCTATTCTAGCCAAAGAATTTACCTTTATCAGTTCCCTGAGGACTAACCGTAGGCGTTGAAGTAGGTGGAGGCTGAGGTAAAGACTGCGGCGGAGGTGCCAATGTAATATTCTCAAAAGCTCCTGCAAAAGGATACAAATCCCACCTGATAAAGCAACTTGGTCTCACAACAGCACCGCCTTGTTTACCACGGTAACGTGATACATAATCACTAACACATCTTCTCAAACAAGCGTCACAATCCCCTGAAGATAAATCCGGAGTGCATTGCATCATTGTATATATATTTAGGAATCTTGTCAAAGAAGCAATATCAGCTGCATAGTACTTATGTCCAGATGCTGATCCTTGCGTAGTTGAAGAAGCTGTACGTATGGTACGGTCCATTAACCCTTCCCAAATTCTATCAAACACTGTCAAATTCGTAGTGATATCTACAGAAAGGGAGATAGTTTGAGAAGGTTCCAAAACTAGTCCAGAGAAGGAAAGATTGGAATACCGTACCATACAACAATCAGGCCATACGTGAGCTTGTGTTTGGTTAGGACAACTCTGTAATAAACCATCAGATGCGCCTTTGATACAAGCTGAACAAGTGTCTGGTTTTGTACCAGGGATACACATCGCAATGATGTAGATTCTGTTGGGATCTTGACCAATTGAGGCGTTATAGAAACCGTTATTGGCTGTGACATTAGAAGGAAGAGAGGAGAGGATTACACGACGATTTAAATCGTATGTACTGTTGGGTCTGAAGTCTCCACCGAAGCAGGTCCGTGCAGAAACAACACTTAAGCTTGTGAGGAAAATAAACAAGAAGATTGGTAAAGAAAGCTTCATTCTCAAGTTTTAGAGCAAAAGCTTCAAGTTAGGGGAAGAGAAGAAGAATACTAAATTGCAGATAAAATAGTGTTTGGGTCTTCTCTAAAGATGAGAAGATGAGAGGTTCGTTGACGTTGACTACAGTTAAAAGCTGGTCAAAGAATAACAGTGCAAAGAGAAACCATTTGAGAAGTAGATCCTGATTGGTCTGAATATTCGTTGTTGTTATGTTTCTCAATTTCACATCAGGTATGAATTTCCAATCCATGAGATGAAGCATGCGGTAATAACACGGCAAGGTTTGAGGTCAAGGATCTGCAATGGAGTCAACAAACAACTTTGAACCACACAGAGATTTAGTATACAAAAACTGGTCTAAATTATACAAATCAACATGATTTCCGGTTTCGGTACCGTCACAAGTTGAAATTACACTCATTTTGTGACCTTCAAACCCAGGTTACAAGCGATTAAACCTGTGAAAGATTATATCCATGTATTGCAGTAACACTGTATAAAACTTCACACAAAGAACTCATTCATGACAATTTCCACTTGCCGGAGAAACTAAGTCACTCTTCTTCAGCGAGGAATGAAGTCACTCATCAATGAGTCGTTAACAGAACCATGAACAGAATTGATCGGAGGTAGATCAAACTCCAATCCCTCATATGGTGGTGACTGAGGTAACGGTAAACTATTGGAGTTACTGGTGAGCACTGGGATGATTTCTGATAAGGGAAGACGCTTTTCCGGTTCATTTTGAACACATAATAGAGCGATATGAATGCATTTGATAACTTCATCACTCTTATAGTTTCCTCTAAGTTCCTCATCCACAAGCTCTAATGGTGTCCCGTCTTTCCAGTGCCTCCAAGCCTACCACAATCATAAATCCATTAAACAGTAGAAGAAAAACATTTTGACACAATTATGGTCTTTATGCTCACATGTGTGATCAAAGTCTTGCCAGATTCATCAGTTTCGTGGAAGTTGCTGTTTCTCATGCCACTTATAATTTCAAGAACTATCACCCCAAAACTATAGACGTCAGATTTCGTGGAGAATTCTCCACGCATCATATACTCTGGAGCAATGTAGCCACTAGAAAAGAAAATCTTGAGTTTACCAGTGACCAAAGGCTTATCAAATTCAGGTTCATGGGCAATGAAAGGGGAAAAGGAGTACTTACTAAGTTCCAACTACCCTCCTTGTATCTGCTTGGGATTGATCCACCCCCAAAATCCTTGCCATTCCAAAATCTGCGACTTTCGGTTTCATAGCACCATCTAAGATGATGTTACTAGCTTTGAGATCTCGGTGTATGATTTTCAGAGGTGCATCTTGATGAAGATAAAGAATCCCTTTAGCAGTTCCAACAATAATTTCGTACCGTTTCGACCAATCTAGCTGGCCTTGCTTTGTAGGCTCTGCAGAAGTCCTTAGCTATGAGAATGGCTTAAAAAATATAACATTAGATATAAGGTGAATATCGAATGCAACAGACCAAACTAGTAATAGTCGAGGCTTTTGTTGGGAACAAACTCGTAGATGAGTATCTTTTCTTCTCCTTCCTGACAAAACCCAAGAACTCTGACCAAATTTCTGTGTTGAAGCTTTGCCACAAGACTGGTCTCATTCTTAAACTCTTGTACACCTTGAGCTGATTCTTTCGACAGCCTCTTCACTGCAATATCTGACCCGTCTGGAAGCACACCCTACAATATATATCACATCAGTTACTTGTACGCACACTTTCAAGGGGAACAACAAATCTGGAATTGGAAGTTTAACCTTGAAAACTTCTCCAAATCCACCTTGACCGAGCATGTTGCTCTTTGAAAAGGTACATGTTGCATCTTCAATTGTCTTTAAATTGTATTGCAGTGAGTTTATAGGTATAACTGCAACTCAGAAATGTAGTATTATTCCTAACAACATAATTAAACATAACAAAACAGTTCGAAATTGGATACTTTTCTTTGTCTAATCACTAAACGTTTCACTGTCATCAACCATATCATTTAAGTCCTTCCTAAGTAATTAAACTAACTAATTAGTTCATTATTTCTTTTCTAAATCCCTAAACCGGGCAATACACAAATCAAAACTCACTTGGATGATCAGGGGTTGGCTGAGGCTTCCGCAGTCTGCAAAGAACTACCATTGCAGCAGATAGTAAAAAGCAGATAACAGCAGCAGGAACAACAACCGAGATGAAGACTACCGTTGGGATTTTCTTGTCGCAAGGGATACCTAGTTTAACGAAGGAATATACATCATCCAGCAATTAAATCAATTCCATATTTTCTTCAGATATTGGTTAGCAGAATGATAATTTTTTACAAGTTCTTGAAGTAGTAGGTAGGTATTGCGATGGAGGACTTACCAGAATCAAAAGCTCCACTGAAGGGTTGCATATCCCACCGGAAATAACATATTGGCCATGCAAATATTCCCCCTAGCCCCCCACGTCTTTCTTCATGTTCTCTTACACTCTCCTGCAGACACGCCCTACAAAGATGTGAAGGGAGATACGGAGTGCATTGCATTAATGCGTATACAGTCTGGAAATTTGTCAACTCTAGTTGATCAACTGCATAGTATTTACGGTTAGTCAATGTTGCGCCCTTTTCCTTGGAAGTTTCATCTACCATACCAGCTATAAATGGATTCCACATACTTAAAAAGTCTGTTACATTTTTATTTGTCTTGATATCCCCACTATTGAACTCACTGTAAAGTGGGTGCATATCAATCTCCAAGTCTGGCTTTCCCAAAAAGGAACGGTTAGAGTAACGTGCAAAACAAAGCGCATGAGGAGTTGCCCGCCATGTATACGCTTCTACCTGGTTAGGACAACTCATCAACTCCTCAGTCGCGGCTATGATACACTCGGAGCAGGCCCTTTTTGCAGTTTTTGTGGTGCACATCCCCATTGCGTAAACTTTGTCAGAATCTTTGCCGATTGAAGAGTTGTAGAAGCCTCCCCTGTCCATCAAATTACTAAAAGCAAGAGATGAAAGAATTTGGCGAGTGTTATGTTTGTAAGTACCATTTGGTTCAAACTCAGTATCCGTGCACTGTGGATTAATTGCATCAGTGATGGTTATGAGTAAAAACCAGAAGATCAATAAGGAAATCTTCTTGATCATTCTCATGGCTATGCATATATGTGCACTTTCCTATCAGTTTAATAGCACTTGAGTCTTTTCTGCAAGTTGCCAAACTTATACTTTCATTGCATAATAAAAAACTGAGTCAAAGCAGTGACAAAGTAAGAGAGCCAATCGTAGCAAAGAGCTGATGTATATATGCTTGTAAAATAATGTTGAAGTTTCTGATGTGAAAAGCACCAAAGTTCCATTGTTGAATGAATCTCCTAAATTTAACACAACGAAGCAGAAACAGAGAAAGAGAGGGAGAGGGTCATATGAGTTATAACATTGGTTTCGTTAATAAGGAAAGTCTTTCAAATTTAGTCAAATTGACTTGTCAATTTTGCCAAATAGCTTTAAAATAGTAATACATTTTGATAGTTTCAATAATGCATTTTCTCTCAATTGATCCATGTAAAGAACAAAATATAATACCCTTTTCATGTCAACACCAAATAGTAATAAAACCCCATTTCTTTTAAAAGAGACATTGTTGACACTATCAGTAAAGTTGAATAAACAAACAAGCACCGTTGGCATTCACAGTTTTCAAATCCTCAGATGACGAAATCTAGAAACGAGCGAAACATGCTGAACAATGTGTAAAGCAACAGCGGAAGATACTTGAGTAAGGATTTAAAGTTGACCTGACTCCAAGTTTCCATGCCCATGGCAAGAAAAATTCGGTATCATTGAGGCAATTGTAGAGTGATTGCAGTGGACAACGTAGGATGGCGATGCAATTTCCATGTAAAGACATATGTATGGTCAGGACAAACTCTGTAAGAACCCATCAGACACCTCCAGAATACAATGTGCGCACTCTCTGATGCATATCCCCATTACATACAAGGATCGGGACATTAAACCAGCCGTTCCATCGTTAAAGCATCATAACCCTTGACAGAGTAACAGACAACGAGCCAGTGGTTATTAGTAGACAACGAAACAGACGAAACCCTAATCCCCATGAATCCTCGCCCATCATAATCGGAAACGAGTAAGCTTTCATAGATCCTAAACCAAAATAGGATCAAGAAACGAAACCCTAAATGCCCAAATTCCTAAGCTGAACATAGCCAATGAAGAAAGAAACACCGAGAATGATAGAGAGCAAAAAAAGGAACTGTCGATAAAATAGCTCCGGTTTAATATTTATACAGTACCGGTTAAGTAAATAACCGGTTTTGCTTATCTACAACCAGTATGTGGACGACCCATCGCTGTATCTTAAATTAATAAACAACCTTCCAAGTTTTATAATTTTTTTACAATTAATACACGCAAACTAAAGTATCATCGTAAAAACAGAGTTATTCTAGCTTTTTAAAGCATGGATTTAGAATATCCTTATTGGAGATATTGGTCAATTTTCAGCGAGGATCTAGATCTGTAATTGTGACGTCATTGACAGAGCCGCTAACAGACTTGTTTGTGGATTGAGTCGACCCCGTCTCGTATGAGTCCAAAAGTGCAAACCCCGGGGCTCGCGGCACAGCTAGAGTAACTGTGCTACTAGTCAGCATCAAGATGATTGCTGCCATTGTTGGACGATCTGCAGGATTTTCTTGAACACATAAAAGTGCTATGTGAAAGCATCTAATCACTTCATTAGTTTGATAACTCTCTCCTATGCTCGGATCCACAAGTTCCAGTGGTGACCCATTTCTCCAAAGCTTCCAAGCCTAACACATAAACCACGTGGCATTGAGCACAGTTACATAAAAGATCAAAACTTGCTAGATCATACTCACATGTGTCACCAAATTGCCACCAGAATCATCAATGTGGTAGTAGCTGCTGTTTTTCTTGCCACTTATCATCTCTAAAATCAATACTCCAAAGCTGTAAACATCAGATTTCATGGAGAAATGGCCGCGCATTGCATACTCTGGAGGCATATAGCCACTGTAAATAGAGAAAGACTTCAACTTATATGCAATCAAAGGTATCTCTTAACAAAGTCTATAAACATTTAACAGAAACAACTTACTATGTTCCCGCAATTCTTGCGGTCCTTTCTTGAGTTTGATCTATTCCAAATATCCTTGCCATACCAAAATCCGCGATTTTAGGGTTTATATCCGAATCTAGAAGAATGTTACTCGCTTTAAGGTCACGGTGTATGATTGTAAGCCGTGAATCTTGATGAAGATACAGAATTCCGCGAGCTGTTCCTCCAATAATATTGTACCGTCTTGTCCAGTCAAGTTGGCCTTGCTTTTCAGGGTCTGTAAATATGTATGAACATAAACCATTAGTTACAACATTAACGCTCCAAACACTCCTCAAAGCTACTAATTTTTTTTTGTCTCCTTTTGTTTTTCTTTTTCCTCAAAGCTACTAATAAGTGTTGAGATCTCATCATACCAAAGAGGAAATAGTCAAGGCTTTTGTTTGGTACAAACTCATAGATGAGTATCTTCTCTTCTCCTTCTAAACAGAATCCAAGAAGTCTAACAAGATTTCTGTGTTGAAGTTTTGTCACAAGAACAGCCTCGTTCTTGAACTCTTCCGCTCCTTGTCCTGATGTTTTCGACAGTCTTTTCACTGCTACCTCAGTTCCATTTGAAAGCTTTCCCTACAAATAAGATGAGTTCAAACACCATAACTGCTTACTTAACAGGGTTTGAACCAAATTTATACAGAGAAGTAGCAATCCAGAGAGATAAAAAACTTATACCTTATACACTTTACCAAATCCACCTCGTCCAATCATGTTACTCTCTGAAAACTTATCAGTTGCAGCTTCTATTGTCGTGAAACTAAATTGCAGAGATTGTGTCCTTGTGATATCATCACCATCTGCACAAACAAATTGCACTAAATTGCTATAATTCCTAAAAAATTAAGCAGAGAACTAAGATTTCTCATCACTGAGGTTAAGGCTAAGAAAGACAGACTATAAACATCTTCCTCAACCTCCAATCTATGAACAATGAAGAACTAACCTTGACCTTCAATTGTTTGATATGATTTTCTTCTCTTGAAAACAATAAAATCCAAGTACAACAAGTACCAAAATCACAACAATAGCGACAACAATCGCCACAATACTCCCTGTCGAAATTGTTTTCCCATCTGCAAAAAGCACCAATTTTCAAGAACCCAAATGTTTCACATCCTTCAACAGATTCTTGTTCCTATTCCTCTCAAAGAGATTACCTTTATCAGTAATGTTACCCTCAGGACTAACCGGAGGAGTTAAAGGAGGCGAAGGCTGAGGTACAGACTGTGGAGGAGGTGCCAATGCAATATTATCAAAAGCTCCTGCAAAGGGATACAAATCCCACCTGACAAGGCAACTTGGCCTAGTAACACCACCACCTTGTTTACCGCGGCAACATGATTCATAATCTCCAACACTTTTCCTCAAACAAAAGTCACAATCCCCTGAAGATAAATCCGGAGTGCATTGCATCATTGTATATATAGTTTGGAATCTTGTCAAAGAAGCAATATCAGCTGCAAAGTACTTATGTCCAGATGCTGATCCTTGACTACCTGAAGAAGCTGTACGTATGGTACGATCCATTAACCCTTCCCAAATTCTCTCAAACTCAGTCAAATTAGATTTGATATCTCCAGTATTGTAGAAAGGTTGAGAGGGTTCCATAGCTAGTGATCCAGAGAAGGAAAGATTGGAATACCTTACCATACAACACTCAGGCCATGCGTAACCTTCTGTTTGGTTAGGACAACTCTGTAATAACTCCTCAGATGCGCCTTTGATACAATCTGAACAAGTCTCTGGTTTAGTACCAGGGATACACATCGCAATGATGTAGATTTTGTTGGGATCTTGGCCAATCGAAGCGCTATAGAAACCGTTATTGGCTGTGACATTAGAAGGAAGAGAAGAGAGGATGAGACGACGATTTAAGTCGTATGTACCGTTGGGTCTGAAGTTTCCACCGAAGCAGGTCTCTGCAGAGACAATAATTAAGCATGTGAGGAAAATACACAAGAAAATTGGTAAAGAAGTGGTGAGCTTCATTCTCGAGTTTGAGAGCAAAATCTTTTAGTTAGGGAAAGAAGACGAACATGGAATTGCACTTAAAATATTGTGTGGTTCTTCTCTAAAGATGAAAAGATGACTGGTCCGTTGACGTTGACTACCATCAAAATCTGGTAGTAAATAACACGGCAAGGTTTGAGGTCAAGAGCTGCAATGGAGTCAACAAACAACTTTGAACCACACAGTGATTTAGTATACAAAAACTGGTCTAAATTATACATATCAATATGATTACCGGTTCCGATGCCGTCAAAAGTTGCAATTACACTCATTTTGTCACCTTCAAACTCACGTTACACTGTATAAAATTTCACACAACGAACTTACTCATCAAAATTGCTAGAGAAACTAAAGAAACACCATTTCATTTGTCATCTTCAACGAGGAACGAAGCCACTCATCAATGAGACACCTCCTGATCCTGGATACAATGTGAGCACACAACTCTGCTTTAGTACATGCGATACATATCCCCACTACATACACCCCATCGGGACATTAAACCATCGTTAAAGGATCATAACCCTTGGCAGAGTAACAGGCAACGAACCAGTGGTTATTACTTATTAGTAGACAACGAAACCTAAGTAACCCTAATCCCCATGAATCCTCGCCCTTGAACACATCATAATCGGAAACGAGTAAGCATTCTTAGATCCTATACCAAAATAGGATCAAGAAACGAAACCCTAACTGTCTAAATTCCTAAGCTGGAACATAGCCAATGGAGAAAGAAACACTGAGAATGAAAGAGAGCAGAGAAAGGAACTGTCGATAAAATAGCTCCGGTTTAATATTTATACAGTACCGGTTAAGTAAATAACCGGTTTTGCTTATCTACATCCGGTTGGGTTAACTTAATGATTATGTTTCTAGATGGTATGTGGACCGACCCATAGCTATATCTTCACTTAAAGCCCATGTTAACAATTTTGAACATTAATACACGCAAACAAAAATATCATCGTTATATTTTCTCTATATTTCTATAGATAAAAACCAAAAAGATCTGAATTGTTATGAATTTTACTAGATTTGTGAAAATATTTATAATTAAATTTTTAGATCTTAAAATTTTATTTAAAAAATAATAATAATTGAGGGAAGAATATTCTCCAGTGGACCGTGACTATTTCAATAACCGCAACACCGCTAAATTCTCAGATTCTGCTTCCTTCCCGCTCAGCCCATGCCACATGCTAAATCTGATTTTACCATTTTACCCTTTTTATCTCATGTAGTAATAAACTTCTCTTCTTACGTGTTCTTGTTGTCCTTCATCTCCGGTTTACTTAAGACCGGTTTATCTTTTAGTAAACTTCAAATATTAAAAATGAGAGCAAAACTTTATATAATTCATCTCCTAAATAATGAAATTTCTCCAGGTTATTATATAATTCATAATTTCAAATCCCTATAAAAATAATTTTGTTTTCTTACTAAATTAAATGTTTCAAGTTGAAAGTTTGGTCAAAAGTGGGTCTTGCTATTTACGATGCGGCCCATTATGGTTAGGAGCTACATTATTAATCGTAATTTAAAAATTTAATCCACAATTTATTAATTTTATTTTATAATCTCTTTATTTTCGAAAAATTAATATTAAATAATTTATTTTTCTGAAGAGGACACATAGAGTCGAAGATTTTAATTGGGGACATGAACTTCCCGAGAAACAAGTAAATATTACTTTATTAAATTGGTTCACAAATCGATCCAAATTATTTAATTAATAATACCATATAAATCTCATTTACACATAAATGACTAAATTACCCTTTTCCCTAAATCTATCGACAATCTCTGTGTAAGGGTAAGATTGTCTTACGTCACTTACTCTCCATTGAAGTGAAACCTTTGTTTTCGATCATAGAAGTGAAATAAAGCAACAGACAACAAAACTAAAGCTAAAAGCAAAAGACGATAGAGAGAGAAAGAGAAGTTAGAGAGAGAAAGGAAGAGGTAGAGAGAGAAAGAGAGGAGGAGAGAGAAACAGAGATTTGCACACTAAACAGTGATAGGAAGTGAAAAAGAGAAACAAAATGATGCCTTGAGGGAGAAAACAAATTGATTGCTTTTAATTTATCCTTTGTTTTTTTTTTTTTTTAATTTTGTTTACGTTACAAGGACTTTGATCTCTTCTTCAATGTCCATGATTGATACTATGAAGAAAGCTTTGCGATTTACACATTCTAACTCAGGCATGTTTGATTCTTCTTCTAGATCCCATTTTCCTTTTTATCTTTATCTGTAAATATAAATTAAAATGACTTATTTTTGTTTATGATTAGATACTAGTTTTGTAGCTGTCTCTTTCTTTTTGTTGGGTTTTGTTCTTTGACTGCTACTTTGGATTCTTTCTCATTTCTACCTTCATTTTCATTGGATTTTGATGGGTTTTTTCTTGTTTTTTGATGCTCTATTGACATTCATAAGATCTACATTGGGTATGAATACAAGATTGCATGTTTAGTTTCTGTTTCTGAGCTTGATCTGTAGTAATGTATACCTTAAGTCTCTAACCAGTTTTGCAATGAGATATATATGAGTTCTTGTGGACTTTTGGGGTTTTGTTGTTTTAAATATCAAATATTTTCTTCTTGGGTTTAAGTGTTAGACAGCTATGAATTGGGAAATGAATCCTTTTGAAGCTTTATGACATTGTTGTCTTTGGATCTATTGACATTGAATAAGATTCTAACAACTCTACTATCAATTCAGAAGTTTGTTAAGTAAAGTTTTCAAATTGATTTTACCTGGTTGTTGAATCTTTTGGGGATTAGGTCAGAAATTTGTTGTTTCTCTTCATGGTCCATTGTTTAGGCATTGCTCCTTAATACGTTTAGACACTTTTTGATTCAAAAGTTCTAAACTTTATCTTGGGTTTTAATGTTTTTTTCAGAAGTTTTGATGTTGTGATTGGAATGGAAATGGAATTTGGTAAAGGAATTGAAATGGAACACAGCCCTGATAGTGTTCTTCCTGCTCCACGTCCTTTAACTGGGAGGAGTACAAGACTTAAGCCACCTCGTAGAGATGAGATACTTAAAGTAAAAGAAGGTTTCACTGAGATAAGCTTCAGGCGTTATCGTAGCACATCTTGTAAGAATTTTTCTTCAAAACCTCTTGCAATGGAGGATAGAATGGAACAAAGGAGAGGTTCTGTGTATCAAAGCTCCAATAAACTGTTTAAAGAACTAAGAGATTCAGGACACAAGGAGGAGACAAAGGCAAAACTCGAATTATCGCGTAGTAGTGATGCTTCTTTCTCATTTAGAGTTCTTGATTCTTCAAGAAAAGGAAGTACAGAGAAAAGACCACACAAGAATCTTGCTCAGAAGTCATCAGTTGAACCTAACACCTCTAGCAACTTCATTGACATTTGTTTGAACTCAGGTATTAAAGATCGAGGAGCGGTGTTGGATTCAGATGATGATTTGAGTTTCAGATGTGATGATGAAGCTGGACCTGCAAATGAATATAAAGATCATAGAATTAGATTGCCTAAGCCAAATTCTGCAAAAGTAGAAGGTAGCTGCAATAAAGAAAGCTCAAGATTTAGGAAAACTTTTGATCCATTTGTTAAGTCAAAGTCTTTGAGAAGTCCTCTTGGGTATTTAGGTGAATCAGGTGAGTTCAAACCTGGGTGTACCGAGAAATCAGGCAAGAGTAATGAGCGTTGCAAATCTATGTTGAGTGATTACTCAAGTTTTCCGAAAAAATCATATCTACGCCCGGTTCCAGTAGTTGTTAAAGATCATGTTTCAGCTTTGAAATCATCTGCAGTTCATCTACATTGCCGTTTAAAGATGGAAAGTAAACATGGATTACCTGTTTTTCAGTTTGTGTCAGATTCTCCTGAAGATGTTTATGCTGCAAAGACATGGAAATCTGAAAATGGTTCTAATTGGGTGTATACATTTTCATCTACTGGAAGTAGAAAGAGGAGCAGTGCCAGTGTCCGGTCTTTGAATGATGTGAACAAAGATTCTTTGCTGGTTGGTCAGATGCAAGTTTCCTGCTACATGTGTTCAGAATTAAGAAAAAAGGGTCAAGATCCAGAAGATTTTATGGTAAATGAGTTTGTTTTGTATGATATTGCACACGCAAGAAGGAGTGTTTCAACGTGGGAAAATCCATCATTACCAGTTGATATGGCTAACATCTCCAAGAATTCTACAAAACCAGATTCAGATTCAGATTTAAGAACTAGCACAATGGGAAGTGAGAGATCTCAGCTAAAACGTACCTCGCAAAGCTCTGATCTCGAGGCTTCAAATGGAACAAATCCGTGGTCAGCTGCGGATTTGCGTCCTGACCTTGAGATTGCAGCTATAATTATTCAAGATCCGATTGAAAAACGAGAAAGCTTGAAATACAGGAGAGGTGACAAAAGAATGATGGAGAAAACAAACCTTCTTGGTCTTTCTCCAATTGAGGAAAGCAAAAGGGAGTTACTTGAGAGCAGAAGTCCAGAAAAGTTGAAAGTTGTAATCCCAAGGGGAAACCATGGGCTACCGAATATCGAGAACTCTGTTCCTTCTCCTTTGATTCAACGATGGAGGTTAGGTGGTGGTTGTGATTGTGGTGGTTGGGACATGGCTTGTCCACTTTTAGTGTTGGGAAATCCAAGTTCTCATGATCAGCCTCTTGTAGATAATCAGCATCCTATGCAGTTATTTGTCCAGGTAAAATCTGGAACTTTACTCAATAAAAGATTATTAGCCTCTTCTTCTTTTAGCTTCTAATGCATTTTCCTTTTGATGTTGTTATCTTTACAGGGAGCTAAAGAGAGTACACCAGCATTGTACATGTCTTTCGTTGAAGAAGGACAATATGATGTTCATTTTCATGCCCAGTTATCAACTTTGCAGGCATTCTCCATCTGTGTTGCCATATTACACAACACGGAAGTCACGGATAGTCACAGAAATGGCGAGAATGTACAGTTCTTACACTGCAACTCGTTGAAAATGCTGATTAACGATGATGTTCAGTTGTTAGTTGAAGCAGTAACAGAGGAAGAAAGGAAAGTACCTAAGCCTCTGAAAGATGCTGCAACCACTCTTCAATCCTACATGCCAAACCCTCCTTTCTCACCAATCTCCAGAGTGTAATCCTCGGAGCTGTCTCCATTGCAGATACATTGAGTTCTTCGAGATAGCTGGCAATAAGAGTGCAGCCATGAAGCACAAGAGTCCCTGGACAAGCTACAGCTTGAGATGGGATGTTCTCCAAATCTCCAAAACCTGAGAAAGATGTTAGATTCTTTGTTCTGTCATTTATTCATTCTTCCGAGTAGGATCCAGGCAAAAGAAATGCCACACTGTTCATATTGTAACGTAGCAGATGGAAGTTGCCCAATTTGGTTAGAGGTTTATAAGGGTAGAGTTGGTAGATCCTTTAGAAAAAGTTTTGTACCTTGTAGTGAATAATGTATCTTCCTCTTCTTTCTGCAGTCAAAAGAACTTTGCACAAACGTTTACATGAATTTCAGCAAAATCAATAGTTACATGTATGTGTTTTGTTGTAAAGAATGTCAACGAAAACGTGTAGAATTTCCAATTCTTAGCATCTGTGGTGGTTTCATTGGAGGTCAACAATGCTCGTCCTTCAATGGTGGCCTATTTCCATCTTTAGTTTTGTGCCAGAGAGCTAAGGAATTTGGCTGTGTCACTTTTAAAGAGAGTATATTCTTGTAACATTCATATGACGTAAAAAATATAGCTCCTTGGGACATGTACATCACCAGTCTCGGGATTAAACCTCTGCACATCAAGAAAAGAAAACGATGCTGGTTAATCAGTTAATCATGGATTATACACTTTATAAGTGGGTGGAAAAGACTGAGGAAAGCGACCAGACCTGTATAGCCCTCTTAGACCTTCTTGTTTAGCTATTGTTTGAAGAGTTTGATACACACTAGGATGTTGGTTCTTTGATCCAGGAATCTGCAGATATAGGAAAAGTTAGAAGTTGACCACAATTCTCACTTCTAGCTGAAATACGCTTGAAAGCTGTTCCAGAAAAAGTTGGACAGAGCACAAACCTGAGTTTGTAATCTTGTTTTTACTACATCAAATGGAGTGGTGAAGAAAGCAGCAGCAGATCCAGCTAGCCCTCCACTTATGAGCTGTTAATAGCATTAATCAGCATATCATTCAAGGAATCTCAGGCTTTTTTGCCATCTTTATAGAAATATGAATAGAGAATCTTAAAGTGCAGAATAGTATGGAACAATGGTGAAAAAATCAAACCGTTTGTATTGCGGAGGGTTTAGCCACTTGACCAAAAGGACCAAGCGATGGAAATACCATCCCCTTCATGCTTTCATAAACATAAAACTGTATTTCCAATAAATTTGACATCAGAAACGTTTCAAGAAGTATAGCAATAAAGATCAAAGGAGCACATCGTATCTGTTTGCAAAAAGAACCTTAATGATTGAGTGTGGGATATTTCTATACAGCACTGCACTCCATCCAGCATATAAAGAAAGTAGACCACCCTTCTGAATGATTCCAACCAATGTCGCCCTGTATTCATATTTGATGAATATATCAAGAAAACATGTTTAGAGCACAAATGGAAATTAAAGAAAGGGTAATGGCACACAAATTTGAATGCGAACTAATTTTGTCAGACCAGGAATCCTTTTAGATACGAGGGAAAAAAAGAAGTGTGTAATGCAATCAGAAAAGGTAGATTAAGCCTGCAAATGTTTACCAGCAATTGCGATAATGAGAACTGACTTGCATCTGCTGTTTTATCCGCTCACTTGGCGTGAAAATAAAGGAAGTAGCAAAACTTGCAGAACCACCAGCTACACAGTGCGTAAGGGAACAATATTCCTGAAATTTAAAGGATTTAGCAATATGACCTTGCATATTCTGGTCAACAATTGAGCACAACAGAGAAAGATGGCAGGGAAAAAATAATGGAAATCAGGGTTTTAGAGGTAAGTTCTATTGAGAAGTAAAAAGGACCTTAGGAAAAAGAGGAAGCAGAGCTCCTTTAACTGATTCATATGTGAACGTATAAAGGGCAGAAATAGGAGCTGATGAGGCAATGTTGCTAGCAATCCCACGGTAGAGTCCACAAAAACCTGAATAAATATTGGGAACTAATTTGGTTTCAGCAAGAAAGAGTCCCCTATAGTTATCATCTTACGAGTAAGCTATTACCTCTTTCCGATACAATTGATCTCCCAGTATAGCATAGAGACTTCTCCAAGCGGCATGACTGAATCATTGTTTTAACTGTATCAAGTGGATGAAGACAAAGACTGACGCTTACGCCTGCCAATGCACCAGCAAAAGCATGCCGTTGTTTAGTAAAGGTCAAATTAGAAGCTTCTGTAGACGATGAGCAAACTTCAGTCTCTTGATCTTTTCTTTCTCTCTCAAGCAACCGTTTATTTTCAAAAATAGATAAGCTGTCTTCGTGTGGGCTATTCCCTGAAGAATAAATTTCGGTACGGCAGTCCATCCTTGAATTTATTAAGTTCTCTCCTTTATTATCAGCACACCTATCTCTGTAAAGCAAAAAGAGATAATCTGCATCCATAGGTCTGGATATTCTGGTATCTACCAATGTTTCTGGGCTGCTTGCTAATAAAGGACTCGTCAATTCGATGAAAGTTGAATGGCTCGCTGCACTAGTTGTAACAAATACACTATCACAACTATTAGCATTTCCTGATGCACATTCTGCTTTACTTCTCCCTGGATTGGGAGAACAGTCTTCAAAATTTTCTTTCTTCTCAACCTCAACTACTTCTTCCATCCAGTTATACAATTTTTCTGTCTCCAATATAGCCTTAAACCGAAAACCATTGTCTTTCCTAAGACCACTGATGAATTTGGGTCCACTATTATGAATAAACCAGTTAACTAAAGATTGGTTATAGATTTGGCTATATGGATCTAAAATCTTCTCAGCCACTTTCAGTACTTTAACCTTGGGATGTGGAGTTGGTGGCAATTGAGACTTAACCTTTTGATCAGCAGGCAACTCTGTACTGTCCCCTGATATTTTGAACTTGCTGACGTTGTCTCCATCTAAACTCAAATTACTAGAAACAAAGTCTGAGCGATCCCACATCAAGTCAATTGCGGATATCAGTGCATCTCTGCTCAGGATTTGACTCAAAGTGGTACCTCTTCGCTTATTGTTATGGTTATGGCATGCATATGCATACTCTACATGAGCATGATCACTGATTTTTGAAGACTTTCTCTTAGTCTCAGCTGAGTTGCAGCTATACTTGATTGAAGGCTGACCCTTATTAACAGGGCCTTTCGTAGCAGCCATTTGCTACACCTTCGCAATCTGCAAAATCAATCAAAAAGAGAAGCAACAAAAAAAATCTGATTTCACAAGCTCCGGTGCTGAAAAGAAGAACCAGCAGTCCCCATCATTCCCAAATTTCTGTGCAGAAACTATCGAGTAATAAAGGCCACAAAGGTTCTACCAATAATCTAGTCTGCGCCAATATGTTTCACATCAGAACCAGTAAGCATTTGTGCAAAACTTCATTGCCAAATAACCAAATGCCCTATCTGCAACAAGGATCTGTCCCACACATGCCCTGTAATTGCAAGGGCTGCAGATTGAGAAGATTTAAGAGGAAGAATTAAGTCTACTGAAAGCTAATAAAAATTCAACGAAAAGGGAAGCTAAAAGTGACTGCAAGTGACATTCAAAACTTCATAGCTCAATTTAACGTCTACCTTGATAAACTGCGAGCTCTCCAGACGCTAGGAGACCCCAAATTCCTCATTTTCTCGGGAAAATTCAGGGTTTTGAGCTGTTATTCGATTCAAAGGGTTTACCTTTGACCTCTTTTTTCTTTTTTGATTTTCACTTTTTACCGATAATTTTCAATTTAATATTGAAGAGTTCGAATTTTCATTTTTCAATTTCAGATTGATTTCTTTACTTGTTCAATTTGAAGCTATTTCTAAAAGAAACCTTTGGGGTCTATAAAGAATAGAAAAAGAGTAGCGGGGGAATTTCGATATTTCTCAAAAGTTTAGCGCTTGAAGTTGGAGAAGAGGTCGAATGACTAAGTTACCCTTTAGCGTTTCAGATATAATCGCGGGAAAATAGGTGACGGAACTGGTGTGGAGATGGATCGGCCGGCGGTATTATCTGGCTCGGAAGCAGATCCGGCGTCCACGTGTCAGATAGAAGAAGAAGACCTCAATGGAAGATTGGAGCCGCCGCCGTTGAATCAAGAGGAGATGTTGAGAACTCTTGCTACCGTCGAGAAGGATTCGCAGGCAATCGCTGAGAGCTTCTCGTCTCTCTTTGTTTCCCTCCGATCAACTCTCTCCGAGGTTAGAATTATGCTTTTATATCTGCTTATTTGATTGGATTTCTAGGGTTCAGTAACCGTTAATTGGAAGCTAATTCTTGAAACAATCCCTTTCATGTAATGAGCACAAATGTGAAGGTTTTGTTTACCTTGTTCCAGAGAATGTTAGATTACAGAAATTGCACTACCTTCTGGAATCTGGATCTTGTAGATTCCGTAAGTATCTTGCTTAGTTTCCAAGAGTGTAGTAACTGGGCAGCAGGAAAACTAATTACAGGGTTTATCTTTTGAGTTTTGGAGTGACCATATCGCCTGCTGTACTAGTGAATGTGTTAGTGGTTGTTGAGAAGTTCGTGAAACTATTTGTTTACATTTGTGTATCTTATGAGACTTTCTTGTGGTGTGATAGGCTACAGGTAGCTCAGTTGATCACATGCGTTGTTTTGGAGATGCTGCAGGACGGCTTCAGGAATCTGGTAAATAAGAAAACTCCCCATTTTGAGGCGATTGTTTTGTAATCCTGTTAGTGTATGAGCCTTAGAGACATGAATTGACACAGAAAGACTCATATAGTGACGTCCTTTACTTAGCAGAGAATTTCGGCTTCACCTTTCAACATCTCTTTGCGCTATACCGTTTTAGTATACAGGTTATTTAGCAGTGAAGTAACGATCTTATTAAAAGTTTCACCATTAGAGACATGACTTGTTTTTTGAAAAGCAAATGCAATCTGTTTATTAGTTGGATAAGATATATCTTCTTGTTGTCTGATGATAATGATGCCAGATGTATGTTAATGCTGGTAAACACCATCTAGTAGAAGAAACTTCAATGACTAAGTCCATATCCAATGATATAGCAATGCTGAATCTATTTACAGAAAGCATGGCTCTGCAATGCAAGTCCCTGTCATAGTTTATCAAGCGAGCTTCCATATTCTGTTGAACTCACTTCCTTTGTTTTATACTTCTCTAGCTCTTGATGGAGCCACCAAAGGGAACCGGTACATCAACTCTTGCCTCAGGTACTTTCATAATCTTCTCGTCACTCTTCTACAAGATCCAAAACAAGTAGATTGAGATATTGTTTCTCACTTTAAATCAACTTTGTTTCATCTCATATTCTTGACTGTGTGTCTCGGTGTGCAGATTAAACGAGGAGATAAAAGGAGTCGAGAATCTGGCAGCTCGGCTGTATCCTTGCTATGTTCCATATTATACTTAGCTTGATTGGCTCACCAACTAGAGCTGTGGATTCTAGTTTCAGTGACTCTAAAGATAGTTTTAAAAACCTTAACAATCTCTATTTCAGAAAGCACTTGAGAAGAAATGTAGATTATCTTGACACAGCTGTGAACAAACTTCTCCGGCTTCCATGAAAAAGCTCCCAACAGACCGGACATGGATCACTTATTGTCTGGACATAAACCATTTGGTCAGAGACTCAGAGTTCATCAGCTTCCAGAAACTCACCGTTTAGATACTGTCTTTCATGATGACATCATGATGATGTTGACAACATTTGAATATACTTCATGGAAATCTTCATATTAAAAAAACTTGGTTTTTTTTTTTGTGAATCATTAAAAGTGGATAACACACGATTTGAAAGTTCTACAGCGATATATATTAAAGGTTCCTGTGAAATTATTCATTAAATTAAAGAACATGAGAATCTAAGTTCATAAAAATTTCAATCTCTCAATTGAATGACATCTTTTTTTAATATTTACAGTAATGGGTTTGTTAGACACGAAGCATAGAAAAAGGAGGTTTTCTTTATTTTATAATAAGATCCGGGTTTATTTGCAAATATCTATAATATATATTAAGACCAAATGATATTAATAACGAAACCCTAGAGTGCTGCCGCTCGGTCTGTTCGCTCTTTCCAGTATCGTCTCACGGCATTAGGTTAGTCATACTTCTCTGTTCTGTCTCCGCACGAGTGATTGGATCTCTGCTTGTGTGTAATCGGATCTCATCGAATTCATTTGGGGTTAGGTTTGCATCAGATTCTCGAATCTTTTGTTCCGCGTATGTGTTGTTAATTGTGTGAAATGAATTTGGGGTTGGGGATTTGTTTTGTTCGTCGTGAATTGGCATAGGAATAAATTTAATTTAGGTAGTAATCGAGCGGTGGTTCCTGGGTTTTGAGCTGCTAGGGTTGTCTAAATTCTGATGATCTCTTTGAATTGGGTAGGTCAATTAAATTGATGGATTATTCTGTAATCAGCTTAGCCCTCTTGTTTTCAGGCAATTTGGAGCGTTCATTTCTTTTGAGCTAGTGTAGCCTTTCGTCTGAAACATGGCGACTTTTGCTAAACCGGAGAATGCATTGAAGCGTGCAGATGGTAAGTTACAGTGATTAGTTTACCGCTCGTGCCTTTGTCCAGATAGGTTTTTTAGTTTTTAGGTTCCATGACTCTGGTTCAGGGTGTATGAATTAAGATTGTGTTTTGTTTATGCAGAACTGATTAATGTCGGACAGAAACAAGATGCCCTCCAGGCCCTCCATGACCTTATTACCTCGAAGAGATACAGAGCTTGGCAGAAGCCACTTGAAAAGATCATGTTTAAATATCTGGATCTTTGTGTTGACTTGAGGAGAGGTCGATTTGCTAAGGATGGATTAATCCAGTACCGTATTGTTTGCCAACAAGTGAATGTAAGTTCCTTGGAAGAAGTGATCAAGCACTTCCTACATCTTGCTACTGAGAAAGCCGAGCAGGCTCGTACTCAGGCAGATGCCTTGGAGGAGGCCCTTGATGTTGATGACCTTGAAGCAGATAGAAAGCCTGAAGATTTACAGCTAAGTATTGTCAGTGGGGAGAAGGGAAAAGATAGGTCTGACCGTGAGTTGGTCACCCCGTGGTTCAAGTTTTTGTGGGAGACATACAGAACAGTTCTTGAGATTTTGCGAAACAACTCAAAGCTAGAAGCACTTTATGCGGTCAGTTAATTCTCTAGACAATGCCTATTAGTGTTTCCTCTGATTTTAGGGGATTAAGATTTAAGACTTGTTCTGAGGAGCTACATTCTAATTCATTTTATATTAATATCTTGTAGATGACAGCACACAAAGCCTTCCAATTCTGTAAGCAGTATAAAAGAACAACCGAGTTCCGTAGGCTTTGTGAAATCATCAGAAATCATTTGGCAAATCTTAACAAGTACAGAGACCAAAGGGACCGACCTGACTTATCGGCCCCTGAGAGCTTGCAGCTTTATCTAGACACAAGGTTTGATCAGCTAAAAGTTGCTACAGAGCTTGGACTCTGGCAGGTGTGTTTTGTTTTTTATGTGTATGATGATGTCACCTTATCCGATGACAGATTCAATTGGGGAGCATCTCCCTAAACTTTCTTCCATTTCTGGAAATAAGTTAGATTTGTTCTTGATGTGTCTTCATTTTGCAGGAAGCTTTCCGTTCTGTTGAAGATATATATGGACTAATGTGCATGGTCAAAAAAACGCCCAAGTCATCTTTATTGATGGTTTATTACTCCAAATTGACAGAGATTTTCTGGATTTCTTCTAGCCATCTTTATCATGCTTACGCATGGTTCAAGTTGTTTAGTCTGCAGAAAAATTTCAACAAGAACTTAAGCCAAAAGGATTTGCAGCTAATTGCATCATCTGTTGTCTTGGCTGCATTATCTGTTCCACCATTTGATCGGGCCCATAGTGCATCCCACATGGAACTTGAGAATGAGAAAGAACGCAATTTGAGGATGGCTAACCTCATAGGATTCAATCTTGAACCTAAATTTGAGGGAAGAGATATGGTAACACAGGCTCTTCTGTTTTGCTTCATTGTCCTTTTGTACGGCTTATTTGTTGTGTGTTATTTCTAATTCTTTCTGTTCCTTTTTCAGCTTTCCCGGTCAGCTCTTCTGTCAGAGCTGGTGAGTCTCTAGCAGCTACGGTGCACAATTGATATTATTTAATTAGTGACTTTTTTTGTTTTTCCTGGTTGATTTTGAACTATGGTTTAGAATATATGAGTGACAGGCGTCTGACATTTAGGCTGATTTATGTACAATCAGGTTTCAAGAGGTGTTTTGAGTTGTGCATCCCAGGAGGTCAAAGATCTTTTTCATGTTTTAGAGCATGAGTTTCACCCACTTGATCTTGGCTCCAAGATTCAGCCTTTGCTGGAAAGAATTTCCAAATCTGGTGGGAAGCTATCGTCAGCTCCTTCTTTACCAGAAGTGCAGCTCTCTCAATATGTTTCTTCGTTGGAGAAGCTTGCTACTATGAGGCTACTTCAACAGGTAAAGAGTGTTCGCTTATTTTCTCTTGTGTGGCAATATCTATTTATTCGCTTTGGAGTGAGCTGTTGCATCCCAGTTTTTTCTATGAACTTAACAACTATGCTGCATTTTTTCAGGTGTCCAAGATCTATCAGACTATAAGAATCGAGAGTTTATCCAAGTTGGTTCCCTTCTTTGACTTTTCAGTGGTGGAGAAGATATCAGTGGATGCAGTGAAAAACAATTTCGTTGCCATGAAAGTTGATCACATGAAGGGTGTTGTTATTTTTGGAAATCTGGTAAGTCTCTATTGATGCATTACTTCAGCATTGTTTATATTAGACATCCCGCTCTCTGTCGTCTAGTAATTTGAATTTTAATTATTGAAGTTTGGTAGATAAGAATTTTTTCATTCAACTTTTTGTCTATCAGGGTATTGAGTCTGATGGACTGAGGGATCATTTGGCTATTTTTGCCGAGTCTTTGAGCAAAGTAAGAGCCATGCTATATCCGGTCCCGACTAAAGCATCGAAACTAGTTGGCATTGTACCAAATCTGGGAGAAACCGTTGAGAAGGAGCACAAAAGACTGCTTGCTCGGAAATCAATCATTGAAAAGAGGAAGGAGGACTTAGAGCGTCAGCAATTAGAATTGGTACTGTATTTCTTCAATGGTGATTATATTATTTCTCTATCACTGTCAGGCCAAATAAGGATAATCCCTTGATTTGATGTTTGCTTATGAAGGAACGTGAAGAGGAGCAGAAACGGCTCAAGATTCAGAAGCTAACTGAGGAGGCTGAACAAAAGAGACTTGCGGCAGAGCTTGAGGAGAGGAGGAAACAAAGAATCCTTAGGGAGATAGAGGAGCGAGAACTTGAGGAAGCTCAGGCGTTGCTTGAGGACACAGAGAAACGCCTGAAAAAGGGAAAAAAGAAGCCACTTTTAGATGGAGTATGTCTATGAATACAATTTGTTAGCTCTTATAGTACACCAGTTTATATATTACTGATTTTGACTGGCTGAAACTCAATACAGGAGAAGGTGACAAAACAAAGTGTCATGGAGAGGGCTTTAACTGTGCAAGTTAAGGAAAGGCAAGAAATGGAGAAAAAACTTCAAAAACTTGCCAAGACTATGGATTATTTGGAACGAGCAAAAAGAGAAGAGGCTGCTCCCTTAATTGAAGCTGCATATCAGCGGAGACTAGTCGAAGAAAGAGAATTTTATGAGCGTGAGCAACAGGTAAACCATACTGCTACAACAATTTTTCATTTATTTAATTTAGTTCTGAGTTGATGTATATAAGTTCCTGAAAATCTTTGCTCTTCTTCAGCGTGAAGTTGAGCTCAGTAGAGAACGTCATGAGAGTGACTTGAAGGAGAAGAACAGGTTGGCCAGAATGCTGGATAATAAGGTCAGTTTGACATTTCAAGTCTTAATCTGAATTTATTGAGCTCATTAGGTTTTGATATGTTGAATTTCATAAATGTTGTTGTTGAATCTTTGTATTATTCCTGTAATTTCCTTTCCAAGCGACTCAAAATCGAATCTTTTGTGCTCAGGAAATATTCCAAGCGAGAGTGATTAGTCGTCGACAAGCAGAGTTTGACAAATTAAGAGCAGAGAAAGAGGAGCGTATCAGCCAAATAATTCGAACCAGGAAGCAAGAAAGGGATACTAAGAGGAAGCAAATTTATCATTTGAAATGTGAAGAAGAACGAATTAAAAAGCTGCAGGAAGAAGAAGAGGCTCGCAAGCGTGAAGGTAAGACCTGTTTTCATGGAAGATTTACATAATTACAAAAGTATCCTTTAACTTTTCTAACATTATCCCTGTTCTGTTTCTTTTTGGGGTTTTAGAAGCTGAGAGGCGCAAAAAGGAAGAAGCTGAACGCAAAGCTAAGTTGGATGAAATTGCTGAAAAGCAAAGACAGAGAGAGCGAGAGCTAGAAGAGAAAGAGAGGCTAAGGAGAGAAGCCCTGTTGAAGCCTACAATCGATGGACCACCTGCTCGCCCCATAGAACCAACATTTGCTGCTTCTGCTCCAGCTGCTGCAGCAGCTGCAGCAGCAGCAACAGGAGGACCTGCAAAATATGTACCTAAGTTCAAGCGTCAGGGCACTGAACCATCAGCAACAGCTCCTCCACCTGTAGAATCTGACCGCTGGGGTAGCAGAGGACCAGCTCAGAGACCTGAACGGTGGGGCAGTGGCAGAGATAATGGTGCTCCTCCACCAGATGGTGACCGTTGGGGCAGCAGTGGTCCTAGACCAGGTGGTGATGCTTGGCGCAGTGAAGAACGCCGATCCACGTTCGGAAGCTCCAGGCCTAGGCCCTCTCAGCGTTGATGCCTCACTTACCAGTAATTTTTGGTCCCAACCACTGTGGAATAACAAAGCATATCAGAGGCTCATGAAGATTTAATGAAACTTGTCATGTTTTTTGTTTTACTTTATGAGGATTTAAGCTTCGGTTTTGCCCTTACAGCTCGAGTTTCCTTCTTCGGTTCTTTACCGTTTGTCTTTGTTAGTCAAAATTGTCTGCAACTTTCTGCTGTAAAACATTATACATTCAACAGCTTGTTATTTATGCAATTATTTTAAATTTATTACTGTTGAATAGTTGATGAATGAATAGTATACTACTCATACTCCAAATATTCATGTACAGCATTTGTATTGAGATTTTGATGGAATGAAATTGCATTGTTTAACAAAAATAAGAACATTGAATGTATACAATTATGTTGCTTACGTGTATTGATGTACTGAAGTGGTGTGACACGTAAGCAAGATACGGAACCGAGCGTGTCCCAAGTTCCATCATCGAGGTAAAGGAGAAGACGACACTTGGGATTATACCTTTGTTTATATGAGTATATATAGTTTCATAGGATTATGTGTTCTTCTCATAGGGTTTACGAATAAAGTTTTTGACTTTGCGGAGAAATTTAAGAAGAGAATAGAAAAATGTGGCCTTTTTGGTGGAAAGGAGCATCTGGGTTCTCACCTCGTGCCACTGCTGAAGAAGTCACTCATGGAATCGATGGTTCTCATCTCACTGCTATCGTCACAGGTCTTCTTCTTCTTTTTCATAATGTTTCTCGAGTTTTATGATCTGGGTTTGTTTCAATTCTTACTTTTTCAATAGTTTTAGTTCTGGGTTCTGAATCAAACCTTTATCTTTCTATTTGATTCATCTATTGGTTCAATTTCAGGAGCATCAAGTGGAATTGGGGAAGAGACTACACGTGTTCTTGCACTTCGTGGTGTTCATGTGATTATGGCAGTAAGAAACACAGATTCTGGTAATAAAATCAAAGAAAAGATACTTAAGGATACTCCTCAAGCTAAAATTGATGTTATGAAGTTAGATCTTAGCTCAATGGCTTCCGTTAGGAGCTTTGCATCAGAATACAAATCCTTAAACCTTCCCTTGAATCTTCTCATGTAAATGCTTAAATTCACTGTTACCATTCAATTTCTCTATTCACTAATTGTTTAATTAGTGAATAATTAGCTTAATCTCTGGTTTATACTTCTTGTTTCTGAAGCAATAATGCAGGAATCATGGCATGTCCTTTCATGCTTTCTTCAGACAACATCGAATTACAGTATGCAACTAACCATCTAGGTATGTTCAAATCACAAAAAAATATGATCAATAATCGAATCACTACACGAAAAAAGCTCATTAAACAACTTTTTCAGGTCATTTTCTGCTGACAAATCTTCTTTTGGAGACAATGAAGAAAACATGTGATGAAAGCAAAAGAGAAGGAAGAATTGTTAATGTTGCATCAGAAGGTCATCGTTTTAGTTACTGGGAAGGTGTTCGTTTTAACAAAATCAACGACGAAACAAGGTGATTGTTGTGTAATTATGTTACAGTTTTCTTCATTTGATCTTTGCTTGTACTACTAAATAACTTAAACTCTCATTGCTCTCATTTGCTCCTCAGCTACAACTCTATGCAAGCATATGGCCAGTCAAAACTCTGTAACATATTGCACGCAACTGAGCTCGCAAGGAAGCTCAAGGTATAGAATACAATTTCACAAAGTGACATTGTTAAAACTCTAACCAATTCCAAAGAGCTAAGTTTTCTGCATCTCTGGTTTTGTTTCACAGGAAGAAGGTGTGAATATAACAGCAAATTCACTTCATCCTGGATCCATTATGACCAATATCTTACGCTTCCACAGCATCGTAAACAGTAATAACTTACTTCTCTCCTGACAATACTCATATCTCTGATTCTGTATGATTAGTGTAGAATTTATTAGTAGTCTTTAACCTACTGGCTTCAGGAGTAGAGAATAGAACTCATTTTGCAATGTTGTTTACAATTTGAGCTTGTGTTTATTGTTTCATGGTAGAATGTGTAACACACTGAGTTTAGAAAGCTTAAGTGCACTTAGTTTTTTGATCACACATCTTGTACGGTTGCAGTGTTACAGAATGGTCTGCAATTAGACTAATAGAGAACCACCAAATAAGAATTTTTGAACTGTAGATTGCTCAAACTAATAACAAACAACAATTTTTGTCTCTTTGTTTTGATGCAGCAATTGGTAATACATTTGGGAAGTATGTACTGAAAAGTGTTCAACAGGTCTGGTTTTGTTTTTGAGTATTATTCAGATTCTGCAAAACTCGTTTACAATACATAAGAAAGACTTGTGTTTTGATATGGCTTTTCAGGGAGCGTCTACAAGTTGTTACGCTGCGTTGCATCCGCAGTTAAAGGGAGTGAGTGGAGAATATTTGATGGACAATAACATCTCAAGTCCGAATTCACATGGTCAAGACAAAGATTTGGCTAAGAAAGTTTGGGAGTTCAGTTTAAGCTTAACTGCTTAAGGAGATTCATAGTGTTGTCATAGATGCTGTTAAAAGAGTTTAAGAGATGAGATAAAGAGTTTGGTTTTATGGTTTGAGTTTTATACAAAGGATTTGTTTGGGGTTTTGGAACAAAGTTGTTAATCTTTTTTGTACAAGAAGTGGTTTCAGTTCAGTTCCTTTTTAACGGTTTTTTGTTTGAAAAAAAAATTGTGGGAGAAATTAAAAAAGTGCCCACACGCAGGATCGAACTACGGACCTTCAGTTTACAAGACTGACGCTCTACCACTGAGCTATACGGGCTGGTTGTTGTTTGTATACATTTAAAACTATTTATTGACTAAGTTAGACCACTAAAAAATTGCAATTCAAACACATTTTTCTATTATTAATTAGTTAATCAGTGAAAACTGTTGATTAAAATTAGAATTTAATCGTTTTCATTTGGCGCAAGAATATTAGTCCGTATCATGGAGTAATTTCTAATCTAATTATGATTAGATCGATTTTTTTTTGTTTTAGTTTTGAGTTTATATCAATGATTGTAACAACTTTTAATTATTTCTATTTTTTTTACCAAATTGAGAAAAACAAATATTTGTATAAGTATTTTTTTTGTTCTTTAAATACGATAACGAAAGAGAATTCTTCTTTTTCTTTTTTTTTTTTGAGTATAATGAAAGAGAATTCATGTTAACAAATTGACTCATTTAATTTATCCATTACAAAAAAAATGATTAAAAATACTAGAGAATATAACATTCATTATAGCCTATAATTATAATCGTTAAATTTAAATTTAACTACATTTAGATACCAAAATATATTAAACCCTAGTGATCAAGAGAAAAATGTGTTAAATTGAAAATGCGTAGAGAACATAACATTAATTATACCCTTATAATTATAATTTAATTTTGTTTATATTGTTTTAGTAACTAGTGGCCACAATCTGATGGACTTGGACCGGAGATTAGCTTATGACCTTTCTTGAACACTGAAGCTTCTTTGGGCATTTCAGGCACCATTTTCTTGATTTCTCTACCTTTGTTGCAATTTATATAAGGAACCATTGCCATTGAAGAAGTTAAGTAAATGAACAAGAAGAGTATAATCTTGAGAAGACTCTTCATTTCTATATTTTTTTAATAATTAAATTTAGAAGCAAAAAAAGATTGTGATAATTACTGAAATGTATTTCATATTTATAGGTGTAAGTGAGTTAATTAATTAATGGACGTTTAATTAAGTGATTTTGATTCTACTGATTTGGTCTTGTTGAGTATATGATGTTTTGGGTGTTGTGTAGTTTTGACTTTTGATTTCTATTTTCAAAGTTAATTAATTTTATTATTTTTAGTTTAGATGTTAATTCCTTTTTATTTTAATTAATTAAAACGAGAGAGGCGTGACAGGTGTATGTTTTTAATAATTAAAGCTAATATATAAATTCGGATTTTAATTGCACCTTTTGAAATTTGTTGTAAAATATGATATTTTATCAAATATATTATGAATATTACATTAGAAAACTAGCAGTTTTTCAGTTTCATAAAAATAAAAAATGAATTTTTTTAAATTTTGTATACATATTAATAAATATAACTTTTTTTAAGTATACCTTATAATTCATTTTGTATGTTTTCTAAATACAAATAGAAATAATAATCTATATATAGTGAAACAAACCCTACATGTTCTAATTATTTAATTTTTGTAGGTAAATTTAAATTATTATAAATTAATATATTTTTTAAAAGTAATATCCAATTTTATAACATTAACGTAAATCTTATAATTCTCACTAATTTATTCTAATTTTAAATAATTGAATTAATCAATTCTATTAATTATTCATCCATTCAAACTTTATTTTCATCAGAACGAGTTAATATATATTTTAATATCTAAAATTATTATTTTCTATTACTTCAAAGCTAAATAACCAAAAACAAAAGCTAAAACTCCTAAACTTCTAGACAACGAAGAAGTTTACGCCTTACATCAAAAAGTCAAAACCTTCTGTTTAAAACCCATACGTTTTAATCAAACTCTATGCACTGACGATTCTGAGAACAAATCATAACATCTGATCCTACAGAACTCACCGCATCACGACCAAAACCATCACCAACACATCCAAAAACACAACTTTCATCACTACTATCCACGTTTCTTGGCGTCACACGATTCTGATATCTTCTCCTATTTATCAAAAACACATTAAAGTAGTAACTCACCAATTGTTTCCTTGTCTTTAACCTAAAACACTTCTTTGAATTCTCCCAAAACTTGTCAGGTTTCAACATCATCATTTCCTTAAACTTCTTCTCTTCTCTTTCTGTCCATTTTAGAGATACTTCTTCTCCCATTTGATTGAATCTCCAATGGAAAAAGACGTCGCCGAGTTCTTGTTTTAGCTCAAATCTGTTCTCTGCAATGTGGAATCTAATGCATTCAACAGAACCAGATTGGTAATCACATCTGCAATCATTTGACCTTCCTTTTCCTATTGAATCATCTAAAGTTTCTTCTTTCTTTAAAGGCCATGTAAGTGTTCCTAACCATTTAGTATCGAAATCTGAAATGGGTTTTGTCCATTCATCTACTTGGACTTGGTAAAGAGATCCTATAGGAACATGGCGTCTTTCTATTGTTTCAAGAACCGAGTTTTCGGTTTCGGTTTCTTTAGTTTTACAGCAAATGATCAGTTCTTTATCATTGCTAGATCTTGTTCCGCTACAAGATTGTGTTTTCGGTACTTGTAGACGTCTTATGCTGCATCTTAACCTATGAATGTCTTCATACATAGATGGATGCATAGTTTGGTGACCCTGCAAAAGCCTTATGATCATCAAAAATCATGACTTTAAAGAAAGACAACTTTGAAGGTAATGAAGAGTAGAGAGTACCAAGAATGGAGAATTTTGATATCTGGATTCACCATTTTCTCTTTTAAGTAGTAAAGCTTTTCTCGCTCTAATTACTTGTATCCAATACTCATTTCCTGTATACTCTTTCCATTTAGACCAATGTGGTATTGCTCCAATGGAAGAATCATGAGGGTACTTCGCAACCAAAGTCAGCCAGTGCAACATATCTGTTAAAGATTCTTGCTTTTGCGACGAAACTTCCTTCTCATCCTCGCTACTTAAAGAAACAACACTTACAGAATCAATACTAAGAACATCACAAGTATGATGTTCAATAGCATTATCATGTCTGCTCTCTTTAAGTCTCTTCTTAGGTCTGTTAAACTCCGATTTCGACTCTTCGATATCTCTATTACGTTTTCTCAGCTTTTCATTGGCACCATTCTCTAACAAACCCTTGAATTCATCTCCTAATTGATGTATTAAGCCCCCATTGCATCCTTTCTTTTGAATATCTTTGTTTTCCCAATTCACAGTATGTGTTCTCTCCATTAACCTTTGAAGATGAAGAGATTTTGCTGTCAAACCCTAATTTCTCTGCCTCTGAGTACTACTTCTCTCTCTCTTACTAACAACAAATCAACATCTTTCACCATTAACAAGAATTCCAGGGAGAGGCTTATTTTTTACCCTCTTCCTCAAGAAAGTTTGATCAAACAATCTTTTGAATCTCTCCTCACATTCATCAAACACCTCAACATTTGTGTAATAGATGTGAACTATTTCTTGAAACTGACGATTCTGCCATTAAACCCTTGATTTCATCTTTAAATCAACGATAAAAGTCATCTCTTTTGTAAACGAATACAAGAGATCTATCGATTGGGCACTTATGCAGGCGATTCCCAAATCAGACCAACGAAACAAGTAGCGATTATCTGAAAAGTTGGGTTTTTAACATACAGAGGCTTATAAAAAATGAGAGCTTTTTGTTTTCTGATTCTTCAAGATTGTTTATTTTCTAGTGGGTTTTTTAGATTTACCTGGGGTTTCCAGCAATTGAACCTAAAGGGGTCTTTTTACTAAAATATCCTCCTCATGGGTTTGGCTCCGCCATTGTTGTTACAGAGGTGACATCAGATACTGACAAGAGAGATCAATGGAAACGACATGCAAGCATTTAACAAGAAAGCCTATTTCACTGCTTTAGGTTTTCTTTGTAAATCCTTAATTTTTTTTTTATATATAAAATCATGTAAATATGTTAAAAAGACCAAGCACTAAATTTCATATGGTATAAAAATTAATCTCGAGATTTTTTTTCTTGTATATATTTTTAGTGGTAACTGCTATCCTTAATCTAGGGTTTTCAAAGAGTACTATCAAGTAATTATTAAATATTTTGTGGGTCGAAATTAATACATTTTATGTTGTTTGTATTTGCTTATATGTAACATTTTTGAAAAAAAAAAAAAAAATAATTTCTGTACGCTGATTTTCTTTATCAGAATCTCTAGAGTTTGGATCTTTGGATTATCTTAAATCCATTTTTTAAGCTTAAAAGTGATTTTCTTTTTTTTTCTCAATTTACCATAAATTGAATTGAATAACAAGGTGAAATTAATATGAGTTTTCTTATACACAAAAGGAAAATATCATATTAGGAAAGTGATATTTTATTTTATAGAAAAATCATAATAATTACTTTTCAGTAAACAAAATATCTATATAAATATTGGTTCAAGACAAAAAAAAAATAATGCTTACAAAAACAAAACAAAACCACCTAAATTAGAAATTGTGTTAAAGCTAGAACAAATGTATTGACTGAATCTAATTATATTAAATTTTAGTTTTTTTAAAAAAAAGAGTTTAGTATTTAATATTGTTATAAACCTAAAAAAAGGTCTAACTCTAAACATTGAAATTGGGCATGATTAAGCTCGAGTCAGTTTAGTTCAATCTTTTCTTGGACTATTCAGTAATTAATTGAAAATTTTGGACTTAGTGGAAAAGAAAAAAAAAATCAAAACTCTTCCCGAGAAAAAAGTATGTTACATTGTCCCAATAGAAGAATCAAAGAGCGTGAGGAACAGAGACACCAAACACGAAAAACAAATAATTAAGAAACTCTTAGTAACACAGAAGATTATTACATACACTAAACTGTAAATTTCAAAAAACAAAATAACGAACAGCAAAAGAATCTGAAACCTTGAGGGGTTTATTTTTGGTTACCTTTAGACAACAATATAATCAAGCCTTGAACAGAAACTCAAGAGCTTCAAAAAAGAGTGGTGCCATCTCAGGACTTGGAGTTTTCACTGCACATTTGAGCCCAGGTTGACCCACCATAGCCGTGAGTTCAATCAAGAACGGTACACCTCTCGGTAACTTAGCTGATAAGTAAATCACGTCCTGGTTCCCGTTCTTGCGTTTTGCTATGAAGAACATGTTCGAGCCTGTAAGTAAGTCCACCGCTGATTCGACGCTTATGACGGTGATCCCGTGGAAATCCATCTGGACTTCGTTTGAGTCTGGTAACGACCGCCATGTCTGTGTAGACCAGAGAGAAAAACAAAAGAAACCAGAATGTTTAACCATTGATGCCAGTTAACGAAACCTAGAGAGAGTTGTTTTAGAAATGTTACCTCGAGGAAGGTTCCACGTTCCATTCTACCGTCGTCTTCGAAAAGAGCGTGAAGTAAGATTTTGTCGCTGAAGTATATGACAGGTTGCTGATTGTTTTTTATAGCAACTTGTAAGATTGAGCTGGGAGGTCCTACGGACATGTTCTGGTACAAGACCATGGGAAGCATTGTTCTTGTAGATGATCCTGGTTGCAGAGGCGGAATCTAAAAAAGGGTACAAATATGTGCATCGGCTTAACGATTCAGATCTTTGTTATGTAACGATAGAGTTGATTGAGTTAGAGTTACCTGAAGAGGTCCTGCAGCTGCAAGACCGAATGTGTTCTTGTTGAACTGAATCATGAAGCCGTCAAGCACCGCCTGTGAGTTGTTCTCAAAGAGCATATTGTAGAATACTTGTCCATCTCTTCGGTGGAGTTGAGCACTTATCTGCAGACCGTGACCGGTTGCAGCGGGGACAACAACAGGTAGCGTAGGACTGCAATATGATGAGCTTCATATAAGACTAGGAACCCCAAATACACGTGATTACATAAAAAAACTTATTAATTAAGTCATACTAACCCAGATGGAGTGGTAGGATCATCAACAGGGACAATTGCGGCATTATCTCCTCCCATCAAGTCACCTAATAGATCGATCACAGGAGCTGGGGCAGCCGGTGCAGGAGCTGGCTGTCTTCCTCCAGGCTGTGGGGCATTGGCTGTGGTGGCTGGAGGTGAAGCCACACTATCAACTGGATTACCAGATGAATATCCAGCTTCACTCCCTTCTGCAAAATCTTCATCTTCTGTTTTCTGAACTGTAGTTTTCAAGCGGGTCACAAAAGCCTCTGGAGGCTTGTGATACACAGAGGACAATGTAGAAATATTTGCAAGCAGCTCATCCAAGAGTGATGGCTCGAGTTGATTTGAATCGTCAGTAATCACAGGCTTTTCAGCTAGAACAACATCCTTGGCCGCCTAAGGAAGAGTAAAGATATTTCAGCAAAATACATCTCAGGTGACGAAATATAGAAGGTGCTCGTTGCTGGAATAAAAGAATCCCACTATATTCTGCTATACAATTTCAAGGTAACACACACCTCAGGATCAGTGGACAGAAGACGCCAGTATATGTATGCACGATCTCTAAGATCAGGATTATCTGTCTCCACAGTTGCGTTATTCAAGACAACCTGAATATCCCAAAGATAACGATAAATATGCCATTACATATATCACATGAATAGATTAGGAAAACAGAGGTGAGCATGAGCAAGGCAAACCTGAATCATTTGTTGAGGTCCCTCAGTTGGTTTCTTTAGGAATAGCTTAACCGTGGCTGTTAGAAGCTGCAGTTGAACCTGTGGTGGTTCCTCAGGGAAATTTTCAAGGAAGCTTTCAAGAAGCTCATCGGCATTGTCAATTCTTTCAGCATATTCACCAATGATCCATATCATAGATGCCTTTCAAGATACCAAGAGATAGACAACTATAAGTTCACTGGTTTAAAATTAAATTAGGATGGTAAACTTCAACTTCACAAACCAAGATAACAAGAAGATTCATTACCTTAGCTTCTGGTTCATCTAAAGTATCCAAACTCTCACAGAGTGTTGCAATTATGGACTCATACCTGTTCGTTATTTTCGAATAGCAAAACTATATTAGGGAAGAACTTACAGCTTTACAAGATGCCATTACTACGATGACTGGAATCTCAACTTACGTGTTTGGATATCTTCTGAAGATATCTTTGATGACAATAATCGCCTCTTGAACAACATAATTTACTTTGATCTTGATCAACTCGAGCAAAACGCTTATACACCGTTCAGCTGCTCTCTCTAATTTGATAGCACATCTGCCTATTGCACGGACAGCCTTTCGAACAAAATCAACATCCACTTCTGTGGCATACTCTTTGAACTCCAAAAGAACCTAGAGAAGCAATTGCCAAAAATCATAATGATATGTACTCATAACATTCAGGACATAAAGGAGATGATAAAGTCTAGTGAGGGTACCTGGTCTATGTTTCTGTCAGATGCAAGTTTTATCATAATCTCCAACTTCTCCATCTTAACATAAATTGGATCGTTATACTTGCAAAAGAAAACCTAAAAGAAAAAGAATATTACTTGCAATATATCCAACAAATGCAAGAATATATCGGTTACTTCTTCTGAGAATCTATAAGGCTACCTTAATTTCATGGGCAAGGATAGTGGGTCGTTTTTGGACAATAAGATTAATGTTACGAAGTGCAACATATTGTATCTCAGGTTCTGCAGAGAGCAATGTAACAAGGGGTGGAGCCATCTTCTTGCAAAGATTTCGAATCACGTCTGTACTAGTAATGAGTTCCATTTGCTGAAGGATCATCTACCAGGCAATCGCCAAAAATAGGACAGAAGTGCAAAGGCATCAGAAAATACGCGAAGGCATAGATGATGTTTCATAAGCAAGTTTGGCGAGCTACCAGATAGCAATAGAGAGGAAAACAATTGAATGAAAGTCACTCACTTTAACAGCTGACAGCACAACAGCACAGTTAGCATGTTGCAACCTTGGTGTGACTCTCTCAACAATATTTTCCGCTTCACGTGGATCAGCTGCTTTGTACTTCGATAAAGCATCTAATATAAAAACTTGACCCCACCTGCGATGATCATAGTCAGTATTAAAAGCAAAGCTGACAAAAGTTATCCTGTCTAGTTGTTTAATCGATTTCTTTCCAGAAATTCAGAAGATGTCTCATGTAAAACCTTCAAAAAACCAAAATTGTTTGCCAAATTGCTGTTTACGGATAGACAATGAAAGAAAGCAAAACGAAACTGAAGTCAAACCACACCAAGCAAGTCGTTTCATAAGCCATCAACACTCAACTAGTACTTCGATCAATACTCCATACATCTCAGAAAACAAAAGCTTATATTGATTGGCCATAGATAGTCAATGTACCCAATGTTTCAAATTGGAAATGGAGTCGAGGAGGACTTACTCAGTGCATTCATTTAGAGCAGTAAGTAGTTTTGTTAGGGTGGTAGTTGTGACCTCAAATATGGGCCTAGCACTATTCTCTTGAATCTCTGCAAGAGCAGCTACTGCATTGGCAACTACCATCGGATTATTATCTGATATCAAATCCTTCAAGGCGTCAAGGAAACCCCTATCCTCAACCAATTCAGCATTTATGTCAAAAAGCTTAGCAACACAAATCGCAGCTGTCTTCCGGACATATGGATCATCATCCTAAAGAGAAAAATATGCAAAGGGTTGTGAGAATATTAACCAGTAGAGATGAAACAGATACTTGAGGGAGATAGAAATTTGTGATATCAAGTTTCAATGAAGATGTGGCTTTAAGAACTCAACCTTTAAGCACTTTTGAAGAGGATCGCAAAGATATTCTGTGATTTTATCAACACGAATGCAGCCCATTGTCCGCACAGCCAAAGCACGAATCAATGGATTTGGATCTTGTGAATCCTGAATAATACAAAGCAATAGTATTAAAAATGATCAGTTAATCAGATTCAGAATAGAACAAAGGAATGCACCAGGTTATTTGGTTTGGATAGACAACAATGGATACCTTTACAAAGGTATTTACTGCCAGAATAGCAAGATCTGGTTGGCTTTTTGCATAGTTTATAAGATAGAGATAAACTAGCTTCTTCAGCTCCAGATTTTCAGTTTGCATGCAATTGACTACATCAGTGAAAAGCGATGAAACATCCTTTCCAACAGTCATTGCAGCAATAACCTTCTTAACGGCATCTTTCCTCTTATCCTAGGAAAGAAAAAGAATACAAAAAGGCTATAAAAGTGAGATCAAAATAGCAAATTTTGCTTCTCTCTTACTCACAGAGGCATCTTCTTGAAGAGTAATTTTGAGCTAGAGATTATACAGAATATTCTGGACTGCAAATTGAAAACGGATTCGAAAGTACATATTTGAACTCAAACAATGTCAAAAAGAACTGTACTACGATAAGCGTTGCGGAACTCTAGCACAAAGCAACTTCTATATACGAGCCCAAACCGTCCGTATCTTTCTCAGCAAGCACACTAGCAAAGACGAAAGTTCCTACTAAAGTTAGTAGGTTAATTTAGTCTTCATTTGCAGAGATAACTCCTAAGACCAAAACAAGAATTCACATAATAAATCACTAATAATCTTAAAATGCGCCGATCCAGATTCAACTCTAACGATCCGCAAACCTATGTTCCGCTAAAGTTACTATGAGATTACACACAATCCTGCATTACCCATCCTCTTACTCTTCCAAATTATCAGGCATTTCTATCTATATCCCATTCAATTACTGAACGTTTCACCATATTGTACAGAATCACACCTGCTCCGACACAAATACGAAACCGATTCCACTAAACAGCAAATTTCACCGATTGATTTGAATCCTAGACAGATCTACCAGAAAAATATAACAGAAAGAAGACTATCAAAGAGCAGAAAAGGATCACAAACCGAGAGATCACAGATCCAAACGTAATCTAGAAATGCATGAGATAGGAAAACAAGAACTGAAATAAGAACCTTGTACTGCGAATTAAGCTCTTCCTTGAGCTCAGGAATCTCTCCCTTCTTGGTCGTGGAAAAATATTTCGAATCGTGACCACTCATCGCTCCCTGGCTTCGACCCCAACGCTGTTTCTTCTCCGAGATTATTAGAAAGAGAGAAACAAAGAAACGACGACGGAAAAAATTGCTGGAACGGAAGACCCCGGTGGCGCTTTTTCTCCACTTACAAGGCCGATTATTCAATGGGCTTTCTGATTAATATTAAGCCCATTATTGATACTTTCCAGGGTTTTTTTTATCATTAATTAAATTAATGGCTGACTACGTAATGAAAGTAATTTTCACTTTTACCCCTCAACTCTCGCTGATTTTGAATAACTACGTAATATACTAATAACTACTTACTAAATCAGATCGGTTTTGGATAAATCAGATCGGTTTTGGTTTTTGTCAACTACAAAGGTTCCGAGCATTATAACCCATACATTTTTCGTAGAACCGTAAACCGAGTCGGCATTTTTGATAAATCGAGGTAGTTTCACAATATATCTAAACCAGTAAAACTATCAAATCTCGGTCAAAAACTATATTACTGAAGATAAATTACACTTGCACTTTCGTGATAAATGATACTACTTTTGTTTTAAAATGTAAGAAGTTTTACTTGAATGCACAGTTTTTAATAAAGATTACAAAATTATCGATTTAACTTTACTCATTTGAACACTTTTTCTATATTTTTCTCTTTTTTATTAATAGAAAAGGTAAATTCGTAAAGAAAATAAAAAAAAATATATTGAAAACTATAAACACTTAATATTATAGGGAAAAAAATCTACAACTACTTAAATAAAGGAGGGAGTAATAAATTGAATAATCAAAATTATAGTTCAATTGCAAAAATATCAAAATTCAAAGAAGCCGTCACGCTTGAATTTTCAACGGTCTCGTCAATATTCCAAATATAAGTAGAAGACCATATATGACTTTTTGTTTTTTAGCCAAATACGACCACATATGATTTTTATTTATCTTTTATTTTTATAATAAATTAATAATATCCAATATCATGAACTAAAACACTCTTTCATTAACTAGAAACATAAATAAAAACAGAAATCAAAACAGTAAAAACCAAAAAATGAACTACACATTTAGTTCAAAAAATGAATTACACAAAATTGCTATATATATATATATATATATTTTTTTTTTACAAAAAAAA
>KE151639.1:178104-188843 GCA_000411095.1 Aethionema arabicum
AATCGCCGGAAATTCCCAAAAACACAACCCTAATCCCCAATTCGATTTTGAGTGTTTTTTCTTGTTTTATTCTTCTACTTAAGCAATACACTGCGTTTCATTTTTATCCCGTTAACGGCCTTTGATAACGGGACAGTTAATGTGTTTAACGGAGGGTTTCATTTACACTCTTTTAATATTTGAGGGTTTTATTTATGATTTTAATACTTCAGGGTTTTATTTGCGAAACTGAAATACTTTGGGCTTTTATTCACGTTAATCCCATATATATATATAGTGACCTCTAGAGTGAAAGTACAATTTAATTCAAAAAAAAAATTCGAAAATTTAATTCATTATTATATATGGACGCAACATATTGATGATATTTTAGTTTGTAAATATATGCAAATTAAGACTATGATCTCATATAGATTTTAATAGATATAAATATAATAACTTAATTTTTTTTTCTATCATGACTATGATAATTTAACGATAATATTTAATGATGTTAAGTAAAACATCAAAGTAGTTACTTTTTATTTTGGTTGTAAAGAGATATTTCACCAGCGATAAAAACAAATAACAATAAAGTTTAAGCAAATCCTTCACCCACTTAAATTAATTAATGAAATTACCAACTCACATTTCTAATTTAATGTTCTACTGATTTAACGAATCTTCTTTTACAAGCTATACATATTTAGCACTAAATCCATTTTAACTTATAAATGTAGTATTACTATAAATGTTATGTTACACACAAATCAATTTATATTTTTCGTTGAACGTTTTGAATTTAAATTAAATGGAAATTATTAATTACTGAAAATTTTGTATATAAAATAAAACAACTATAAAATTTTGTATATAAGATTATTAATTATTTGTTTTAAAATGGGATTAGAAACATATAAGCACCTGCTCAAGATTCTCTTATTAGTTATAACTAATTTCTTGTGTCCAACCCAAATTATTTGGTCTGCCATTCATATAAATATTTCATATTATATACTTTTGTTAGCCATTTTATATGTTGACTTTATATGATTTGTTATGTATACAACTGTTCTTACTAAATGATTACATACTCTTTTATGTTGAGAGTTGGTATGTCGATTTTTTGTTAAATTTTATAAGAAAAAAATTATAATGTTCTTATCAAATCCATTAGATGCAACGTTCTTAAATGTTTTTCTTTAGTATCTTAAATCAAAGAAAATTCAATCTCTATATTTTTAAATTTTTTGTTTATTATGGTTCTTGTAAATCTAGATTGTAACACAATGTATGTATTTAATAATAATATATAAATAGAAACGTTATTTTTTATTGAATGAAAAAATTATTAGTTTCAATTGTATAAATATTATTACTTAACGAAAACATTAATTATTTGTTAAATTTGACTAAGATAAATAAAATAATCTCATAAATATTTGTGTATGTTCCTTTGTTGATTTGCAGACAAAGTGCCGGTTGGGGTAAAATTTTGGGGAACATCAATATATTAATTTAATATATAATTAGATTATAGTATTATATTTTTGTGTCGGTCCACGCAGAAAGCTTCATAATTTCATGTGCTTCTGACGAATTTTGCTATTTTTCGTCAACGTTTTCGCGTGTATTCTCGGACTCTGTCTAGATCTGATTTTCTTATATATTTAACACATGTGCGTTATTCTATAACTTTTTTTATATCACAAAATTTGCGTGTATTTTTTGAAAAATTTGTACAAAACCGCAAATTTTAAACAAAGAAGAAAAAAACTTATATAATTCATTTGCAAGATAAAATTATGTTAATCTTTAAAGCTTCGGAACATTTGCAAAAATATATTTTTCATGGGGATTTTGCACAAATACACAAATTTATTAGTGCATATAAAAAATACCTTTGATCTATGATTTGTGTAGTTTTGTAAATATATCCATAAAAGTGTATGTTTTGCAAATCCTCTTCATTTATTTAGTATTTTCTTGTCGAAAAAAAAACAAGTTCATTTTTTTGTAATAAAGTATAGAATATATATATATATATACCTTAACTTATACTCTAAAATTAGTTTATTTAATCAATTTTTCTTTGATTAGACGATAAATTATATGCAATAAATAAATATTATGAAAAAAAAAAGAACTTAAGCTCATACAATATACTAATATGTCTTACAAAATTAAAATAATGTATTTTTTTCATATCTAACGGTCGTCATCATATAAAAATTATAAGAAAAATATGAAAACATAAACACATTTTGTGCGATAACTTTTTCTTGTTATCAACAAAATATTGATAAAATATACGGTAATAATAATCTTCATCTCTCGGAAAAAAAAATAAATAATCTTCATCTAGACCTCAACAAAACGGAAACCATTGAACGCAACGCAGTCGCTGCAATCCGCGTTTTGACTTGACCGCGTCTAGGAACAACTCTTAATAGTTTCTCATCTCTTCTCCTCTTCGCGATAACATCTTTTACTGATTCTGCATTCATAATTTTGTTTATACTTAAAATTTAATTTAATTTGAAGATCTTTCTTTAGGTTTTTGAGTGTAAAATTTCAATGTTTGTTTTGTTTATATAGAGATTATATTTTGTGTGGCTAATGGAATCTGTTTTGGTTTGGTTTTCATGAGTCGCTGACCGGTTAAGTGGTTAAGGAACATTGACAACTTGACAAAATCGACAAAGAATAAATCGAAATTTTTAAAATAATATTTATGTTGTTACATATGAGGTACATGATTGTGTTTTTGTATTGGACCGTTCATGCGGTCGAATATCATATTTTCAATGTTCTTTTAACGACAGACAAATACGTTATTTTTTTTTTCATCCGGCTTATTAACTCATATGAGCCATAAGCCAATCTCACTAACTGAAATAAAAATTAAATGCAGTCTTCCGCTGTTTGGCGGATTCGAACTTTGGTGCTTTTGGAAAATCAGAGGGTAGCAGTTACAGTGGAAACCATTAGGCTACCTTGCTTCGATCACAAATACGTTATTTATAAATGAGATGGAATAATTTTTATTTTCTTAGAGAAATTTAAATATGTTATCTTGTTATTTTTCACTAATAAAACAATACGATTGATATGATATTGTGGTTTTTTTTGTTAAATATTGTGGTAGTATATTGGAATCCTTCATTTTTGCTTAATTTCGATTAAAAAAAACGGCTTTGTCGACAAATTATTATATTATGGTTCTCAAATATACCCAAATTTCAAATATAAATTTTGGCTAAAAATAACATAGTTTAGTATAAAAGAAATTACACATATATTTACGTTTTTATAAATAGTATAAAGATTAAATAGCATATTATATCACAAATGAATGTTGATTTCGGGGAAAAAAATAAAAAATGAATGTTGATTTTGTTACGACTAAACTTTAAATCTCTAATATCTCTAAGATAAAAAATTTATGTTATCAAACTGCAATTCAAATTTAAATTATAAAAAAAATCTAATAATTAAAATACAAAATTTAAGAAATATTTATAATTAAAAAAAAAAAAAATTCACCAAGTAGATATAATTCAAAGATTAAAATTTTGGGTTATACAAATTTGTGATGTGACTGAACTCTGAAGACAATGACAAACCAAACCCTTTTTTGTGTAACATTTACTTGTATTACAAGAAAGCTTTCCAGCCAATGATAAAAAAATACAACAATAGAAGATGCAGAAACAGAGCTTCAAAGTACATAATCAATAATCAAACGTTTGCTCAATCTCAAAAAACTGTTAAGTATCACATATTACGACGTCGTTTGAGGATTGAACTTAACCGATTCTAGCCACACAAGCTCTTTGATCTCTTCTTCAGTGGACGAAGTCTTCTCAAAATCGAAACTGAAATGGTTAGAACAGAGAGGCTCATCGTTTAGGTCATGAAGAGCTGACATGTATGGATGACACAAAGCTTCCTCAACTGCAAAACAAGAGTTAAAAACAATCTGAGATCATTGCACAAATGCTGAATCCATTGCAACAAAGTTTTCTTATCATACCTGTAATGCGTTTATCAGGATCAAACACAAGCATTTTCTCCAGGAGATCAACGGCTATAGGACTCATATTAGGAAATCTAGCTGAGAAGTTCTGCCGTGTGAATCGAGGTAGTTCTTTAACGTATTTTCGCGCATTCTCGCTTCTAAGAAACTCTAAGCTTATTCCATCTGGTGATCCTATCAACTAAACAAAAAGATGGATCTTTGAATTTAGAAGTTTACAAGGTTTGTGTAGAGATCTCTGAAACAAAACATACCTCGGTGATGAGTTTAAGCTGATGGACGTAGTCTTTCCCCGGGAATAGAGGCTCCCTCGTCATGATTTCGGCAAATATGCAACCAACAGACCAGACATCAATTGCAGATGTGTACTCAGAACTATTAAGGAGCAGTTCTGGTGCTCTGTACCATCTAGTTACAACATATTCTGTCATGAAATCTGTTTCAGATGTTGTTCTTGCCAATCCAAAATCTGCAATCTTAAGGTCGCAATTTGCATTCAGAAGCAAATTACTAGGCTTAAGGTCACGATGTAAGACATTTGCGGAATGTATGTACTTAAGTCCGCGTAGAATCTGATACAAGAAGTACTGCAAGAAGAGGAAAACAAAAGACTCATGACTAAATCAGTCTTGATAGCAAATAGCCGAGTAAAAGAAAACAGAAATGTAAGTAATGAATGTTAAACCTGACAATGATCATCAGTTAAGGATTGGTCAGACCGAATAATCTGATGAAGATCAGTATCCAACAACTCATAAACTATATAAACATCTACGAAATTCTCCTTATTTGGAGGTCTGATGATATCCTTTATGGTGACAACCTGTAGGAGCGAAGAAAAGTTAGTTGTAACTCTAATCGTTAAAAGGATTTCTGTGAAAAAACTGTAGGAAATTTTACGTTTTCATGTTCCAAATGACGAAGTAGCTTAATCTCTCTTAATGTCCTTTTAGCATCTACTTTATTGTCAAAGGCTTGACCTATCTTCTTGATCGCAATTTCTTCTTGTGTTTCCGAATTAACTGCAGCACTAAAACAATAGCCAAGAATCTCATAAACCATTTCCCTTTTAAGTTCAACAACTAACAAGGAAGTACAAGCAATTCCAGGATCACTCATTTCCTCAAGGAAATAACAAAAGATGATCCATGAGCATCCGTGTATATCTAGCATCTAATTTTAGCGTCTTGCATCAACAATTTCAATATCATTGTAATTTTACAGGCCATCAAAAACATCAAACCAAATGGATATCCACAAGAAGGAGCATAAACACAAATAAAGAACACTCTTTTATCAATAGGTACACACCTAAACTTGCCAAATCTGGTAAGTGAGACATATGCAAACAGAGGGTAATGCATTAATGATACAAGATTTGTAAAGCTTCCAATCTCAACTTCCACTAGATGATCTGATAAATCCAAATTCAAAAGATGATTTCAGAACCTAACCTTTCTTAAATCCAAAACAGTTTAAATCTTTCCTGGTTCAGATACTTATCAAATTAACTTAATAACACTCAGGATCCTAAGATCCTCAAAGAGTTTCTACTTTGGTATCAAGAAATAAAGCCGATTCAGCATATACTAATACTCAGCAATTAGGGTTTCAACATAAACCAGCAATCGGCTCTGTATCCAATTAAGGTTTCAACTACACAATACCTAAATAAAGAAACAATCTCAGTAACAGAAATCAGAGGAGATTACGAAAAATTGATCGGTTTCGAGTTTCAATTAAGCCCAAAAAAAATTCGTACCAGACAAAGCCGTATGCTCCTCTGCCGATAGGTCTAATAGGAGGAACATACTTATTGGAGACCTCAAACAAGTTTCCATATACATTATACTGGAAATATCTTCCTCCATGAACAAGAACCCCTTTGACATCATTTTCACTTCGATCTGTAGCCGAATCAGTGACGGATTCACTTTCACCAGCCATTTCAAAAATCGAAATACACAAAACCCAGAATCCAAATCTCTGGTAAGACAAAAGAAACCTAAAAACTATTCCCTCCGAATCGAAGACTAAAGACGAGATTGATCGTATCTGCAGCTGCAAGCCTGAAACTTGAGAATCTCAAGAGAGAGAGAGAAAGAGAGAGAGAGAGACTCGTCAAATGACAACGACTCTCTGAAGTTTAAATTTTTTGAATATGTCAAGAACTTCGTCTTTTCTCCACTCACCACGTGTCTCTATTAATAAGCCCACACCAAATACTTTATAAAAGCTTTTGGGCCTGGCCCAACTTAATTAGTTCATTTTAAAAAAAACTTAATTAGGTTTTTTTTAGATAAACTTAAATCAAATATATAATTAGCTTATTTTAGAGAAACATTTAATCATAATTGTTTCAGTTTTTGTAAGATTAATTTAAAATTTGGCCAAAATATTTAGTAAAGAAAAAATAATTTGTGTGAATAATTTTACATTCATTGTTTGATTGTAAAGTTGGCTAGTTTATTACAAAAATTAACATACCATGGAAATATTATGCTTAATTTAATTTATAAAACTTATTTATTTTTCTTTACATAATTAACGGTAAAATGTTTCTCTCTCATACTCCCGACATTTGGGTTCGAACTTTACCATATTACGCTTTGTACATCAATTTATCTAGGCAGGTTTGTGATCCAAATTAATATTAAAAAAAAATATCAAGAAATCTAAATGTTAATATAAAACAGGAATTTATATATTCATGATTAGACCCCAAAATACAAACACACACCATAAACATTACAAACTCCAAAACATTAAACACATACACAAAAGTCCAAATATATTACAAACCCAATCGACTTCATTATTTTTTCTTAACATTCGACATACATTTAAGTCGTTGGCACAGTACATTACACACACACAAGTTACTCATCAAACAATGGAGTTAATTCTTGAATTGGTACCAAAAGATGAGTTCTTGAGAGGATACGAAGCTCGCATTGCAATGCCACATAAGCCTCTTGGATTGGCAATGTTACGTGCCATTTTCACGTAACCAGCTTCTCCCCATGTGTTGCCCCATGAGTTTCGCACTATCCAATACTCACGACCGTTCTCTGTCCCGTAACCGACCACTACAACTCCATGGTTTAGATTGGTTCCGCAACTTCCATCAAACACTCCCTTGTGTGGTCAAAAACGTTATAGATATGTTCTAATGAGTCCCCGACGGTCCAATCAATTCTATATATGTAAATTAATAAAATATTTTTTCTGTTTTTTTTATAAGGTGTTTTAGCTGAAATTTTTTGTTTTAAAATAAAAAATGTTTTAAGTTTTCTAGGTAAAAAAATAGATACATTTTTTCGCAATTTTATTATTTCTTTATTTTTTACGACTACAATCATAACTTAAAAAAAACAATGGTATTTTTGTCATTTTATTGATTTTATTAATTTTTTTTAATATTATTTTGGGTCATAAATCCGGTACAAATAGCTGCACAAACTACAGCGGGATGGTTTAAATTCGAATATCATGATCAGAGAAAAGGTGAGATTTACCACTAACACACTTAATTTGTTTGTATTATCGTTAGACATGTTATATTATGAAATGAAGAGAATATCTGAGTTAAATTTTATACCGATTCATAAAGTTGAAACTCCCGACCACTGGAATCGATAACAGCAGTCACAGGCTGGTGAGCAACTGCTTTTTGTAGAGCAAGCTCGTCGTTTATGGGTAAAGTCTCGTATCCATCTATCATAACATTCTTGGTGTTTCCCTAGAGATTAATAAACAAAAAATTAAATCAAAATTTGACCTTTTTGTACATTTTTTATGTGATTGTAACGACCGACCTTAAGGTGATTTTCGCAGACACCATTAGTAGCTTTGTAAGGATAATCATAGTTAGTAGCAAGACCACCATTGTTAACAATGAACTCGTAAGCTGTTTCCACTTTGCCACCTCCGCAACCATTATTCTCTTTGTTACAATTGATCAAATCTTGTTCAGATAAGGTCACTAACTCTCCGGTCACTATCTTGTTTAACCCTTCAACTGCCCCAACGGTCGAAAACGCCCAACAACTCCCTTAAAGCAACATCAAGAAATCTTTCATCAGCTTTAATATATATATGTATACCATTACAAGAAAACATTCAAAATTTCGACCAAAATAGTCGTCAATTAATTTTTTGCACAAAAATAGACCATTTCTTGACTATTTTCTTGATTTGTTCGAAGAATTTTCGACCAAATTATTTTTGACAAAAAATTTTGACCAAATTATTTTTGACAAAAAATTTTGACCAAATTATTTTTGTCGAAAATTTTTTTACCAAAAATCGACCATAATTAAAAAAATTTCTTTTATCAAATAATCATAAAAAAAAGAATTGATCAATTTTCGACCAAATTTTCAATCAACGCAGATTATCGATAATCAACCACTATATTTGATTGAAAATTAGACGAAAAAATAACAGTTTTTTTTACCAATTTTTGGAACAAAATAGCTAATAATTTTTTTTTTTTTGTCCAAAAACTTTTCGACCAAAAATCGACTATAGTTCAAAACTTTTATTTTTGTCAAATTTGTTGAATAATCATAAAAAGATTTTGACCAATTTTCAACCAAGGTAGATTATTGACGAGTGACAATTAGGGTCCGTCATGGCCAAAGAGAGAGAAATATACGTTTGGGTTGCCAAATTATATCGGTTTTTGAATCGTATATACCTATGTAATTAACAAAAAATTCTATGTAAAATACCAATCCCTATTTTTTTTATGTTGCCTCACACTTCCATAGTTTCAGGGTTGGTCTTAGCGATAATCAACAACTGTATTTAGTAAAAAATAACTAAATTTTTTTACTGATTTTCGACTAAAATAATGGCAAAAAAATATAATATATTTTATATAGATATGTACGTAGTTAATTAATTAAATAATATCTTACTGCATTGGCCTTGATCTTTGACTTCAGTAACAGCCCCTTCATTTCTCCAGTCAACAGATTGAGGAATCACATCTCCATCACGTGACTTGTAACGGTCACTACTAGTCATCAACACGTGACTCTTCCCTGGTCTTGGATCAGCCCCATGACAAATTTCTCCATACTCACGAAGAGTTAAATCAGCAAACCGGTTTAAACCAAGACGATAACCGAGATTTTCACCGTTTCGGTTATTAATAAAACGGAGATTATCCTCAAATATTGTCAAACGACGTCGTTTCTCTTCCACGGAGTTATACACTTTTCCGTGTTTAACCATCCATGACTCAAACAATAACTTAGCCTCGGCGTCGAAAACGTTATTGATACGGTGGTTATCGTTATATGATAGAACGGACATGTCCATGTCCATGTTCATGTTCATGTTCATGGATGTGACACATGATGTGGTGAGTATTGTAGCTATGATGAGGATTACCGTAGCGGATTTTGTACTACTCATTTTAGTTTTGTGTTATTGGATATTGTAATTTGTAAGAATGAGAAGAAGATTTTGATGCTTTTATAGAATTGGAGAATTGATGGTCACATGTTACATGCCTAAAGAAAAGTTTGATATGACTATTTTGTTTTTTTTTTAAATTTTATTCAAATGAAATTAAGAGACAAATATATGTTTATTACGAGTTTAATAAAAAATAATATTATTTTGTCTCTTTCAAAATAATTTCATCAATCGTATATATTTAAAATAGTATTTGCAAATTGGAATATGAAAATATCAATATCTTTTTTTTGCTGTAGAATGAAAGCAACTTTTTTTTATATCAAATTTCTCAATTCAAACATATTTAAATGTATTGGTTTAGTCGGAACTAAATGAGTTAGTAATTTTCTACTCATAAATACTTTTTACTGATTTTTTGAGATCATTAATAGAGATCGATTTGTGATTTAAGTGACAAAAAATGTATCGGTTCAATATTTGAATAACTTTTCCATTCACTCATATTAAATTTATAATCAATTTTTTACTTATCCTAACCGGTTTCCAAAATTAATGATCAAATAGGTCAAGTCCATAGAAGATTTGTACATTCACATTCTATATATACTTATATATATTTTTTGAAAAAAATTATTTCTAAAATCTAATTTTATTTTATGATAGAAAAATATTAATTAATGCTCATTTTATATTTTGTTTTAGATTTACGTAATTTCATGATGAATCTGAATCCTGTTCTTATCGAAATTATTTGTTAAAAGCATATCTTTTCTTTTCATTTTCCTAATATTCAATATATACATATATATATATATATTCGTATGTAGAAATCAATTTCACAAATTAAATTTTGGGAATAGTTGTAATAAAATAGTTTCAACTGCTATCTAATCAAAATTGTGTTCCTGTTTCCAAAGTTAATCTACATAGCAGCACTTTTTGTAATAAAAATATATATATATCGTAGTTCAAGAAAATTATTATTTGTTAAGAAAAAGAAAAACAAAATCCTAATTATATCGTCACTGCTTGGGTGGAATCGATTTTGAAATGAAATCATTCGAGCTTTATAGTTTAGAGTAGTTATTCATACGTATGAAATGGGCCATATAAACATGATTCACGTGTGATGTTTGATTGATGAATTGTCATTGATCAATATATAAATAAACAAATTATATACAAAAATATTACAATGATTGTAAATCACTAATCCCCACAATTAATAAACTATTGTGATATAATATATATATATATATATATATATATATAGGTATATATAGGTATA
>KE151639.1:201140-221997 GCA_000411095.1 Aethionema arabicum
CAAAGTCTTTATTTCTTTAAGTGTTTGTATAGACTTTTTTCAACAGTCATGCGTATAAAATCATTAAACATCAATTTTCATATCTTTCTTTTATAAATAACATTAAAATGAATGTCACAATATTGATTTGGAGTTATAGTATATTTGACAAATTTATGTGTATATATATATATATGTATATATATATATTTTGTCCTTCTATGTGATATAATTCTCGGTTTTATACATCGTATAGATAATGGCACAATAATTATAGTCACGAATGTCTCGAAATACCATATTTTAAAAGTCGAAAAATGTGTTATATATATTATCAAGTAACTAAAAATATTTTATACAAAAAATAAAAATTGTAAAACCAAAATGTTGTGATTTCCAACTTTATACTACTTTTATATCTATCTTTTGGGTATGTTCAAGTACTTGCACGAAAACACTCTCTGGTTCACACAGCACATAGAATCGATATGAGATCTTTCGTGATCTTTGTAAAGCTGCAAAAACTCTCCACCAAACTGAGGAAGACATTGATTAAAGATTGGTCTGAAAAATCTTACGGTATATTCCTGCTACAACAAGCAAGTACCCAACTCGATATTGTGTCTTATCAAAACTACTTTACGTTCACTTCTCCATTCTAGGCGATAAGAGAGGTCTAGATGGTGAATAAGCTGCTTTAACCGATCTGCCTGGCTTATGTTCTTCGAGGTTTCATGTTCCTATCATAAGAGAAGAGAGAAGAGAGAATCGTTGGGTTAAAACCGTAATTTTATATTTGAGTTTTGAGGAATGAGATCAAGATTTACCTGAAGAGAACGTTCTTGTTCTTGTTCTTGGTCTGTGATGCTTGAGATCACACTTGTCCGAGAAGAGTTAGATGAAAAACCTTCCCATGGATGGATAAATATCAGTTTTGTGCATTGAACTGGTGTGAGACTTCGGCTTAGTTTCTCCCACCAAACTGACCCTAGTGACCACCATCTGATCATCAAACCGTTATCCGAAAACGCGACCAATCCCTGCGTTTCATTTAGATCTAATCTTAGGGGAACGAAACACTCTCTACACAAACTTTGCAGCAACACTGTTTTGCGGTAACACTTAAAATGTTAAGAGCAAAAAGGAGCAAGTTGTTTAGAGAATTTTACCTCTCCATTTGGTGAAAAGCTAAGAGCTGATATAGCCGTTGTTACTGCGGATTCTGAAGTGCCTCTGAGTAAATTTGGAACGCCTGGAGGTCCACTTGCGTCCAAAACTCTTATTTTTGTCATGCTGCAATGGGAATTACACGAGAGAGTAAGTGAACAAATCATGTCTTGATTTTGAAATTGAGGTAAGAGGGAAAAACAGGAAAAGAACATGTTTTGTTTGTACCTTTGCATGTCATAAATGCGAATGGTGGCTTTGCTGATCTCTGTGACAGCATCACCAATGGCTAACCTTGTTGATGATTCGTTTAGGATTACCATTGGGAATACACGCACAACTTCTCTCAGCGTAGCCATTGATGTCTGCTGGCAAGTTTTACGCATGACTGAGTTCGTTGGATCCATCGTTTGGAGAACAAAGCCAACAACCTGCAAGCTTCTTTAACTGTTATTTAAACTTTTCTATGGACATATCACACAGAGAATCTTGTTTACTCGAATGTAAAGTAGATGCTACGAACCTTGTCAAGATGCAGCACCAGATTTCTTGGAGAGGCACGAACTATTCTGATGAGTGTTCTAAGTGATACCACATGAACAGGAGAATCAGAAGCTGTGGACCATATTTGGCTCTCTATTATGCTTAGAAATCCAAGGACATCAGCGATGGCTAAACTCGGAAGAAGAATTTCGACCAGAGTTTCTCTTATAGACGATGGTACAGTGTTATGTGCTCCGACTGAAGAACTGACACACTCTATTTGGAAAAAGATGTCTGAGATTATACGAGGGATGTCAGATCTGATCCATGTTTTCCATGTAGTCTCCATTCCTTCTGCAAGAAGCTCTGCGGCAGTAGAGCTGTATTTCTCACTCATGGCCATAACCAGGTTCAACAATTTGTGGACGACTAGCCTGGCTAGACCAGGTTTTACGAGGCTTGGGTACCAGATTGATAGGGCAGCTGCAACGATGATGTGAGCAGCCATCGCATCCTGACTTGTTACCCCAACGCAAGATATCCAGTCTTGCATTTCAAAAGATTCAAGCCAGGCGAGAATTTCTGACTCGTCTTCTTGAGAAAGCTGTTGAGCTTCATGAATATGCTGCTCAGAGTCCAGATTACATGTAGGATCTTGTTCTGTGGTAAGAACTTTAGGTTCCTGGTCCTTGATTCCTGATAGGCATCTCACTAGTTTTGCGTGTTCAGATGCGTGGTCGCTGCATAATGGAAGAGGTATTGCTAAAGAAGCAGCATGATGGAATAGAGACCTAGCAGCCATACGAATCTGTTCGCTTCTATCTTGCCAGAATGTTACCAAAAGCTACAATAAAGGAGAAAACAGAGCAAAAAAAAATTGTTAATGCAATCCGATGTTCTCTGATAACATACGATACTGGATCCTAAATATTACTTCCCAATGTATTAGCAGTGACTGTCCAGTTTAGCTGGTGTTTACATGGAAAAATTTATGTGCACCAGATGATCCTCTTTGATCGATAGTTAAGTTTAAAGGATTGACTGCACGCAATGCAACTTTTTTTTGATGGCTAAAACAATCTGATATCTAGTGAAATCAGTCCAAGAACTCACCTGGAGTAATGGTGGCTTCAAGTCTGGATATTTCTCTGCCAGATTCCGCGTGTAGTATGCTGCCAAGGTGCTGTAAAGCAAAAATTGAAATGAGTTTTGACATGAGGGAATAAATCATGAAAGTTAGAAGTTTTGCTAGTATACAAGCGGTTCAAAGGACCACATGTTGTACCTACTAGCTGCGGCAGTGGAGTGTGAGAGACTTATCATGCACTGAGCAAGCGACACCATCATCACTGACCTCAAAGCAGAAAACTCTGAAGATGATTTCCAGAGCTGGAATGTTTTATGAAACCTCAGAAAAAGGAGGAGACGTTGAAATAAGAAGGATTGTGACTTCAATAGAGGTCATCAAGAGTACCTCAAGTGTAGCATTCAAACCCGGGAATGCCAATGTCAGTGACCCTTTGTCCCCCTGCAAACCGGAGGCTACAATAAAACTCTCTGGTCTTTTTAGCTTTAGATGTTCTATTAGCATTTGATCGAGTTCAGAATCAATACCCCACAAATGTAGAAAAGATAAACTAAATCGAATCAAATATTCCCCAATTGCATTGTCCATATGAACAACTTCAGCAGAGTTATCTACAGTCTTCTGGACAGGAGACTTGTTGTTCGAAGCCGTATGCTGAGCAATTGGCTTATCTCTACTCTCTTCGAGCATCTTATGGATATCAGATTCCTCGTGTGCTTGACAAGATATTGCCAAAGACGAAAGATCAAAAATAAGAGCAGAGATTCCAGGGAATGGGCAAGTGCATTTGATGGGAGGGTATCTGATGTTTTGGAGAAAAGACGATGCAATAGAACTCTCTTCTCTAGTCTTTTCATCGAAACCACTTGGCTTAGATGTTGACATAGAGGCTGCTTTCTCGTAGTTCTTTAAATAAAATGGTTTCCTCTCTTCGTCTACTGGGAAAAGTAAAGAAGATATTGATGTATTTCCGTTTAAGACGGTGCCAGAATGAGACTTCTCACTAATGCCAGCACAGAAATGATCGAACATAGAATGTGAAGCTGCCCCATGGAGGACACGTTCCCTAGCACCTGTCTTTGCATCCCAAATGTACAAGACATCTACTAGATCTGATTTCTTAGAAAGGGAGCGGAAAAGACATGCAATGTAGCCTCTTGTACCATCCCAAACAACTTTTGTAGGATAGTTTGGGTGCCCCGGAAACATCCTTTCTACCCGCAAAGTCTCAAGAGAAGAAAGAGCAACACATGAATCATCCCCAACAGATAGGAAGCAATTGCTCCATGGGCGTTGTGTTCGAGCAGGTGCAAGAATGATTTGGCGCACTGGAGCAACATGGTGGTGCATGGTGATAACTACATTTCCACTTTCGAGATCCCAAACACGGATGGTACAGTCCATACTTCCAGAGATTAAAACATGAGAAGAACTACCTTCTTTTGCAGCCCCATGCATTCGATGAGCTGCTAAGCATAGAACCGGTCCTGTATGTCCTAAGAGATGCTGTGTAGAGACAAGTGAATCAGTCTCTGATCTTGGGCTTAAATCAGGTGAATCAAGTCCATGAAGAAAATCGAACTTTGCAATTTCTATTTCACCACTAAAGAAACCATAGACAACGGCATATGGGGCAAACATGTTCTCAGAGATAACCATGGACGATGACACACACCGCCCATTGTCATATTTGGTAGTGCATCGACTTTCTGACTGGGAAATACCAGTTCCTGCGTTAACCGAGCTCTTAGGATCTAAACAAGAACTTGAGAACCAATCAGAAAAATACGATCCTTCTCCAAGCATTTTGCGCTGAAACTGGAGTTGTTCTTCATTACCGTTTCCCAGGCAAAGTGACCAGACAGTTATATGTGGGCTCCACTGAAAAGGTTGTTCAATATTACAGCAGCTCGACTCAATACGAAGAAGATACTGCCTCAACTGTACAAAACAAAACGATGATTTCTCAGAATGCTGATCAGAGGCAGTAACGATCTCACCAAGGTTCTTACAAGTAAATTCTCCATCTGCATATGACATATCAAATAACACAGCAGACCCACTATCATCCCAGAGCACAAAATGTGCAGAAATTATATCATCTTTATCACCTTCTATAGCTGATCTACTAGAGTAAAGTAACATTGCTTCTTTGAAATGAAAATTTGACGAACGCTTTTCAGAACAAAGCGAATTGTCAACGAAAGATATCTCTCCTATTGCCTTCCCACTATTTAACAACCAGAAGACACCTCTATTCTTTGAGAAAAGAACAACAAGATTCCCTCGGGATATTACTGAGATAGCTATTTCTCCTTCATTTAACCAATTCCTAGACGCGATGGAGCCTTTGCTTGATTCAGATAAATCTTCACTATTTTGGGTGTTCTCGGAGACCGGAACTAATTGCGACCTACCAGATGAATCTGCCATGAGCAATGATTCCTGCTCCTCTAATTGAACCACACTCATGAACTTTAAATGGCCAATAGATAAGTTTCCATGGAATACTGTATGAACAATCGTAAGAGTATATGTATCAACAACAACCACAGTGCATCTGGGTGGTTTTCTGTTCTGGCAATCTGTATCTGCTAAAGCTTCAGCCCCGTCAACAGTCTCAAGGGAATGGCTATCGATATACAAGCACCCAACACATACATATCTAGGTTCTGATGGCAGCGTGCACAAAATTGATGGGCTTCCTACCCAAGGAGGTAGCTTTCTTCTGCGCCTACAATGCCCACTACTTCTGCTCCACACGCAGAGTACACCATCCGTACATGCACTGATCAAAGCACAACAGTTAACAAATGGGTCCACACTACCATTATCCGAACAATCTGTTGCAGTTCCATTCCCTGAAACCGTAGTAGTAGGATCACAAACAGCAAGATCTGCTATCGGTGCAGCATGGCCACATAACATAGCAATCGGCTTAACCTCCTGATGAAAATAAAAACTAATAAAATGAGAAGGCAAATCCTAATGAGATGAGAGAAACAAAAGATTACCAACTATCATGATCACATAATGGTTTAGTGTCAGGTGAGTTTGAGAAAACTGAGCTTGATGCATAAACTGCATGATGATTGTTTCAAAGATCACTGTCACTAGGATTCTGACCTATTAGCAGTGGACATGCCCAAATAGATAATCGTGCACTAATATTGATTAGTCATTAGCATGAGTAAGAACAGTCACTCTGCCGACTAATCCTAGAACAAGAAGAATGTATAAATAGTATAGTACAACCTCTGCAAAAGAAATGGAACATAGAAAGCTTAAGTACAACAAACAATGTATGAGTTGTATTCAACAAACAGTAATGTATGACGATAAACAATGTGCTAATAGATCGTCTTGGCAGCACAAAAATAATCAGAGAAAAAGCTAATTGAACAGCCAATATAATTGTTGGTAACCAAAATTTCAGTCAAAACCATCAATGCCGTGAATAAATCTCGAGAGTAAAAGTTAAATGCCTGAAGAATCTGGAATCACTTCTAGTCAGCGAAGCAATTGAGCACGAGTTAACAGGATCAAGCACAACTTACCGAATTGGACTCCGGTAATGAGACGCTCCACCAGATGATGGACCCATCGGATCCGCCGGTGTAGAGAGTCGGTGGATTGGTCAGAGCAACGCTGGCTGTGACCTGATGAGATGGAGGCGCTCGAGACCACAGACACGCGACCGATCGACACTTCATCGGCCGATCTGGGTGTTGACTGACCCGATTCAGGCGAAACCAGCACTAACCGAGTCAGTAAACGAGTCGGGAGTGACCGACGATGAAGAGGAGGACGAAGTGGTGACGCAGTCGGTAACGGCGAGGTTCGTTAGTGACATGACCATTAGAATTAATCTTACCGGCAAAAGTAACGGCCGTTAAGTAATAGTCTAAATTATTTAGGCCCAATTGAGTTACAACAAATGATTACGGCCCAATAGAAGCCCAAGTAATATTTGATGTTTTTGAACTACGTTTTTTTTCTACGTATATAATATATCAATTATTTTATTAAATTATGACATCGAGTTTTAAATATTACAAATAAGTGAATAGGCCGATAAATATCAAAATTTATGAGAGTTTATACATAGTTCTAAAAAATAAAATTTTAAACACATTCTAAAAAATATTTTAGATGATTAAACGATTAAAAAAATAATTGTATATTGTTTTTTTTTCTCAAACTAACCTAAATAGGGCCGAAAAAAAAAGGGAAAAAACTCCGATAGAATTCTCTTTAATTCGTAATCTTCTGCAAACCGCTGTTAACTTGGATTCATTGTCTCACGTCAAAAAAAAAAAAAAACTTGGATTCATTGTCTCTGCTTATTCTCAATTTTCATAGAAATTCACCAATGGCGTATGAATTAGCGGAAAAAGCTAAAGAAGCTTTCTTAGATGACGACTTCGATGTTGCTGTTGACTTATACTCCAAAGCTATTGACTTGGATCCCAATTCCGCTTCCTTTTTCGCCGATCGAGCTCAAGCCAACATCAAAATCGATAATTTCACAGGTATCTCTTTATTTTCTAAATCACCTAAAGCAATCAAATTTAAGTTACTCTTCCTGCGTCATGTACGCTTTTGGAGTTCTGGGTTTATGAATTCTTGCTTAGTTCGCTTTTGATGCTAGTAAAAAATTGATTTTAATTTTGAATATGATCTCACTGTTTTTGAACAAGGGTTTCTCATAGCTTCATGATCAGTACACGTTTGAATTCTTGTGTTCTTCTTCCCTAATGGTATATTCTTTATGAGCAGAAGCTGTTGCTGATGCTAATAAAGCAATTGAATTGGAACCTACATTAGCAAAAGCTTACCTGAGAAAAGGGTATGTTGTTACTTTGTTAGCAATGGCTTTTTCTACTGTTACTTCCAAGTTATTCTTCCCATTGATTCAAAATTCGATACAGGACTGCATGTATGAAGCTAGAAGAGTATCGTACTGCTAAAACAGCACTCGAAAAGGGTGCTTCCATTGTACCAAATAACTCAAAGTTTAAGAAGATGATAGATGAATGTGATCTTCGTATTGCAGGTACTTTGATTCTTGATGCTTCTTTCTTGTTGTGTGGTAACAAGATTTTTACGTTTACTCTTTATGAATCTGTTCAGAAGATGAAAAAGATTTACTTCAACCGACTTTACCTTCAAGTTCTTCTTCTACAATGGTATCTGATGTTACTCCTGCTCCAAGTCTTGCACCACCTGCTAAACCTAAGTACAGGTTAGTCTACTTATTCCAGCTCCAAGTGTTGAATTACTATGTATCTAAAACTTAAGGTTTCAACAGACATGAGTTCTACCAGAAGCCTGAAGAAGTTGTGGTGACGGTTTTCGCCAAAGGGATACAAAAGCAGAATGTAAATGTTGAGTTTGGTGAACAAATTGTGAGTATCCTGTATCCTAAAATCAGATGAATTCACTTTTTTATTGAATCTTTAAGGTTTGGTGTTGTAATATTACCTTGTTTTTTGCAGCTGAGTGTTGTAATTGATGTGGTTGGAGAAGAAGCTTATCATCTTCAGTTAAGATTGTTTGGGAAGGTGTAGCTTTCTTCCACACATGAATCATCATGTGTTTCAAGATATTTGCTAAATGTTTCTTTATGGGTATTTAGATAATACCTGATAAGTGCAGATTTGAAGTATTGTCAACAAAAGTTGAGATCCGTCTTGCAAAAGCTGAGATGATCACTTGGGCTTCCCTTGAATATAGCAAAAGTCAAGCTTTGTTGCCTAAACCCAATGTCTCGTCAGGTATACCAGTTCCAAATCTTGTCCTAAAATGGCTGCTATATTCGAACTACAATAACTAAAGCAAAGGTGGGTCTCTTCTAATGTTCTACGTACCATATGCAGTGGTGTCTCAGAGGCCTGTGTACCCATCTTCGAAGCCAAGAAAAGACTGGGACAAGCTCGAAGCTGAAGTGAAGAAACAGGTCCGGTCCTTCTTCATTGATTTGAACCCATCTGCCAAATCTTTCTTCATTCTGCATATACCTTATTAGTTCGGTTATCTTACAGGAGAAAGATGAGAAGCTAGAAGGTGATGCAGCTGTGAACAAGTTTTTCAGTGAAATATACCAGGGTGCAGACGATGATGTGAGGCGAGCCATGAGCAAATCATTTGTGAGCATCGATCTCTCTTTTGGTCTAATTTTCTAACACGCTCTCCTGTGTCCTTTGTCTGATAACTGCTCTGTTGTTCTTGGTTGCTGATAGGTGGAGTCGAACGGGACAGTGTTGTCGACGAACTGGAAAGAAGTTGGGACTAAGAAAGTGAAGAGTACTCCACCTACAGGCATGGAGCTTAAGAAATGGGAGCATTGATCTCACTTACTTGTTATGGATTCTGAGGTTTCTTCTTGCTTTGAACTGCCTCCTCGTCTCAAACTAATCCGAATAGATATCTGTTTCAAACTTATCAATGATACATATTCGGTTTGATACCGGTGCCAAAATATTCAAACTAAAACCAAATTCAGCACCCTAAGCAGAGCGGTAGGTGTAGACAAAGCTGAACCCTTGAAAAGTTTATTTCAAATTAACTTTTACAGGGTACACAACAAGAATTAGACAACAATCCAATCAAAACAAATCTCTAACAAAATATTGCCTTAACCATCTACTTACCTTCAAAAAAATCGAACCATTTGGCTTCACTCTTTGTTGAATCTCCATTGAAATGATAGGCTAACCACCTTTTCCACCCTGTAAAAATCCAGGAGAAAGACGACATCGACCAGAGCAAATGTCAGTATATAGTGAAATTAGATACCTACTGTAGATTAAAATCTGAGGGAGATATTGTCACCTTATGAGGTGGGGTTCCAGGTCTAGGAACATTGTTTCCAAATCCAAATCTTCCTTTTTTCTCAGAAGACTTGAGGATTTGGAATGAACATGTCAAGCTATCATCCACACTCATCATTGCACCAGCATTGTCAAACTCGCCGCAGTAATTAGGTGCAGAGAATATAGTCACCAGTTTTCTCTTTGCAAAGAACTCGTACCCATCCTCTACAACCTGCAGATTCAGCAGTGACAAATTATATTCGGTGAAAACTAGACTCTTCAATGAGTGATATGAGACTGCCCATGAATCTACATGCATCCTAAGCTTAGCAAATTGTACTACATAGGGATTAATGACAACGAAGCACTTAAGCTAGTTCAATGATGGACCCCTGTTCTTGCATAAATTAGCTAGGGAATCCACTTGTGAGCGTGAAGTTAACATAGTTTAGCTTACCTGATGAGCTCGGCATACAAGATCAAGGTCGTGTGTTTGGAGGAACTCAGCAACCTTGTCGGCCCCAAATGTATATGAGACACCTCTATCATTTTCGCCCCAGCCGTCAATGTCTTTGTCAGGATCAGCCCATAACAAATCACATAAAAGACCCTCATCAGGAACATCAATAGGGCGACGGATCTCCTTGATCTCATTTAAGCTTTTCAGATCAGGCGAAAGCCCACCATGCATGCAGAGGATCTTGTCGTCAATGAGAGCGGCAACCGGCAGACAGTTGAAGCAGTCCGTGAAAGCCTTCCATAGTCTGACATTATATCTTCTTTTACATTCATCATAGAACCCATATACACGGTTGATTGAAGCACATTCATGATTGCCTCTGAGAAGAAAGAAGTTGAGCTTGTATTTGATCTTGTAGGCAAGAAGAAGGCATATTGTCTCTATGCTCTGCTTACCACGATCAACATAGTCACCGAGGAACAAGTAATTTGCAGCTGGAGGATACCCACCATACTCAAATAGCCGCAAGAGATCAGGAAACTGACCATGAATATCTCCTGCTCATCACAAAATAGACAAAATCATAAAGTTTTGGTAGCAACAGAGAGGGTTGAACGGAAATAGAGTGGAATACACATGAGAATAAAAAAAACTTCCATTTTATGTTCGAATATTAGCAAACTCATCACTAAGTAAAAAGATTAGCTATTAAAGGAAGCTTCATGTAACTCCTTCCCGTAAAATTTTCAGGCCAGATTCCGGTTCCCGGTTGGCACCAGAGCTAAGGAACATGGTTTCTCAGAGAAACACTGAAACTGCAAGTTCCTTATCAATATCCACAAACATCAAGAAACACTAGTTGAAGTGACTAAGCAATATATTCACTTTGCAACATACACGTATTCAATCATTTCAAAGTAGCTCCTAACCTCAACTATATTCCCTCCTTTACAAATCTTGAAGGTTATTAAAAGGCCAAAGCACAACAAAATGATCCAATAACATGAAACTACATATAGTCACGCAAGCATAGAGAAACATGCAAATACGAAACATCACTAATACACAGTAGATTCAATCAGTAACGTACCACAAATCTTGATAGGAGCCTCAAGCTCGAGGAGATTAGGCTGACTGAGGAATACTTCTTTCGAGGCCAAGCATAACTGTCGTATCTCCGCCTCCGCCAGTTGTACCTGTTTTACCGTCCTTCCATTATTCGCTTCCAACAACCTCCGTATAATATCGTCCAGTACATTCTCATCCATCGTCGAAACCACAAAACCCTGATCTCTATATCACACACTCAAAACAGCTACTAAACCAAAAAAAGTACTTTTTTTATCAAACAAAACCTGTAATCTGCACACTTAAGCCTACCGATGAAGTTTCACCGACATCGCAGGTTATCGCGATATTAGTCGGTGGTCGGCGTCTGCCGTTGACGGGGAGGATACAGAGAGAGATAAGTAAGTGTATTGGAATGGAGACCCGATTTGTAACCCTAGAAATTTTCATAAACGCGGTAATCTCATCCAAAATTAAGGAGTGGATCTGTGGACCCTACTCTAATTAAAATCTATTAATTAACGTTTTTTTGAACGCAATTAAGGTTTACCAAAATGTAATTAATTATATTCACTAATTTTGTTTTTTCTTTTAAGTTTTAAAAACCTGAAAATTATAAAAGAAATACCTTTAAATTAAATTGAAATTTTATCCGACAAATTCAAATTTTATCAGAAATACATTTCTGATTTCACAAGGGTTGGTTAATAAAATGAATACAAAATTAGAAAAAATATAATAATGTTTTTTTTTCGGGAAAAAAAATAATAATGTTTTTTATAATAATGTTTTTTTTTTCATTTGTGGCATATAAAAATGTTGTTTGGGCTTAGTACAGCTGTGCACAACACAATTTTATAATTTATTTATATATAAAAAGAATTCAAAAATTGTATTTATTTTGCTCGTCTCCCTCCATCTTCCTGCATCTCCTCTCTCCATAACTGATTTGAAATGTCAAAGCCATTTTCCTTTGAGCCTCACGGAGATAGGTGGGGATCCGATGTGGCTTCTGCCGGAGACTATTCCCATAGTTCTGCATCGTTGCCAGTAGCTTTTTGGCCCGATTCCACGGATGATTTACTGGAAGTGACGATTGATGCCCCAGGCGGTGTGATACTGAACATCGAGTCTGTTACCGCTAGAGATTTATCCGGCGTAGGTCAAGAAATAAACTCTTGCTCAGCTTCTGATTCAGAATCAAGGTCGCGTAGCTTAGGTTGGAGCGCGTCATCAAGTCGTCGGCTCTCAGAGCAGAAGGCGGTGACTAACGCAAGGCGATTCTCGAATGATCTGAAACGGAAGCTTCAGGGGATGTATCGGGGAGAGGGCGGTAACTCGTCTCGGTCCGCACCGGAGATGATTTCGAATGGACGCGAGACTACAGATTGGGGGTTTTTCTCTCGCTCCTTAACTCAGCGATTATCTAGGTCTCATCGGGATAGATCAAACACGCAGAGAGCGATTCACGGGTTGAGATTCATCAGCAGCAAGGAAAACGGTATCGCCGGCTGGAGAGAAGTTCAAAGCAAATTTGCTACCCTTTCCAAAGATGGTTATCTTTCCCGTACTGACTTTGCTCATTGCATAGGTTCGACATAATTTCATGTTCCTCAACTGGTTTATATTTCGAATAATTTCAGATGGTTGATTTATAGATTTCACATCTGTTGTTCTGTTTTGTGCTTTGTGTTGAAAGGAATGGAAAATGAAAATTCGAAACAGTTTGCAGAGGAGTTGTTCGACGCACTATGCAGGAGAAGAAGAATCATGGTCGACAAGATCAACGTGCAAGAACTATACGAATTTTGGTACCAGATAACTGACGAAAGCTTCGATTCTCGGCTGCAAATCTTCTTCAACATGTATTTGTCAATTATAACCTGCTGAAAATACAGTGTCTATGTTATGCGTTTGATTTATTTGCTACATTTGTATGCTTGCAGGGTTAACAAGAATGGAGATGGTAGAATTACAGAGAATGAAGTAAAAGAGGTGACTTATGTTTCCTCTTCTCTATTTAGAACTCTGATGTGAATTGAGTCGTTGACTATGTGAATCGTCCAAGCGCAAGTAAAGCTTGACGTCTTTAAGGATTTCTAACTAATGAATCTTACGTGTGTCCCATTATCTTTCCTTTCAGTTGCTTATTTATATTATTAAATAGCCCTGTTGCTAATCTTGTAGAGTTAAATGTTTATTTGGGAGGTTGGCTACCGTGATCTTCGTATATTTTTTTTCTCATCTCTCCCTACTAACTAATGCAAGAATAGAAAACTTTAGTTGCAATTATTTTTAGTCCACACGAAGTTTGATTGACCTTGTAGCAGCTTTCTTAATTTAAGGAGCACTTGTTACCTACCAATCCAATAATTTATGGAATATTTTGTTCTTTATTTTATGACCTATTAGCTTATGTTGAAACTTTCTATAAGCAAAGATTCTTTTAACATTAATTTTTTGTATTGTTTTCCTTGATTTTGACAACCTACAGATAATTATACTAAGTGCATCGGCAAATAATCTATCAAGGTTGAGAGAACGAGCAGAAGAATATGCAGCCTTGATCATGGAAGAATTATCCCGGGGTGGAGTCCATTCTGAGTACATAGAGGTGGTTCCATCACTTTCATCTCCTCTATTTTGAAAGGTCGTAACAGAAAACATGCTTACTTAGTAAAACAAAATTATTGATATAACTGTGCTGATCAGTCCTTTTGAGAGACTAGAATGGTTCATTGCTGATTTGACATTAGTAATTGACCCTGAGGTTCTCCCTTTCAAGTTCTTTGATAAGGACATTTGTCCGGATCAATAAACCAATGAGCTTTAGGCTAAGTGGTATGCAAGTTTGTTTCTGTGACCAATGAAATTGAGGTCAGCAAATAGAGATTTGACTAATTCTCCAAACCAATATCTGACCTGTTAAGCCTAACACTGGGTTGAAGTAGAATACTATATTTGCACACTTGCAGATCAGAACAAAGAGGTGAAGTCAACCGTTATTATATTAGGAAACCTCGTTTATCTTACTGTTACCGAGCTCAGTCTTTGACTAGTCAATGCGTTGTGATAACAGACCATTAACTCTGTTCGATATTCTGATGTTGTTGCTTTGAAATGACGCAGTTATCACAACTAGAGACGCTACTACTGCAGAAGGACACACTTCATAGCTACAGTCAACCATTCAGCCAGACAAGCCGATCCTTAAGTCAGACCCTACTGGATACAAGATGGAGAATAAGCAGGAGCGTGGTTTACTTTTTGGAAGAAAATTGGAGGAGGATTTGGGTTTTGACGTTATGGTTGATGATCATGGTCGGGCTGTTAATGTGGAAACACTTCCAATACAAACGTAAAGATGCATACCATGTAATGGGTTACTGTCTCGTTGTGGCAAAGGGTGCAGCTGAGACATTGAAGTTCAACATGGCTCTTATCCTTTTGCCCGTATGCAGGAATACCATCACCTATCTCAGGTCCACCGTTATTTCAAATTGTGTTCCTTTCGACGACAGTATCAATTTTCACAAGGTTAGAACCATCTACATCCCTCCTTTGTCTTGCCTTTCTTTTGAAATGTTTCATCTAGGATGCCATGTCGTTACTAAAGGGACACCTTTTTTGTTCAATATCACTCAAAGTAACAACTGACTTTATTTAACCACTCTTGAATTTAAAGACAGATAGAGCTAATGAGACGTTGTATTGGTCTACGTGCAGATAATCTCTGTAGCGATCGTTATCGGAATGCTTCTCCATGGATTCAGCCACCTGGTCTGTGATTTCCCGAGGATTGTGACAGCTACAGAGGCTGATTACAAGAGCTACTTGCTTCATTACTTCGGTCCGATCAGACCTACATACTTTGACTTGGTTAAAGGTCCCGTAGGAATCACAGGAATTCTAATGGTTATTCTTATGATAAGTACCTTCACATTAGCTAGTCGAAAATGCAGGCGGAACCTCACTAAATTGCCAAAGCCATTTGACAAGCTAACCGGATTTAATTCCTTCTGGTATTCACATCACATACTTCTAAGTGTTTACCTCCTGTTAACCATCCACGGTGTTTCCCTCTTTTTCGAGCAGAAATGGTACCGTAAGACGGTAAAATTCATAACCATTTACTTTACCGCTTGCGTTCTTAAATAATTGGCAGTGATAACAGATGCTCCCTCCTGCAGACATGGATGTATCTTGCTGTGCCGATTTTACTCTATGTTGGAGAAAGAATCATAAGAATCTTCCGTTCCAGGCTCTACACTGTCGACATTTGCAAGGTGAAGTCTTATGCAAAGTTATCTTTTAAATATAATAATCACATGAGAAGATACATCGCAAATCGAACTACTAATTAACTACCATTATTTTCATTTCACATCATAAAATCTATACTCAAATGCTTTGGTTTCAGGTTGTTATTTATCCAGGAAACGTTGTTGTCTTACATATGTCTAAGCCTGCGTCATTTGACTACAAGAGTGGGCAATACATATATGTTCAGTGTCCTGCGGTATCTAAATTTGAGTGGTAAGCCTTCTTTTGGTGAACTATTTTACGTTGCCTAAACATCTTATGCTACAAAGTCTCCGTTTCCAGATAGTTTTGCCTCCAAATATAACGAGTATACAAGCTGAGCTTTTTGACATCAGAAGAGTAACTAAAACATATCCTCTAATTCCTGTCTAGGCATCCATTTTCTATTACTTCTTCCCCCAGAGATGACTATCTTAGCATTCACATTCGTCAGCTCGGTGATTGGACAAAAGGACTTAAAAAAGTATTCTCAGAAGTATGTGAGGCACCTGAAGCTGGTAAAAGTGGGCTTCTCAGAGCGGACGGACCATACAGAAGAAGGTACATCAATTTTATTTTACTCCACAAACTCGCATTATCAGAGATTTTGCTAAGCAGATATGTGATATTCTCTTGTGATAGTTTGCCAGAGTTGTTGCTAGATGGACCCTATGGCTCCCCAGCGCAAGACCACTGGAAATATGATGTCTTGTTACTTGTCGGCCTCGGAATTGGCGCAACACCTTTCGTAAGCGTTTTGAGAGACCTACTCAACAACATCGTTAAGCAACAGGAACAAGCCGTGAGTAAAAACTATACCTCTCCTTACTCTTCCTCTATCATTTGCTAAAGCCAGACAGGTTTTAAGCTTAAAAGATAAAACAATCTTTTTAATGACAACACTATCTTTCAGGAATGCGCATCAGGTAGCTGTAGTAACAGCAACGCCTCAACGGATCACAGTGTCAAGTGTCTAAACTCGAAAACTGAGAATACGATTCCCTCGAAACAAAAGAAAATGCTGAACACCAAGAACGCTTACTTCTACTGGGTAACAAGGGAGCAAGGTTCATTCGATTGGTTCAAACAAATCATGAACGAAATCGCTGATTCTGACACAAAGGTAAAAACATTAAATCAACATCAAAACACTTCCATTTCTTAGAAACCTAAACGCTTAACTACTCACACTTGTCTTGTAAACAAAAAAGGGTATTATTGAGATGCATAACTACTTAACTAGTGTCTACGAAGAAGGAGATGCTCGTTCCACTCTTCTCACCATGATCCAGACTCTGAACAACGCCAAAAATGGCGTCGACGTTTTTTCAGGAACTAAGGTAATGATCTTTTATAACTTCCTTTCAGATTACTCTGTTCTAATCATGTTACTCTGTTTTTAGGTACGAACACATTTTGGGAGACCAAAATGGAAGAAGGTTTTATCAAAGATAAACAACAAGCATAAGAACGCAAGAATTGGTAAATATTAATTAAAAAAATTAATAATAGATTAATTAGTAATTGATTAAAATAATGTGATGTTTGATTTGGTAACAGGAGTGTTTTACTGTGGAGTACCGAGCTTAGGCAAAGAACTTTCCAAACTCTGCAATCAATTTAACCGAACGGGAACTTCCAAGTTCGAGTTCCACAAGGAACTCTTTTAGTGGTAACAAAATAATATCACCTTTACACGATTTTTTTTTTTTTTTTTGATGAAACCAAGCTAATCTCATATCGAAATATATGTAAAAGTAAAATGACTACTCATGTGTCATATCTATTATTGTTTTTTCTCTAGTGGATGAACGGAGATTGTTTACTGCGTCAAGATCCTTAAATGGGCCTTACGTACTCATTATGGGCCTGATTTATACTTATGGGCCAAAGCACTGATTCGGCCCATTATCTTGCAACTGAACTAATAAAAGAAAGGTGAGCAATTAATTTAAAGAAACTAAAAAAATGGCATATATCGCATCCAACGGATATTCCTTCAATAGGTTCTCTCTCTCTACGACTCTATCCTTTAAAACTATCTTCTAAATGACTAAATTACCCTCACTCTACTAAACCCGTCTTCATTAATAAGAGCTGATACTCGCTTACACACCAACCAAAAAAACCGAACCGGTAAGGGCAAAATAGTCCAGACTCATATAGTCTTCTTTAATAACTACAGCACGAATCCATTAGATCATCAACATTCTCAACTCGCAGGCACTCATAATTCTTTCATCTCAATTCTCAAAGCTTTGTTGGTATAAATATTTCTGTATTTATTATATCATTCATTATGGTTTTTTTTAACGTATATCATTCATTAGATGATTTCACTATTTATGAATTTTTAAATTTATTTCACAATATTCAGAAATACATGTGGAAGAAATCGACACAGATGAGAAACAGCTTTGCTTATAATTTGCCACTTCGTCCTCAAATCACGAGGTAACTCTTTTTTGTTGAAAAAAAGCCTCAAAATCGAGAATTTCATCAATTTTGGTTATAGTCCGGTTCAGATTTATGGGTTCCGGTTTGGTTTAGATCACGTGTGAAAAAAATCGTAAGTGGGCTTTATCAATTGCTTAGCCCATTGGGCCCATATTTCAAGTCTTGCCTATGCTAAATTTTATGTCTCGGTCACTCTTCTAGAACTTTCTTTTTATTATGACTATGCAAGAGTTAGTAAATAAAAAAGTGTTATTGGTATGATTAATTAAATCCTAGTTTGGCTTTTGACGCAGACCTAAAGAGCGTGGTTTACCTACACGAATGGCTCTTATTAAACCACGTGTCAGAAGATCAGTGGATCGACTTTATCGCTCTAATATAACCGCGTGACACCTACAAACACAACATTTAAGTTTAACTACTTAATTAATAATATACCACGTAGGCACGTATTGTTTCTTTGATGACGGAGCCGTTAATACACGTGGCGCGTGGAAACGAGGAGGTCGGTAATGGAGAAGCCGTTATCTATGACGGCGTCAAATATCGGTATTAATGAAATGTTTTTATATTGTGGTTTTTCTCTATGTGTCGCTCTAGTTAAGGAGCTAAGCAACCGTGCAGGTTTGGATCCGAAGCAACCAACGGTTCAGATTAAGAAATCGTTTTCAACGGCTGAGATTGAGTATCAATTTCGTCTTTGTAGTTTTTAGAGGCTTCTTCGAGATCTTTCTTTTTGAGAGGTGGAAAGAAGCGCTTTGTATACTGTGGTTGTTTATTTGTTGGCTATACTCTTGGATCTGCAAGAATCGATCGGAAACTATGGCGGAAGAACATAAGCATGAGGAATCTGTGGTTACCTCGGAGCCGGCGGTAGAGGTTGTAGAGAGGGAATCGTTGATGGACAAAATATCGGAGAAGGTCCATCACAAAGGTGGCTCGTCTTCGTCTTCATCTTCATCGTCGTCTGACGATGAGGATGATAAGAAGTCTAAGTCTCTTAAGTCGAAGGTTTATCGATTGTTTGGAAGGGAGAAGCCTGTGCATAAGGTTCTTGGCGGCGGTAAACGTATGTCTACGCTCATCTCGTTTTATATCTTATAAGTTTTCTTTGGCTTGATCTGTTTTTTGTTTCTTAATGGTGATTTATCGCTAGTTACAGATTTATCTTTAGGAGATCCGTGGTTTCTGTGAGGTTAAGAGGGTAGTTAAAAGATTTCGGGTGATTTACGGTTTGAATCAACAATATGTTTACCAAGACCGTCAAATTAGCTTCGTTGATCCGGATCCAAGATCGTTATCGGAGTTGATCTTTGGATTAATTGATGCAATTTCCACTTCTAAATGACTAATTTGAGCATTTTAATGGAGTTTGTTTTGATGACTAATTCTTGATCTTCTCAGTTTCTCTTAGTAAATGATCATATGACTTAGTTACATCTGGACTCAATGAATAGCATCTGTCCGGTGCTCTATTTCATGCTCACTACTTTGTTGTGAAGAAACTTTGATCTTCGTAATTGCAGAGGCTGATATCTTTATGTGGAAGAACAAGAAGACTTCAGCTGGTGTACTTGGTGGTGCTACAGCAGCCTGGGTGCTATTCGAACTAATGGAGTATCACCTTCTCACTCTGCTATGTCACGTTTCAATTGGTGTTCTTGCTGTACTGTTTCTATGGTCTAATGCCACCATGTTCATTAACAAGTAAGTGGTGATTAATTCATCTCAAGGCTCACCTCTTATTGCCTACTTACATCTCAGACTGAGCTTATTGACTCATCCTGGCCCTTTATTCTCTCTTTCAGATCTCCACCAAAGATTCCAGAAATTCATATCCCTGAAGAACCGCTTCTTCAGCTTGCTTCTGGACTCAGAATCGAGATCAACCGTGGCTTCTCTTGCCTTCGTGAGATTGCATCTGGACGCGATATCAAGAAATTCCTCTCTGTAAGTCAAAATGTGCTACATCAGTAAAGATATATGTGACTTTCGTTTGACACTAATCTGTTTCTTGATCAATTAGGCCATTGTCGGCTTCTGGTTTCTATCAATCTTGGGTGGCTGCTGTAATTTCTTGACATTGGCATACATAGGTAAGTAAAACTCATATACCTCGAAACACTGCTTCCTTCTCTTAATACATTTACTCTTTCAACTAAACTGATCCTTGATCTTTGCCAATACAGCTGTGGTTCTGCTTTTCACTGTTCCCCTTGTCTACGACAAGTACGAAGACCAAGTGGACTCATACGGTGAGAAAGCAATGATAGAGTTGAAGAAGTGGTACGCAGAGTTCGACGCTAAGGTATTAAGCAAAATCCCAAGGGGACCGTTAAAGGCTAAGAAGAAGGATTAGGTTTCTTTTGCACAGCCGCAGAAAAAGCTAATGCAAATGAAAATGGTTTGTGTTGTGAAATGTTGTTCTAAAGTTATGTGTTAGATGATCACTTCTTATCCATCTTTTACTTTCTGTTAAATACTTACCGTGTTTTTTTTGTTTTTGTTACGTGATTTCGGTATTGTGAGATGAGAACAGAACATGTAGGTTGCTCTCTTGTACTGTCTTTATATGTATTCAATGTCTTCATATACAGGTTATGTGTATTTGTATCACCTAATGAAAGAACAGCAGAGTTGTTATCTGTTTCTTCTGTATTATGCCTACTTATGTATAAGTTGGATTTGTAGAGTATTCAAGTCAGGATGGCCGAGTGGTCTAAGGCGCCAGACTCAAGTTCTGGTCCTCTAACGAGGGCGTGGGTTCAAATCCCACTTCTGACATTTTATTTTCAATTATTTTTTACCTCGAAATTTAGCGTTTTCTTACAGCAAATAAAATGGTAACAATCTTAAATATAAGATTCATAAGAGATTGGAAAAAAGAAGATTCATTACACAAAGAGGTCAGGATGGCCGAGTGGTCTAAGGCGCCAGACTCAAGTTCTGGTCTTCGAAAGAGGGCGTGGGTTCAAATCCCACTTCTGACATTTTACCCAAATACTAGATATGTTCCCGCGTTTTACGCGGGGCTAATAT
>KE151639.1:223037-236714 GCA_000411095.1 Aethionema arabicum
ATAAATAATAAGGAAATTAATGAAGATAAACTATGATTTGAGATAAGATTTTTCTTAATCAATAAAGAAAATAACACTTATCTATATATATGATACATTTATTTTTAATTAAGAGATAATTATTATATATTTTAATTTTCAAATTTGTTAGAAAATTATGATAATTATAATTTAAAATCCTAACAATATAATATTTAAATAAATCATAATAATTAAAAGTTAATAAATAAAAAATATTCATAAAGATAATATGATCAATTATGGTATATATATAAATAAATAAGTATAACAATTTTTAATAAAATAACGGTCTAATATTTTTTTCTAGTGATTATTTTGCTAGTGGCACGGTCTACAAACCAACGTTGTATTTAAAATCGCTTCTCAAATAATATATAGTGATTTGTTTTTTTTTCCAACCAATGTATTTATATAGGCGAGAAGACCAAAAAAAAAGTTATAGACAAAGAAAAAAAAAGTATATATACAGCATAGTAGATGTCTATATCTATGATTATTATAAAATAGAGTGACGTTGACTTACATCCCCCAAATCAAATCCAAAATTATGAGATGAAACGAATCATCAGCAAAAAAACACAACAAAATTTTGAACACAAAAACTCTTCTGCATAGACTACAAGTAATAATTCATACCTATCTTTATCAAACATATGTGAGGAATATTCAACATAACCTCAGAACTCCTGCAATTCTTCCTCAGAAACGAGTAAGCCACTTCTATCACCACTCGCTTCACTAACACTGAGTTTCGTTTTGCCTTCACGTGGCCATGCCCCACTATGTACGCAACTTCTGCATCTTTAGCCTCCACTAGATCAAACAGCTCCTCTTTAACCTGTGGCTGCCGGAACTTAGTGTCCATTGGTCTGAAATGAAACATCCTTCTCATGCTCAGCCTTGGAAGCTCTTGCTCATACTCTGTTCTCAGTTTCAGTAATACCGGAGATTTGCTATTAGTCACTGTTGTCTGTGATCTAGAGCTACTGCTACCTGCGATGTTAGCTTCGGATATTGACCGAGACAACCTTGTACCGAACTTGTTTGAAGCTTTTACGACTGCTAGCCGACCATCAATGGAACGATCTCTGTTTGAGCTGGAGCCTTCTGATTCCAGCTGGATAAATTCTGCAATGCTCATAACTAGCTCGTCTTCAAAATCGTCTCCGTCTTTGTTCACATCTTTGTAGCCATTTCTGATGATGCAGCGGTACATTCTGTAAGTTTTTGGACCGACTCGGCCTATAAGGAACCGTTCCTTCTGCGGTACATAAGGAATAGGGACAGTTTTGCTGCAGACAAAGACGACTATTTGGTAGAACGCAGGTAAGTCCGTTAGAAATCGAGTGAACGTAGCTGGGACACCAGTGGCAAGTTCAGTGTAGATCAGACCCATTCCAGGGACTTTGATAATCCCGAGGCTTGGTCCAAGGGTGAGGATTGATTTCATGGGGACCTTGTTGTGTTGGTCGTATAGATACTTCTTCCTGCTACCGTAGTGCCAAACGTATGTGATGAAGGTGAAGAAGAGAGAAAGGAGGATAGTGATCCAGCCGCCATTAGGGATCTTGGCCCATGAGGATGCCAGGAAGACGAGTTCGGTGGCTCCGAACAATAGGATAAAGAGAACAGAGAAGGCAAGGTGACGACTCCACACAAAGTTTATGATGAGAGGCATCAACAACGTTGTCACGAACGCCAGACTCATGCAAGCAAGTCCTGGAAAGATATGAGAAAACAGAGTTATTATCTTGGTTTATCGGTAGAAAGACATAACCTTTGAGTTTGAAGTAAAGTTAAGCTGTACCGAATGCGAAAGCTATGTGTCTAGTGTCTTGGAAACCAATGGTAACGGTAAGGGTGAGGATCATGACGACCCAGTTGATCTCGGGAATGTAGATTTGACCGAGGACCCATCTTGGTTTGTGAACAATCTTGACACGAGGGAAGCACCCCAATGCATAGCATTGTTTGACAATGGAGAAAGTGGCAAATATGACAGCTTGGCTCGCAACCATTGCAGCAAGCATCGCCATCACTAGAACCGGCCAAAAAAATGGATCTGAAAATTGAGAGGATAAAGGATTAGATAAGATTATAGAACAACCTACACGAGATGGCCAAATTCTATAGTGAATTATCTACTATTGAGTAGACAAAAACTACCTTAAACAGAAGATGACCAACTGCATACCTGGAATGGAGGCGTAGAAAGTAGTAGGTAGAGCAGAGAAGTTCTTTGATAAAAACGCAGCTTGCCCCATGTACTGAAGCACCAAGCATGGGTAAACAACACAACAGAATGCAAACTGCATAAAGCCATGAGATTGCAAAATGTTATAGTTCCATAAAGATTCAACCATGTGGAAGGGAAAAAAGATATGTATCAACTAACAGAGGCTGTTGAGCAATACATCGTCTCATAAGTGATAAATTTCCAAATTTGATACTGACTAATGAACACCTACCCTTATAGATGCAGCTGTAAATTGGCCAAGTTCAGCAAATATAGCTTCCGTTCCTGATGTTCCATAGATATTCGTGATGAAAGACAATATACCAGTAAATATTCATTGAATCTACTTTTAGAACAATAAGTGAATATATTACCAGTGATGCATAAGAGAATGCCCCCAAGGGACAACCAGCCATCTTTTCCTGTCTCTTTAAAGAACTTATAGATATATAATGGCGATAGAGCTTTGTAAACGCTTGGGTTCCATGTCAAAACATTGTAAAGACCAATAGTTGCAATTGATAACAACCATAAAATCATGATAGGCGCAAATAAGAAGGCAACTGTATTAGTCCCACGGTGCTGCAGAACGAAAAGTCCAACCAGCAGAGCACATGCTATCATAACCACAGTATCTGGAAAAGCAAGACAAACAATGTAAAACTGGACATCATAAATGCAGATGAAAACTGCAACATTGCTTCCTTACTGTACTTCAAACTTGTTTTCGCCAGAAGCCCATCAATAGAAGAAGAGACTGCAAGAGAAAATAATGTTAGATGCGCTATACTGTTTTAAAGGCTAACATAGTGTACCAAGGCAAGCAGACCGAGACAGAAGGGTGTCCTTTTACCAGAAATAGCAGGTGTAAGGACACCAATCGTAATCACCATGGAAGTTCCAACCAAAACTAAGACAAGCAAAGCTGTCTTTGATTTTTTCTTTCGTTCTATAAGCCTTTTGAAGGCAGAAGCAGGCAAATTCCTATTTGCATCTCCAGGGCTATAATATGTGGAGATCTCCTCATCAGCAGCTTGCTGATTCGGAAGCAAAGAAAATCTCCCGTGTCTGCAGAGCAATGCGTACAACGCAAAAATCCCTCCTGCAACATAAAAACAGCTGCGATGGTCTTAATCCATGTATAGGAAGAAAATAAATGAACTACGAGCCAATTCTCTTACCTTCACCATTGTCTTCTGCAGTTAATACAAACACCATATATTTGATGAGTGAAAGGAGAGTTATGGTCCAAAATATCAAGGAAAATGCGCCAAATATTGTATCTTCTGTTTGGTGATGACTCAATCCTCCATAGAATGTACATTTATAGACATAAAGAGGAGAAATGCACAAATCTCCAAATACTAACCCAAAACTCTGATACGCTAAAAGGAGGGCCTGACTACAGCTATTTCTCCTCTCAACCTGTTTCAGGAGAAGATAACAGCACACTTTTTCTCAAAACGCAGGTAAAGTACTTCAAATTCAAGTGAGTCACACAGTTTTTCACACGAACAATGGCAGACAAACATTAACACAGATGATCAATGAATGACTTCAACGCAATGACGTCCACATTTCATGATAAGAAAACGATCAATTTAAAGAACTGTGGAACTACAAAAGAATACAAATCAAGAGTATACGTCTCTAATAACATTGTGAGTATCAATATATCTTCTATTAACTTCCAGAGTGAGCAGATTTAGGAAATCAACGATACTCAGAGATTTTGAAATCAGATTTCGAAATACATTCGTCAGAAACTCGAAAAATCTTCGGTAATAGTCACATCAGACAGAAGAACATTAAATAAATTTCCTCCAACAACACCACAATGATGACGCTAAGGATTTAAATGTAAGCGAATCACCTACAAGTAACGATTGAAAGAAGCAAACCAAAGGAAGAAGAATCCAGTAATAACATACCATGATTCTCACCGCCGACGCGTCACAAGAGATGATTTCACGAAAACAAATCAAAGAGAAAGCTAACAATGATCAAGGAATTATGTTTACACAAATCCCGATCCAGAGCTCGCTGCCATTTTTCTTCTCATTCGTAAATGTCTCTTTGTTCTTATAACTTTCTAATTCGTAATTTCTCGTTAAAAAACCGGTTTCCGGTTAAGAATCAAATCTTTGGTTATTAAACCGGTTTCCGGTTTAGGATCAAATTTTTGGTTTGGTACACTGAGACATCAATATCACTCACCTCTGCAACAATGGCTTCAGAGTTGAGTTTCTCAGCTTCCATTACAGTTTCTTTTAAGAACGAAAGGCTAAGTTTCACAGTCTTAAATGCTCCTCCCGCAGACGTGGAAATCCAATTCATCAATGTAACTAATTTCATGTTTAAAAGCTCTAAGACCAGTGACCAAACACAATGCTCAAAAGTCTAATAACATTCTTGAAACATAGGTTCACTTACACTTCAGATCGGTTACAATCTTACAGCTCTAGTCTTTGATCTTTAACAGACTATTATCTCTATTGAAAAGCTTTTCCCAGTAGAATTCCGCTGAAGATAATAGCACCAAACCACTTATTGGATACAAATCTGCAGAAATAAAGATATCAACTTAGTTAAAGCTCAAGAACAAACTCAGACTGTACTCGAAAAAACTGTTTAGTACTTTCGATTGCAGTCAGCAGGCGATGATAAGTCAACGGTCCTGATCTGCCAGGCTAACTGTCCCGATGCAGCCATCAACGACAAGTAATAAGGCCATCCTGTGAAACCATGAGGAGCAAGCAACAAACAGAAATAAAAAAAAACATGTAAATTGAAAAGAGAAAGCATAAGAAAGAATCCATTAATTACCAATATCTGCATTGAATCCAGACAATGCTAGAAGCCCCATGGATGCTGTACCAAACCCTGTAAGCCATAGCTTTGTATTATCACCAAATTTCAGAGCTGTTGATTTCACACCCGCCTTTACATCATCTTTTTTGTCCTGGAGACGCACATCAGAAACAAGATAAAGCTAGAGCCTAGTGGGTATCAAAGATCAAATAATTATTCAGTGGAGACAACAACTTCACTGGAGAACCTAGTGGGTATCAAAGATCAAATTATCCAATGGAGAGAAGAACTTTATTAAAACCTGATGTGCATATATGGTATCATATACAATGGTCCAGCAGATTCCTGATACATATAGAGGGAACACAATAGCTGGCTCTAAGCTCCCTTTTACTGCAGCCCATCCTAGCAACGCTCCCCAGTTAATATACAAGCCTAAATAAGCTTGAGGCTGCAACAAAATAAATAGACAGGTCATATAAAGGGCAGAGGAGAACATACACTGAAAACCAGAAACTGAAAAATCGTTCTTACCCAAAATGTAATTCTCTTCATAAGAGGGTAGGTAAGGATAAGTAACAAACATGGCGCACCTAAATATTGGCTGCAGAATATAACATCTGAATTGAACTCAAGTAGAAAAAGAACATTAATCAACACAACTCAAGAAGTAGTTAGTCATGTCTTCAGGGGAGCACAAACTAACAGCTGATTAAACTTGTATGTACATCTACAGAATCACAAATTTGACTGTATATATATGTGAGGGTAATCTACATCTTGCTTCACATCAAAATAGAAAACAAACCTGAAATTGTTAAGTTGGAGAAGTACTCCTAAAGGTAAAAGCAATTGCAGGCCAAGAAATGCAAGTCCTTGAAATGGTGTCAAAAGACCACTAGCAAGAGGTCTCGACCTTGTACGTTCAACCTGCACAACAGCAGAAACTAAACATCGTGAGCATTTCTTGAAAGTTCCCTAAAGTGGAAACCACATCACTCCTTTGATTTCATCTTTAGAGCCTTCAAAATCTGACCTTTGCATCTATATCACGATCAAGCAGATCATTCATTGTACAACTAGCACCTCTTAGAGGCACTGCACCGAAACCCAATAAAGCCATCAATTGTAAATCTGGAAGGCTTCCAGGATCAGCTGCCAACGCAATTGACCTTTCAAAAAGTGAACAAAATTTAGATTAAGGATCTCTAGATATTAGATATCCCCCAAAATCATTACATTGTTCTATTGAAAAAGTACAAGAATTCAAAGGAGAATATAAACGTACCACATACAAGGCCACACATGTAACCAAATTCCAATCGGTTTATCCAATCTAGCCAGTTTAGCATAACCTCTAGCTTGTTTTGGCAAATACAAATCTATCCACGAAGCTTCCTGAACACCAGCAACACTCTTCTCCTTCTCCTCTTTCTTTGGTTTCATATCCAATGCTGAGGGCTGTGGAGAGGATGAGGATATTCCAGCAACTAATCTGTGATTCCAGCCAACTACAAGCAGTCTTTCTTGATGCAATTCCACTCCTTTGCTCCATAACTCAGCATTGTAGTTCCACGAGGGACACTTGGGGATTGGTTTTAGGTAAGCAGTAATGGCTGATTTGGGGTGGGAGATATGTTGTGGTTGAATGAAGGATGAAGTTGAGGAGAGAGAAGATCTCAGTAATCGTCGAGAAGCATGATAAGAAAGGAGAAAGAAACCCATTCTCTTGGAACTGCCTGCAAAACGCTATTATAGCTGTGGGAAAAGTCTAAACATTGAAGCCTAGATTTCTCTACTTTCTGTGAAAAGCATAAAATTTTCATTGTCCAAATTCAGATTCAGGAACGAGAACTATCTAAAGTAAAACCATTATAGTTAAAGCTCCAACGTCCATGGAGGTGAATGAGCAGAAAAACTTCAGTAGACCAGTGTAGCTTCTTTTTCTGAAGCTTTTCAAACCCGTAACAGTAAGTAAATAGCAGGAAGATGTTTACTTCCAAGCTCAGTATATAGATCTTGCATTCCATGACAGAGTTTGAACATTCTAAATGAACATTCATCACCAAAAAAACAAAAACAAAAAACAGGAACTGAGAAGCAAGATCATAAGCAAGCAAGAAACAGACACTCACCAGTAAGCAGAAGCACAGTAGCAGCGTTCGTGTTGAAGATGAGCACGGCAATACAAAAATGTGATGAAGGAGTAAGGAGATGAAAGTTAACAAGAAGTTTTCTCAGTCGGTGATGGAGATAAGCACAGCCACAAAATGTGATGGGACAAGGAGATAAAAGTCAAAAAGAAGATTTTTCTCCGAAAAAGACATCCTACGTGCAGGAATTTCGCCTCTAGCAATAAGTTTGATTTCTGCTGACTAAAACAAAAGAATTACGGTGAATAGAACACAGAAACTCCACAATGATTTCATCTTAAACTATTCATTGAGATTTCTATTCCATAACTGCAAAAATCCCACATCTAATCCAAAGATTCTAATCCAGCAATTTTCACTCCCGTCCATTGATTAATGATTACCTTGCAAGTGTTGCAACCAGCAATTTTCACTCCACATTCTATCGAGCTGTTCTTCTCTAGTAACTTAACGATGCTGAGTACCTCAGCTTCCCCGGTACCTTCCAGAGCATACATATCCGGTGCCTTTTCTACGATCAAGTTCCCGTTATCTTCAAGAAGATGATATATATCACACGGTGATTGACGAACAAAGCAGGCAATTATACATTTAACTGTAAATAATAGTCATCTGAGATCACAGCAGAAAGAAGAAGAGTAAATTTCCATAAAAAACAGCACAATGAAGAAGCTAGGTTTTAACTGTAAGCTAGCAAAAAGAATCCAGTAATAACATACCATGATTCTCACCGCCGACGCGTAAGATGCGACGGCGCTAGAGAAGACGGTGAGAATCTCGATATAGAACGAGGAGATTGATTTCAAGAAATCGAAGCTCGCCCGCCATTTCTCTTCTTCGTAAAGTTTTTTTTTTGTTCTTAATCTTATAAATTTTCTGATTTGTAATTTCTCGTTAAACCGGTCGCGATGTAACAAACCGGAAACCGGTTTAGAAACAGATCCTTGGTTTGGTACACTGTTACCTCAAACCAGGCAACGACCTCTAAGCTTCCATTGCAGTTTCATCTCAGAATCAAAGCTTGAATTTCACTATCCAAACACTTTTTTCAGCAGATCTGGAAACCCTAATTCATCAATGTCATGTTTAAACAGTTTTAAGTCATGTGATCAAACACAATGATCAGATCAGTTACAACTCTTAAAGTCTTTGATCTATAACAGACTACTACTTTCTCTATTGAAAAGCTCTTCCCAGTAGAATTCCGCTGAAGATAATAGCACCAAACCACTTATTCGATACAAATCTGCAGAAACAAAGATAACAACTTAGTTACACCTCAAGAACAACAAACTCAAGACTGTACTCAAAAACTGTTGATTACTTTCGATTGCAATCAGCAGGAGATGATAAGTCAACTGTCCTTATCTGCCAAGCTAACTGTCCCGATGCAGCCATCAACGACAAGTAATAAGGCCATCCTGTGAAATCATGAGGAGCAAGAAAACAAAACAAGAATTCAAAATCTTGTAAATTGAAAAGAGAAAGCATAAGAAAGAATCCATTAATTACCAATATCTGCATTGAATCCAGACAATGCAAGAAACACCATGGATGCTGTACCAAACCCTGTAAGCCACAGTTTTGTATCATCACCAAGTTTCAGAGCTGCTGATTTCACACCAGCTTTTACATCATCTTCTTTGTCCTGAAGACCACACATATCAGAAACAAGATAAAGCTAGAGAATTTCAAAGATCAAATTATCCATAAGAACTTTAATTGAAACCTGATGTGCATATATAGTATCATATCCAATAATCCAGAAGATTCCTGAGATATATAAAGGGAGTACAATAGCTGGATCTAAGCTCCCTTTGACTGCAGCCCATCCTAGCAAAGATCCCCAGCTAAAAGTCAAACCTAAATAAGCTTGAGGCTGCAACAAAAAAGAGATGCAATAAAGGGGAGAGAAAAGATTATAGTGTTTAACAAAGAAACGCAGAAAGTGATTTAGTTCTTACCCAAAAAGTAAATCTCTTCATAAGAGGGTAGGAAAAGACAAGTAACAAAGATGAAGCTCCTAAATATTGGCTGCAGAATATAACAACTGAGATGATTTAGTTCTGACACGAACACATGTTGCTTGCTTTATACCAAGATTGAAAACAAACCTGTAAATGTTAAGTTGGGAAAGTATCCCTAAACCTAAAATCAATTGCAAGCCTAGAAACCAAAGTCCTTGAAATGGTGTCAAAAGGCCGCAAGCAATAGGTCTCAACCTTGTACGTTCAACCTACACAGAAGCAGAAATTACACATCCTGAGCATTTATAGAAAGTTCCTTAAAGTGGAAACCAAATCATTCCTTTAAGAATCTTCTGACCTGTGCATCTATGTGTCTATCTAGCAGATCATTCACTGTACAACCAGCACTCCTAAGAGACAGTGCTATGCCGCCTAATAAAACCAAGAGTCTTAAATCTGGAAGGCTTCCAGGATCAGCTGCCAACGCAGTTGACCTTTCAAAAAAAAAAAAGAACTAAGTTCATTACATTGGTCTATTGCAAAACAGTACAAGAATCTAAAGGAGAATACAAACGTACCACATACAAGGCCACGCAAGTAACCAAGTTCCAATGGGTTTATCCAAACGAGCTAGTTTAGCATAACTTCTAGCTTCTTTTGGCAAATACAAATCTATCCATGAAGCTTCCTGAAAACCACCAACACTGTACTCCGTATCCTCTCTTATTACTTTCCTACTTAATCTCTGAGGAGAGGCTGAAGAGTTTCCACCAACTAGTATCGGGTTCCAGCGAACTCCAAGCAAACTTTGTTGATGAAACTCCGTTTCTTTGCTCCATAAAAGACACTTAGAGATTGGTTTTAGGTAAGGAGTATTGGACCTGCAGGAGATGTGTTGTGGCTGGAGACGAGAAATGAAAGATGCAGTTGAAGAGAGAGAGGAGTTTAACATTCGTGGAGAAGAATGAGAAAGGCGAAAGGAAGTCATTCCTCTTGAAGCTACCTGCAAAACGTTATTGTAGATGTGAAAAGAAAAAAGTCTTCAATCTCCAAAATCAGATTCAAGAACCAGAACTATCTATAAAGTAAAGCCACTAGAGTTAAAAACTTCAACGTCCATGGCGTTTAATGAGCAGAGGAACTTCAGTAAACAAATGTAGCCTCGTTTTGTGTGAAGCACGTTCCAGCTTTTGAAACCGGTAACAGTGTCAGTCTTGATCCTATAAAAAAAGTATATACTTTCAAGAAATGTATTCACAGTAGGAACTGAGAAGCAATACCGTAAGATAGTAAGACACTCAGCGGTGAGACGGAGCACGTTAGCGGTGAGAAGGAGCACGTTAGCGGCGTCAGTTATGGTTCTTATGGAGATGAGCACTGGCAAAAAAATGTTATGAAGGAGAGATGAAAGTCAACGAGAAGTTTTTTCAGTTAGCGTAGGAGAGAGAAAGCACAAGTTATTTTCCAAAAAAAATCCGACCTGCCGGAATCGAACCAGCGACCTAAAGATTACAGCAACCACTACAGTCTTCCGCTCTACCAACTGAGCTAAGGTCGGCTTGTATTAACCTGCAGAATAAATTAATAAATACCATAGATAAACTCCATCTTCCATTACTCATTGAGAGATTTCTGTTCTCTAACTGCAAAAAAAAAACCACCTTTAATCCAAAGACTGTAATTTAGCTAGCTGCAAGGGATACATAAAAGGTTTTACAATAGTTTCTGGTTATAGCATACAAGAACAGTACCAAAACAAAGAACTTTACATCAAAAAAACCAGACTCGCTTTTGACCAACGAGACCATGGAATCATGTTCTGAACTTTGGTGAAGAGTATATGTTCAAGATGTGTAGAATACCTAACTTTTCCAAATCGATCTGCAGTAACTTAGTAGTGTTGGAAGAAAAAGAATAGACTTGGAATCTTAAAGACCTTTGGTTCTTACTTCTTAGTCTCTACTGCTCATTCTAAAAATGATACGACCCTTTGATGAATCGTAGACACTCATTTCGACTTTCACTTTATCACCAGGGAGGATTCTTATGAAGTTCTTCCTGATTTTTCCACAGATATAACCAAGAATGTTATCTCCATTATCAAGATCCACACGAAACATTCCATTAGGTAGTGACTCGGTTACTAGACCTTCAATTACTGATTTCTTGCTCCCTTCTTTAACTGAAGGCTTTGCCGGCTTAGTCCTGTCTCCACCTCTACCTCCACTCACTCTCTGGCAACGTATCACTGGCCTAAGAGTCACTACTGATTTGCTTGCACCTGAGTTTATCTGGCTGCTCAATGAGATACAACGAAACAAAAGAGTTAGCTCTTTTTCCTCCTACAAACAAATTAATGGCAAGTTCTGCAATCAACTAACAAAGAGCCAAAACTTTGAATATTTCGTCGTGATACGTTCAAACCAATCTGCTGTTCCTCAAAATTTATATGGCAAATACCAGAAGAAATTTAACTGGAATTGTTGGCATGACGATCTTAAGCAACTTAAATCCAGAGAAAGCAACCCTAACTCGAGTCTTACAACAGAATCACAGATATATTCATCACAAAGCTAATCAATCCCTGGCAATTCGTCCACTACAATCAATCGGAGATAAAATAAAATGACTAATAAAGAACCCTAGAATTCAATTGCAACACACAAATGTAGAACAAACAAATTTAACCAGGAATTGAAGTGACGGAATACTCGAATTCAATCAAAATTATCAGCGCTTCCAAATTCTGATAACTTACTGAATACAAACTCCATCCGAAAACCGGATTCGATGAGGAAGAAGAATCTGAGGACAGAAACTTGAGGAGAGTTGAAGCATTTTTTTAAAAATCGCGTTTCTTCTTATCTACAAAATCCCTAGCTTCCTTTGCTCAAACCTCTGTAGTCTGTAATCCTCTAACGAATACCACTGCTTCTACTCTATCATACAACAACAATCCCCTGTATTCAACCCCACGATAGAATCCTCCAAAATACCCACTTAAACAACGCCACGTCATTATACACATAAACGGATAACTAGGACTGATATAAAAACCCAGAATCGAATAACCGAACTGAACCATTTTCGGTTCACAGTTCGGTTTCGATTCCGAAAAAAAAATAATCATAATTTTTAGATATAACGCGTTTGAGGATACAGGATTTATCATAATTTTTTCGTTTAGATATTTTTTTTTATTTTTCAGATATTTTATCGGGTTTTTTATAAATCTTTTTTTTTATTACATTCTCGGATCTTCTTATCAAATATTCAAACTAGAACTAAAAAAAGTTAAACCTAAACTTTTAAAGAACCAAATGGATCTTATAATCATTAAACCGAAAAACCGAGAATACCGAACCGATACCCAAATGTCCAGTACTTCCGATATTTTTTCAATTTTTTTGTTTTTGGAACCGATACCCAAATGTCTAGCCCTTCCGATATTTTTTCAATTTTTTTATTTTTGGAATATATTTTTCAGATCTTCTTACCAAATATCCGAACTGGAACCGAAACCAAACCAAAACTTTCAAAAAACCGAATAGATCTTAAAAATCATGGATCCAAAAACCGAAAATACCAAACTAAAACCAAACAGGTACCCGAATACGCAGCCCTCCCAATAACCATTTAAACATAGGTTTACAATCTAATCTAATTTTAACTCATAAGTAGCAATTAGTAGCCTATAATTCATAACAAATCGAGTTACAAACACAGTTAACAAAACCAAAATCCTGACAAATCACTTCAAAATCTGCAATAAACAACTTCAAACCCCCAAAAAAACCTATAATTTTGCAGCATCAATCATCAAAATCAGCATTCAATCCTAACAGCTCCACTTTCAGAAGAAATAAACTTGGGTTTTCTAATAACCGGTTCCAAGCACTGAATCACATCTCCAACTCTAAAATCATTCCATTCTCCCATCACAAGTCCACACTCACACCCTTTAGCTACCTGATCCACGTCCTTCGTCTCACGTTTCAGCGACGCGCACGAGCCCTCGTACATCACTTCTCCACTCCGCAACAGTCTCAGTACACCGCTTTTACATACACGTCCATCCATTACTTTGCAACCAGCAATATTCACACCACATTCTGCAGATCTGTTCTTACCTAGTAACTTGAAAATGCTGAGTACTTCAGCTTCTCCGGCTACTTCTAGCTCCGATATACCCGGTGCTTTTTCTACGATTAAGTTCCCGATTTCTTTAAGAAGATGGTATATCACACGGTGATTGTATACCTGTAAGTAACCACATTATATCACATCCCCACTTTAGTATGAAAAGTTCAAGAACCAGGCACCTAGCACCTAGAACAATTAGTCGGGGACTAGATAGAGCCTTAAAAAGATAATCTAACTATATAATATATATAAATAGGTTTAAATATTATAATGATACATAAACTTTTTAAGGGATGGCGGCTAAAAAACCCCTAAACTATCTGTTTCTGGCGAAACAGACATTAAA
>KE151639.1:236933-284280 GCA_000411095.1 Aethionema arabicum
TCTAAACTTTGGTTTTTGGACGAAAAAACTCAAAAACAGATAGTTTTCGCCAACTTAATAGTTTAGGATCTGTTTCGCAAACTTAATAGTTTAATATCAAGATATAAAATTAAATATACAATTATCATAAGTCAAAAACAAAAAATTTAGGATTTTTCCATTGTTTAAAAATGATATGGTTTATTTAGTTTTTTTTTTTCTAGAAGAAGTACAAACGTTTCAAAACTAAATAGACAAAATAAATATTTTAAGAGGTTTAAACATTAAACCGACGGATTAGTCCAATTAAATCAATTTTTACCAATTAGAATCACATGATGGACCAATCACTACAAACAAATCGTGTGGTTTTCTATGGTTAACCGGAATCTAGACGCCATTTTTAGAACATAGAGTATTGTCCACAAGGTTAATATTGAATAGAATGATGTACCTTGACATTAGCTTGAGTAGCGGAAAGAGTAACAGAACTAGCACTCTTCACATTAAACCCGATGATACATGCACCACAGGCTTGCGCTAAGTCCACATCAGAATGTGAAATCGCTCCCACACCGGTATGAACAATGTTCACAAAAACCTATCCAATAGATAATAAATTCACAAAACTGTTTAAAAAGATAACAAGAGAAGAGCCTTAAGGATTCAGATTGGTTTAAAACCAAACCTGTGGGCTGTTTAATGTTCGTAGCGCATCAGCCACGGCTTGTGCAGTTCCCTGCACGTCTGATTTCACTACAATAGGCAATTCAACTCTAACAAAACCTTCTCCAAACTCTGCTTCTTCATCTGCTTCCTTTAGTCTTGCTTCTTCTGCTTTCCTTAACCTATCTTTTTCATATTTCCTTTTACGTCCTTCACTAAGCATTCTTGCACGTTCTTCGGATTCAACTACAATGACATCATCTCCAGCCATTGGAAGACCTTTGAGTCCTTCGATTTCTACAGGCATCGCAGGAGTTGCTTTGTATGTTACTTTACCAATCATATCTCGAATAGCTCGAAGTCTTCCCCATTGTGACCCCATGACCACATGCTGGCCGCACAATAACGTCCCGGCCTTTATAATAACCGTAGCTAACGGGCCACGACCTTTATCAAGCCGAGCCTCCACCACGTACGCTTGCGCTGGTCCGTCTACACGAGCTTTAAGGTCCATATCCACAGCTTGGAGCAGCAAAGCTTCCTCTAATTTGTCTAATCCAGTGTTCTTGATTGCTGAAACCTCAACAACCTGAATCAACACCATAGTTAACATCAAAGGTGGATAAAATCGAAAATTCAAACCCGAAATTGCAGAGTTTAAACCCTAACCTGAACACTTCCTCCTAAATCCTCCAATTCTATACCCTCAGCGGCTAACTGGTTCTTGACTCTCTCTGGATTAGCTCCTGGTTTATCACATTTGTTAACTGCAACTACAATGGGAACATTTGCAGATCTAGCATGTTCAATGGCTTCAAGTGTCTGCGGCATTACCCCATCATCAGCAGCTACTACCAAAACAACAATATCAGTCACAGCAGCACCTCGTGCACGCATCTCACTGAAAGCAGCGTGACCAGGCGTATCGAGGAATGTTATAGAAGTGCCAGAATCCGGCATGCCAACAACGAAAGCTCCTACGTGTTGAGTGATTCCACCAGCTTCTTTAGCAGCTACTGAAGTGTTTCTTAACGCATCTAGCAGCGATGTTTTGCCGTGATCAACGTGTCCCATGACAGTTACAACTGGTGGCCTTGGAAGAACTTGGGCTCCTTCTGTAGAATGTTGCCTCCTTACATTAATTCCAACTTCCTGTTAAAGAATGAGATGAAACAAAGATTAAAACCTTAAGCTTCCCATAGCGATTTTGTTACACTTTCTGAACTTACCATTGCAAGGAGCTCGGCAACATCGACACTAATTGTATCAAATTCTGAAGTAACGGATTCTCCAACACTGACAAGAATGCTTTGCAAAGCTGCTACTGGCTCACCAGTACGCGTAGCGAGTTCAAGTAAAGTCATTCCTTCGAATATATCAACTGTTTTCTCTGGTAAGCCCTTTGCTAATCTTTTCATTGCAGAAGGCACGTAAGGAGCTTCAACGGGTGGTTTATCTGATTTTTTTGCTCGTTTAGAGAATTTTCCTTTGGCTTTAGCTGCCTGTTTCTTCTGATCACGATAACTTAAAAAGTCACCTTCGTTTTTTTTTTTGGCTAATGTTTCTCGGCTCGCATGAAAATACCTACTCAATAACCAAAGGCGATTCAATTCACAGCTCACATATGCCAGTGGAAGTTCTAGTGATTCAAATCGAGAAAGATTAAGACCACTATTTATTAACAAGAATCAAGAACTGAAATCAATGGTGTAAATACAAAATAGAACTATTCTAAGTAAGAGATATAAGAGAAAGAAAGAAAGAAAGAAAACGCTATGAGGAATGTGTTTACCTTATGGACGTTTCGCTTAGGGGAGATTCGCAACATGAAGATCGATTTGACAGCGAACTAAAACCGAACCCTGAACAGGAATAGAAGGTGAGAAAATTGCTTTTATCAGTTTCTAACAATGTTTAAAGAAATCATAAACTATGAAAACCTTTTCACGCTTACCATTTATGTACCGAGCGAATGACAACGAAACAGCCTCATTAGAGGAAAGCTGCCTCTCTGTAGACGGTACCCGTGGGAGAACCAAACCTCTGTTGATAGAGGCTTGAATACCCTGGAAATACGTTAAAGTTACTTGAGACATCCTTTAAACAGATGAGGAAACTTAATCTAAAGCTTTTGATATCCAAGCTAAAGGCCTAAGCAACAAGAGAAAGAGGGCTTGAACATCTATAGTGTATCCTTTAACTAAATGATAATCAAGAAAAGAGCATTGAAAACAAGAGTTCTTTGAAAGCTTAGACCAATGAAACAATGAAGAATTAGATGATATGGAAAAGTGAAGCCTAGACTTATAAGTGTACCTTCTTGCCTAATTGTCTCCACGCCATTCATACGCCAATTAGTCTCTGCATTTAACCAAAAAGCCTCAATTTGATAAGCATAAACTACCCTCAGATTATTTAGAAACCAAATTCAGCATAGAAAAGAAACAAATTGAGAGAATGAAACACAAGACAAGACTGTAAAACCCTATACAACCTCAGGTACGGCTCCTTTTGATTCTGCGTCTTTCCAAGTAAGCCACACAAAATCTCAACACAGTTTACAGAAATTGGAGAGAAGAAGAAGGTAGAGTCACTCAGAGGGAGAGCGGTCCAGTTCCTTTGGTTAATGTAAAGACATGAGAATCGTTGAATCGGGCACGCAAATCCCCCTCGGTTTATAGTCGTGGGTTCTTCGCGGGACGCGAAGAAGATAGATTCTTCTAGGTTTTTTTTTCTTCTTCTCTTTCGTTTTCCTTTTTTTTTTGTTAACAAGTATATATACAGATCCGCCTGCTGAGACCGGAGAGAAGGTCCGCTTGGGTCAGAACGCACAAGGAGGCCGGCCATGACGTGGTGAAAAAGTAAAAAACCACATCTTCAGAGTTTTAGTAAATTTACTTTTTAGCCCCATTATTTGCTTAGGTTTATGTTATCATCCCTAACTTTTCTTTTTGACTTTCTATCAGATCAATTTCGCAAGCATCGTTTGTAATTTAATGGAAGCTAAAAGCCATAAATAAAAAAACACATAACTTTTAAAAAAAAGGAAGTTTTTTTATTTCTTTAATTTATTTCAATGACAATAACAACAAAAGATGCACAAAAGGAAGAGTTCGATGGATTTGGGCAAGCAAGATAATAAGTAACAAAGTATGCAAAATACAAAGAATCACAATAAAAAGATTTTTCCCAAATAGCTAATGACCAAACACAAACCGGTTTAAGTCATTTTTTCTCTCTCTTTTACTCGTTTATCAGGCAGCAACTTGGCCAAACAGTGACCTACGAATCTGCAAAAAACATGGGTGCATCAGATAACCAAAATGAAACCAAACTAGAGTATGACGATAGAAACTGTGCAAATTTTAGAATTGTTTGTATACATACCACTGGAAGTTTCATACGGAATGCAACATCGAGACGTGCATCGAGTGTGTTCTCACACACGATTTTACCATCACGAGAAGCTAACACAACACCACCAGAGCTATAGAAGAACAATGTGATTAGCTTATATAAGACCGAAGATGCGAAAGACATCTAGTTTTTTCGGTTAGTATGATGAATACTGGAGGAAACCAATGTGGAGAAACAAGAAATTACCAGTGGAGACCATGAGGATCATGAGATTTAGGAGGAGGGGGAAGGAAAATTTTAGTGTCGACTGCAACTTCTGGAGCATGAACCTTAGCTTTACCAGCATATTCCTCCTTTGCGTCATCTAGCACGGATTCAACTAAGCCCAAGTCCTCTTCACGACAACGCAACAACACCGAAGGTTCTTTCAAACGAAGTAAACACTGCAGGTAATACAAATTGATTCTGAATCAGGTCTAAATGTACATCAGTATAAGGGTCAGACAACAAAAGAGGAGTTTACATCAGACTCAAGATAGATTAAAAGCAGAAAATAAGAGCAGGAGAGAGAAAGGAAAGTTTCAGAATAGCAAAAAGCAATTGAATGTATCAAATATGAGTCTTTGTTTTGTACAAGTACCAACCTGAACAATAAGATCCTTAAGAAGCTGTTTGTAGGCATACTCATCACCACTCACGCTCAAGAGATCCTTTGCTGCTTGATCTTTCATGGTATTGACGATATCATCTTGTGCTTGAAGAACTTTGATTCTTGATGCATTTAGCTGCATAGAGTAATCGCTGAAAAACATGTATCACATTAGTTATTTTTGACAAAAAGTAGTATTCGTCTGATTATCATCCTGGAACGATACTACCAAGTTCACAAAGAACGCCATAAAACAGAAAAGTAAATACAGTCGAGATTAAGCCCTATGATCAAAATAAGAGACTTAGTTCTTTGGATATTTTATAAAGTCAACACAGTAAACCATAGTCCTATTGTATACTAATCGCTAATGTAGAAGCCTGAGATGTGAAGTGCTTGAACTAACTATAACTTTGTCTATCAGACTAGACTGGACTATGTTGTTCATCAGCCATGAGAATCTATGCAACTTAGAAATCAAGTGAAATTTTGTGATCTATAAATTCTACAACTTCTTCGTTTCGAATGTTAGGGATATTGTAGTCCAGAAGGCGATCCAACCTAAGTTAGCTAAATACCAAGACTAAAATTACGGAAATCAAGCGATCCGGCTAATCAATTGAACTCACATCTTCTTGCGTACGTCAGCTTGCTTCTCCTTCTTCTCGTAATCTTGCCTGATCTTCTTCTTCTCCGCCTCAACAAGCTGCAGTTTCTCGATGTTGAATTCCTACATATATTCAAATAACCAGATCGGTGATAATCAGATAAACCACTTAATATCGCTATGTACCAAAATCATCCACGCGAATCGAGAAATTCAAAGGCATAGAAAGAAGATTGAAGTAGAGAGAGAGAGATAAGAAAAATTGATCGGCAAAATAGATCAATAAGAACGTACTTCTTCAGCAGAAACAGAGATCTCGTTTGCCTTCTCCTCCGCTTCTTGGCGGATAAATCTCACCATCTGCTGGATCTGCCTCGACACATCTCCGTCATTCATCTTTACCGGAAATCGATGTTCACCTTCAAAGATCCAAGGTTACAGAGATTTGCGAGAATCCTGTGGCGCAGGGAGATTGGAGTGAGAGATCGTAGATTGGTGAATTGGCGACGTGGGGATGAGTAATTTGAAGTTGTCTCTTTGCATTAGTGATAGAAAAACGGAGTGCAGTTCTCTATCACACAAGATAAACGACAAGACATCTAAAAAGGAAGGAGACATTTGTTTGGGCCCGACATTTTAGTAAAAGCCCATATGGCAACCTCTACATCACATAAACTATTCAAATTTTGTTTAAATTATAAATATTAATATCTGCATTTTTAAAATATAATTTTAGAACAGGATTTATTAAATCAAAATTAAACTATAATTATAAAACTAAATCCAAAAGTGTACTCCACTTTTTTTTAATAAAATTTCATTTAAAAAGTTTTATTAAATTTAGATTTTAAAACTCAATTTATCAAAATTGAAAGTTTAAAATTTTAACACCAAATAATAATTGTTGTGTATTACGGTGTTAGGTTGAAGTAACTATTACCTTAGTTTGACACGTCCAGACTGATGCATTTGTAAATTGTAACGTGACTTTAATTTTGTAATTATCTATTTTTATTTTTTTCTTAAACATTTAGTGTGTAATTATTGATGTGAGGGTCTCTAATAATATATGAATTTATAATAATGTTTTGTTTTTTCAACCACATGTCAAAAAGTTTGATCGAAGTGTATATTTCTCAATCAATTAATGGATAAAATGACACAATGTGAGAAATGACATTAATTAACAACACATCAGTATATTTTAGATATAGAAACCAAGAACAAAAAATTAGTTGGATTTATTATTATTTTGTTGATAATATATTTCACATCATGTTTTATATTAGGAAAATAATAATTTATTTGCCATATTATGTATTACTGATAACTACATCAACCCAATTAATCACTGCCAAGTGGCAACAAGTATACATTTGTGTGTATATATATATATATATGATCCAGATCTATATATCATATATGTAAGGGCATTCCCCAATTTTTATTTAAAAAAAAAAAAATTGTTTGATCATTAAAATTTTGGACACAGGAGAGAGTGTACTAAATAANGTACTAAATAATACACTCTCTCTCATATTGTCCAAAATTTTAATGATCAAACAAAAAAATATTTTTTTTTAAATAAAAGTTGGATCTTTTAAAGAGTCACCAATAATGTTGTTCTAAGTGTATAGTGTGATGAATATAGTACTCTCCAATTATTCTAGATAAAATCACGTCACCGTCACGTATTAAATAAATGGACATTGTCATTATATCAGCTTTTAAAGTCTATTAAATTTTCAATCAATAAAACAACCATATGAGAATCGATACAAAGAATCCAAGAATTACAAAACATTTGTCTTCTCGTAATTTAATATTTTTTTTCCCCAAAAACAGTGCAATAGTTCTATATATATCTAGTCTCTTCACGTTCTTAAGTACATATATATTATATACAAATTAGTGAAAATATTACTATATGCAGAAAACGCATATTCTTTTAAAGTACATTATAATCAAAAAAGTATATCTAGTACGAATCTTTAAATCACAAACTTTTTCTACATTAAATTTCTATCCAACTTCAACACACATATTTAGATTTATAAAATTTAATGCATACACCATACCATACATTATTTAAAAAAAAAACTCGTAAATAACATTACCATAACACAACAATACATAACATAAACTAAACCAACAACAATGTTTCGTCTTGTCGTTTCCACTTGTAACTTCTTCCCTTATTTTGAACACTCGGGTTTGAACAGAACAAAAAAAACATAAACTAAACCGTAGCCAATTCTCCGATAAGATCATCTAATGCCTTAAACGAACTCCCACCTTCTTTAACAGCGGCGAGTGCGAGTTTCCTCAGCTCCAACATCTTAACTCGTTGAGGAAACTCACTCCGAGTTGACTCATCAAATACTTTGGCGAGTAACTCCGAGTCAGGCACCGAGTCAATCCCATCACAAACTTTAACAGCAGCACCTAACTCATCTACAAGAAGCTTAGTATTAAAGTGATTATCAGCGTGTAATGGCCAGCCGAGTAACACCGTACCACCAATGATCGCTTCCACAACAGATCCCCACCCCATATGAGTTAAATATGATCCTACAGAAGCATGTTCTAATATCACTTTCTGTGGGGCCCATCCTCTTATGATTTTGCCTTTTGTTCCTTCCAAATCCTCTGGAACTACAACCTCGTCATCTCCGGCTCCAGCCGCACGTAAAGTCCATATGAATCTTACGTCACTTTTCTTCAATGCTGTAATTATCGCTTCTCTTTGAGCCTTGTTTAAACTCACCTACAAATTTATATGTAACAAAGAAATTAAGAATATATATATATATATATATATATAAAATTTTCTTTGAACTNAACTCTTTTGGACCATAAATTAAATTGAAATTAAAAAGATCAAATAGTTGTACAACCACAATTTAATAGTTTGAATTCAGGTGTCGAAAATATAAGATTTATTACTAGACCACCATATCATCTACATATAAAAATATTTATTAACATTAAAAAAAATTCAAAATGATGAAATATTAATTTCTATTTAAGTAATGATGAAATAAGATAATTAAATACATCAACATATATAATGTCTTACATTTAAAACAACAATATAAAAAAATATTGCTAAAATATTACCAAAATAAATAATATAAATAAAAATAAAAAATTCTCGTAATTTAAAGTTTTTTCTTTGTTTAAGCTTTGCTTGACTCATTAAAAAGAAAAAAGCTTACTTGACTCCCAAACGCCACGTAGACAACTGAATTCTCAGGACACGTGTCAAGCCACGCTTTTAATTCATCAACAGAAACAGAACTTTTCTAGTATTAGTTTTTGTTTCAAATTATTTGATTTTCTATTTCTTTTTTATTTAATTAAATTTAAATATATCATTAAATTGGTAAATTTTACAAATCGATATAAATATTTATTACATCTATTTTTTTTATTGGTTAGTTATAGATAACTTCAAAAAGAAAATGTATATTTTATGAAAAAAAAATGTAAAAAAAAAAATTAAACATAATCAAAGAAAAATAAAACATTTAATGGATAAATAATATTTTGTAAGAAATGTGAAAACAATATAAGGCAGACGGAGTATATAAATTCTTACATTTAAAACAACAATGTATATTTGTATTTAAAAATAATATCGCTATAACATCTATCAAAAGAAATAATAATGAAAAACTAAACATTTTCGTAATCTAGAGTTTTTTCTATATTCAAAAACTTACTTGACTCCCAAACGCCACGTAGACAACAGAATTCTCAGGACACGTGTCAAGCCACGCTTTCAATTCATCAACAGAAACAGAACTTTTCCCGCCGCGATCTTCCGTGACTATCCCAGCTGGCAAAATGGGTCCCACAGGCCAAACACGGTCGCATTTCATAAAATTCTTCTTAACATCTTCAATATAAAACTCATCAAGTTCTTTAAAACTATTAACAATTAAACCCCAACTCTTAACTATATTCTCAATCATCATTTTCTCCACAAATCCACGTTCAAATTCATCTAATCTCGAAACCACAGATAAAGTATGAGCAGTAGAAGGAACAAAAGCTAAAGATTTAATCTTGAATTCATCAGCAACTTTATTAATCCAAGAAAGTGAAAACATATCAGAAATAATAGCAATAGGTGGAGAAAAATCAGTAAAATTTGATTTTGATTTAATCCATTGAGTTAAAGGTTCTTTAAGAAGTGAAAAAGCTTCAATCATGTCTCCAAGGGCGTTTAAACCGAGTTGAGACATGTTTTCAATTCCTTGAGGGATTTTGTTATGTGAAGGGAAAGGGAGAGAGAGAGGACGAAGAAGTTGTGGTGAGTAAAGAGAGAGAATTGAGTCTAAGTAATGGAGATTTTTAGTGGTTAAAAGAACTGTAACAATGGTGTTTCGAAGGAGAAGTTGATGAATAAGATCAATGGTGGGGATTATGTGACCAGATTGTGGAAATGGTACAACGAGTATGTGTGTTTTTGGTTTGTTCTTTGTAATGTTTCTTGTTTCCGCCATTGTTATGAAGTTTTGAGTTTTGGTGTGTTTAAGTGTCATGAGAAAGGTCTTTATTTATAAATAGTTGCGGTGTGGAGTGTGGTGGTAGGTTGAATTATGAAATAAATTATTTAAAAAAATTACATTGTTTGAGTCATTGATAAAATAAAAATGTGATTAACAAAAAAAAACTTTATTTTTCCTACATTTCATATTATTTGATTTTTTTTTATGTTTCATATAGTTTTATTTTCTTTCTTTTTAAATTTAATTAAATTAATTTGTGCCGTTAAATTTGTGAATTTCACAAATTAATATAAAAAGTTGTTGCATTTTTTTGTGTCGCAAAAATATAAAAAAAAATTCATTGGTTAATTATGAATAATTTTATAGAGAGGGAAAATGTAATATGGGAAAATGTTACAAAGGTAAATATAATTATAGAAAATAAAAATATTTCGTTAAAACTTTATTTTTCTCAAAAAAAAAGATGTGAAAAATCGTAAAATCAAATAATATAGGACAAATGGATTTTTTTTTTTTTGGTAATTATGTTTTTTTATTAATTGAATTAAATTGTGTAGTCAATCGAAAAATTAAATGTTGTATATTTTAACGACGTGAACAAAAAAAAGTCATAGTTGTGATACGTTAAATTTGATCAAATCAAACCTAACTTATGTTTGATCACAACAACCTTATATATGTTTTTTCATGTAACATGTATTTTTCATATTGATAACTATATTTAATTTGAGTAACGGTGGGGTAAATGTATTTGTCATTACTACTTAAATTAAATTTACTATAGTTGATTTTGACACATTAATGTAATATTGAACATAACTTGTGTTTTTGTGATCCACCTGCATATATAATAAAGTTTTGAATTTGAAGACCACATATGAAAAATGGTCCAAACAATTAAAAGATACTAGTAGTTAATTTAATTATAATGTGTTTTTAATTTTGTGGTAGATTTTTTTCTAATTAATCTAAGTATGGTGGTCCTCATTTGAGTTATTTATAAATATGTTCTTCCAACTACTAAATTTACCCTAATTTATGACTTTAAATGATTATCTTTCTAAATACAATAGAGCACAGTTTAATTGTATACCGATCATATTTAATTATTATCTACTTTCAGAAAAATATACAATGAAATATTTAGCTAGTAAGGGAATTTATATATATATATATATCAAGTTATATTCTGTATGAGTGTGATGATTGGACGTTTTTTCAATAGTCCAATTAATCGATTTAATTACAGTGGTCCAGATTTGAGTGATAATAATGTTCTTACAACTACTAAATCTACTATAATTATTGACTTTCAATCATGACAAATTTAAATACGATAGAGCATAGTTTAATTGTATATCTGTCATATTTAATTATTAACTACTTTCAGAAAAATATACAATATACGATAGAGCATAATTTTTATTAATTCTTAAATTCCTAATTTAAAATTCTTACAGTTTTATTAAATGGTATCCATCCATTTTTTTTAAATATAAATTATTTTAAGAAGAATTACCTAAAATTTCATGAGGTTTTTACAAATTTATTTTAATATATCAAAGTATACCAGTAATACTATATATTGGGTTTAGTAGTAGAATATTTTTGCAAAAAAAAACTTGAATTATGACATGTTGAAAATATTCTTTTAAATTAAATTCACATTTATTAATAAAATTTTCAAATGATCAAACTGTCATATGTTTTAAGTAATTATTGCACAAACAAAAAAACTAAATTAAGGATTAAAAAAATTGGAAGTCTGAAACATTCTTTAAAAAATCAATAAGAAATCACCCTATAATATAATACATATTTACTTCAGAAATATTTTTACTTTACAAAGCAAATATAATTCATTTCCTTATGATTGATTAATTATAGACGGCTTAAATTCGATTACATAAAAGTCATTGATTATAAAATAAAAGATACAAAAAATAAAAAATACCGTCTATAATAATACTACTTTTTATTTATTTTTAAATTTTGGGAACAATTCCACACATAAAAATCAATACAAAATGAGAACATGATAAATTATTAATTATTCCAATTTTACATTTGGACCTTTATTTAAAACTAATAAATAACCATTTTGCAAACACACAAAATACATTAAAAAAAAACATAAACTAAACCACTCCACATTCTTGAACAAGATTATCCAACGCCTTATACGAACTCCCACCTTCTTTAACAGCACCAATTCCAATTTTCCTCAACTCCAACATCTTAACTCGTTGAGGAAACTCACCACGAGTTGACTCAGCAAACACTTTCGTAAGCACTTCCGAGTCAGGCACCGAGTCAATCCCATCACAAACTTTAACAGCAGCACCTAACTCATCTACAAGAAGCTTAGTATTAAAATGATTATCAGCGTGTAAAGGCCAACCGAGTAACACCGTACCACCAATGATCGCTTCCACAACAGATCCCCACCCCATATGAGTTAAATATGATCCAACAGAAGGATGTTCTAAGATCACTTTTTGTGGGGCCCATCCTCTTATGATTCTTCCTTTAGATTCTTCAAGATTCGGTGGAATTATAATGTTTTCATCTCCAGCTCGTAATGTCCATATGAATCTTACTCCACTTTGCTCTAATGCTGTGATTATTGCTTCTGCTTGAGCTTTGTTTAAGCTTATCTGCAAAAAAAACAGAGATAAATGAACTAGAAAAGTGGGATAAAAAGTTATATGTAATGTAAAAGTCAGAATTAAGATAAATAATTAATTTATCAAAAATTTATAATTTTTTTGTAAATTTAAATTTATAATATTTAGTGTATTGAGAAAATGATATTAATGTTAAAATATCTAATAAAAAAAATAATCAAATACTTCTCCGTCCCGTTTTATTCGATTTTTTTTCTTTCAAATAGATTGATTTTTTTCTGTTTATAAAACTTAATATGTGGCACTAAAGATGTAAATTTCACAAATCAATATAAATTTTATGTTTTCATTGGTTAGTTACATATAACTTTAAAGAGACAATCTTTAAAACAATAACTATAACTTTTGTAACACTTGGTAATTATAATTAAGAATAAAACGTGTTAAAAAAAAATAAGAACAAAAAATAAACATTTCATTAATTAATATCTTTGTTTAATATATGTGAAAAATCTAAAAAAAAATCTAATAAATGGACTGAGAAAGTATTAACCATTTTCGTCATTGTAGAGTTTTTTAATTTTGGTCTTTATTCCCCAAGTAATATTTTTAAAATTTTACTTTATAAAACTAACTCTACAATAATTATAGAAAAAATAAACATTTTTTCTATAAAAAAAAAAAGAAATATCGCTAACATTTTTAAAATTTTTCTCTATTGTGCTATAAAAATAAATTTAAAAAGTAAAAAAAAATATACATATATATATATATATATAGTTACCTGGCTTCCAAAGGCTATATAAACAACANTCCAAAGGCTATATAAACAACAGAATTCTCCGGACACGTGTCAAGCCAAGCTTTAAGATCATCAACATCTACAGAACTTTTCCCTCCTCGATCATTACCATCACTCCCTGCAGGTAAAATGGGTCCCACAGGCCAAACACGATGATGCCCCATGAAATTCTTCTTAACATCATCAACATAACTTTCTTCAAGCTCCTCAAAACTATTAAATACCAAACCCCAACTTTTACTTATACTATTCACCATCATATCTCCCAAAAATCCCCTTTCTTCATCAGATTGTTTCGTTATCACCGACATCGTATGAGCAGTTACAGGAACAAACGCAATCGATTTTAACCCCAATTCCTCTGCAACTTTATTCGTCCATGGAACAGAGAACATATCAGAAAGAATCGCAACAGGTGGTGAAATCTCAGAATCATCAGATTTTTGTGATTTAATCCATTGAGAAAGAGGTTCGTGAAGAAGAGAAAAAGCTTCAATCATGTCTCCAATGGCGTTCACACCTAACTGAGACATGTTTTCGACTCCTTTTGGGATTTTTTCATGTGAAGGGAAGGGGAGAGAGAGAGGACGGAGAGAATCTGAAGAGTGAAGAGAGAGAATTGGATCTAAGTAATGGAGATTTTTGATGGTTATGAGGACTGTAACAATGGCGTCACGAAGGAGGAGTTGATGAATTAGATCAACGGTTGGGATCATGTGACCAGATTGGGGAAAAGGGACAACGATTATATGTGTTTTTGGTTTATTCTTCATAGTTTTTTCTACTTCAGACATTTTTAATTTGATTTTTTTGGGTTACTAATTTGGAAAAGAATTTATATACAACAAAATGTGATTTAATGTTTATAGTTGTGTGGTGTGGTGTTAGGTTTGGTAAATGAATTTGATTGGGCCACGTGGAGAGAAGATTTAATCACGTGAATTTGACGAGTGTATGATTCATTCATGAGATGGGTCCGTATTGAGTTTAAGAGAGGAGAAAAAAAAAACCGAACCGAATAACCGAAAAAAAAAAGTTTTGGTTCTGATTGTGAAAAATAGCTATTGGATTTTAAATTAAGGATTCATGAATATCATATAGTAATCGAAATAGAACCGGTGATTATTAGATATCCAAAATTAATAGCATTTTTTGGCTTTTCAGATAGTTTTTTTGTTTTTTTAGTGTTTTTTTTATAATTTTTAAAATTTTCAGATATTTGTGAGATCTTCTTATCAAATATCTAAATATAAATTCAATATGATTTGGAATTGGAACCGGTGATGAACCAAAATTTTCAAAAACTGAACGAATCTTATAGACATAAAACCAAAAAACCGAATAACCAAAATATCGAACCGGAATTAAACGGTTACCTAAGACCATCCACAATGAAGATCTACCAATAAGGTCTCTAATTATTTTAAAAAAATGTTTTTTTTTTCATTAAAATATTGGAATTAGTGCCCAAAATATACAATTTTGTATATTTTGGACACTAGTTCTAATATTTTGATGAATAAAAAAAAACTTAAAAAAAAAATTAAGGATGTCTTAAATATCTAGCCTAAGTTATTAATATATGAATATATAATAATGTTTTGTTTTTGTGGACAAAAAAACGTTTGATAAAAGTGTAGGCGTGTAGCCACAAGTTCTATCTACTTCGCTGAATTATTAATGGACTCACATCCAATCAAGTTTTTGTTTTTTATTTTTTTTAAGTTATAAAAGTTAAATTAGTACATGGCATTAAAATGGAATTAAATTCTGTGGCTTAAGTCTTCATAGCTTAATTAATATCGATATATAAGTATTTGACGGGAAAAAAATGGAATTAAACTTAGTGTTGAAGTCCGGAGAAAAGAGTGGAATTTATCACCTACCTACCATCTAATTAAATTTTGATTATGCTATCTACTTTATTTACCAAAAATAGAATAAAAACTAATTGGGTAAACAAAAAAAATAGAATAGATACGAAAAATAAACACTATATAAGAAAACTAAACTAACCTCGTAATCTAACAAAAAACAGTACTCTTTCCGTTTCAGTTTATTTTTTATTGTTAATATCAAGATTTTAATTATTTCGACCAAAATTTATTATGCCTAAAACAAGGACAAAGAGATGTTAAAAAAAAACAAGGACAAAGAATAAAGTAATATTCTGCGAAAAAAAAAGAATAAAGTAATATTCTCTCTTCTTAAAAAAATGTTTTTTTATCTTTTTTATTTGTACTAAAAAAGATTAATTTTTTTAGCATTTTAATTTAATTTAATTAAAAAAAAATCAACATATTTAATAATTTGTTAGATATTCTTGTTTTTTTTTAATTTGTTTAAAATATTTTACATTATAATATATGGGAATCGACATAAATCATGTGAAATTTCATTTACAAAGTCAAAAAATATTAATAAAAATAATTAATTGTTTATTCATTTTTTTCTTAAAATTATAAAGGAAATATCAATTTGTCTCTAAAAAAACTAAAAACATCATTGAAACAAAAATTTCCCTTAAACATTCATTAAAGTGAAATGGAGGTAATAATATTATTTTATATTCGAAAAAATGATGTACAAAATTTAAAATTTCGTCGGAAGATAATTATTAAAGTGATATTTTTTTGTCTTTTTTTTTTGTTATCAATTTTGCTATAAATGTTATCTCATGTAAGTCAATTCAATTGAATAGAATAGATTTTGTCTTTTTTAATGTACAACCAAAAAAGACACTATCGTATAAAATAAAGATACAAAGAAGGTTTGATGATTGTTGTCACGTGACTCACGTGCCTACCTTCTGGATTTAGACTTTGGTCCTCTACCGATTAATAGTGAATGCCTCTTTGTGTGTTTAGAGAAATCCGAAACCCATATTAAGGTCCACAAAGCCCAAAACGTTTCATTATATTTTTACATGTTATCAAATAATATGTTACTTTATAGTATTATATTGGACCATATCAACATATGAGTTATAAAAAAAAAATTTATACATAACACCGGTTTTATTAACTATAAAAAAATATTAATTGTTTGTAATGATTTTATTATTGCAATGTGATTTGTACTTTAGTATAAAAAAACAATGATTTTATAACATTTGATATACATAATAAACTTATGTGACCGAGGAAAAAAAAACTTATGTGACTTTTAAAAAACTATATATGTATATTTTTTTGCTTAGAAATTTATTTTAGAATTTACTTATTTTTTACAAGTATAAGAAAAAAATTGGGTCTATTCTGTCCCTTAAAAAAGGAATCAAACTATAATTTGATAATATATATATATATACTACTCCCTCTGTTTCAATTTATATACACTTTAAAGTTTTTGCACAATAATTAAGAAAACATATAAAATATCTATTATACCTTAATTTTGTATTTATTATTTTAATAACATGCCATTAACATAAGAATTGACCAAAATAAATGAAAAAGGTAAAAAGGGAAGTTGACTACATTTTTTTTCTAGAAAAATGAAAAATTCATTTATTTTAAAACGAAATTTTTTTTCTAAAAATGCATTTATATTGAAACACAGAGAGTAATGATAATAATAATATTAATAATAGTGATGTGATTGTATATTAGAAGGGAAAAATAAAAAATAATATTTATTGTAAGATTAGTTTTCTCAACTTTTTCATTAAATGAGTAAATCAAGAGTGATGACTGATAAGTATAAAGGAAATGAATTTTATACAACCCATTACGACCCATGACTCCATAATCTTTTGTCACTGATTTAAATTTATATAATATTTTAGAAAATCTCATTTTTTTAATATAAAGAATTACCACAAGTACATTTGTAAAACATTGTTTAAAACCTTTTGATTAAATTAGAACAAGTGGCCTTTAATCACAATTATATATAGTAAAATACACGTGCAAACCATAAGTATAGTGTATTAATATTAATTAATAAAACAAAAATAAAAGTAAAAAAGAAGCCGGCAATAAGATCGTGAGGAAGTGTTGGAAAGGGTATCCCAAAATTAAGCCAATATGTCATTAAATATAAATATCATTTTAATCACTATAATTTAGTAATTCATTTACAATAAAAAATGAATAATTAGTGAGATTTGTCTCACTACAAGACAAAGAGTGACTATCACTTGCTGGCTCAACACCCCACACGTCCACTCCACTTTTATACTAGTATTAGTATTTAATTATTTATATATTATACTTAACTATTAAACAAAAAATTAACTATATTGACCAAAATCAGTATATCATATGATACTAAATGTTGTTGAAAAATATAGTACAAAATTTATAATAAAAATAGTATAATAAATGCTTTCTACACTTCAACATCGGATTGCCACATATAAATTTACATAAATATAATTTTTGTAAATCGATATTGTAATACAGACTTAATAAAAACAGTTCCATAATAATCAATTATTATTGAAACTTTTGTTATAATCATTCCTCTAATCATAACACATTCGAGTATTGAACACTAGCTGCTTTTTAATAGACACTTATATAAATATATTATGTGGGTTGCATGTTCCTTACATATAAAACCATTGGATATTTATTTATGAATTATTATATTGTACTAAAATAATTTTGCAAATAGAAAAAAAACATATACAAATGTCAGCAACTTTAGAATTTGTTAGGCTTATTAACTTATATCAGTATATATATATATATATTAAGTAAAACACTATAATTTCTTATAAAACTTCTAAAATAAATATTTATCTAATGTCATGTAAGATGCGATCCAAAATTATTAATATTTTGTTTTACACATGTATAAGATATATTCATATATCGAAAATTTCTATAATTTTTTTAGTTATGTAAAGAAAATATTATTTAGACTATTTGGATAACGAATTTAAATAACGATTATCAGAACAAATATATATATATATATATATATACATTCACTTAATTATCNTATATATACATTCACTTAATTATCTATATATTATATATACATATTCACTTTTAAATTAATTAATGATACATATTACCAATTAATCATTTAATAATAGAAAACAACTTTTAAATGTCAAGACCCATATTTTCAGGTTGGGTGAAACACTTTCTAAGTACAACTTTGATGTATATAATCTGTATAATTGTCCCATTATTGGAACTTTTTTACTTTTATATTTCATTATTATACCAATAATTTTGTTCTAATTTTGTTTTATTCTCTTACTTTGTCTAATCTTTTGGAAAAAATAACATTGTGAATACAGAAGACACATATATATGAATTATTTTAGAGCTGTAAAAGAAATTAACTTAATTGCAAACCCGTTCAATAAAATTTTACCATCATTATGAATTTGTGAAAATATTGCGATTTACAAAAAATGATGGAGTTATAAAATATATAACTAATGAAGTAAATTATAAAAATAATACACTGAATCACAAACAAATTTTTTTTTAAACCTATTTTTATTTTAATTTACATACTTGTTATTTCATCATATACTAAAATTAATATAAGCTGTCTTACGTTGACTGTCTTAGACACTTACATATTCATTTATTTTGTACAGTTTTTTATTTTATTTTAATTATAAGTTATTTATAAGCACCTGAAAGCATTAACTATCAATCTCTATGATTAAGAAGGTCGATTTTCCAAGAACTAGCTCCCATCGATAATTGTATATTTTTAAAACCTTATTTTAAGTTATTTATGTAAAAGTTTTAATATCTTTAAACTGGGCAGTAGTATATAGTATTAGTTAAAATTAAACTTCTTAACAGTCATAATTTTGTTTTAATTATATATCTTAGACAATATATTTTCAAATCTTCTGTTATTTTGTACTATATACATTTGTTTGAAACATATATATATATATATATATATATTTTTTTTTTTAAACGAAAACATATTTATTTAATTATATACTTTTTGTAAATATATTACTTTTAAAAAACCGAGGGAGTAAAATCCAAAATACTTTACAATATATGTAAAAAAAAAAAGATTGGTAGAAACACCTCGAGACGACGTCGTCAGAGGCTTCACATGAAGAAGTGTCCAAGAGGGAGTATTGGCTCGAAACGAAGAGAACGGCGCCGTTTGCGGGGACTAACGGAAAATCTGCAAAGTGGGCCTCACTGTCACTGCTACCGTCCAACTCTTGTCTTTCTTTACTTCGACAATTATCCGTACGCTTTCGTTTTTTTTTTTTCAATGAAATTAGTAAACACATGTAAACCCAATAAACCATTAAACATCTTTGACTAAACCCCCAAAATATCATTTTCCAATACAAATATTTGTTGAAAAATATGAATTATTTATTATAAATTTTTTACATGGTTTATTTTATTTTATAAACATCAACACTAATATTTCATCGGTTTTAAAATATCTGCCATTTTAAAATTTACATATATATTAAAAAACAATAATTATATATTAAATACATATTAAGTTTAAATTTTAATTATATTCTCTTTCTTAACTTCATTCTAATTTTTTAAAATTTGTAATCAATAGTTTTGGGTTACAAATATGTATTAGTTTATTTCACAGAGAGAAAAAAAAAGAAAACAAAAAAAGATTTATATTTAACATTTTAAACTTACTTTTTTTTCCGAACATTTTAATTCTAACTATTTTTTCTTTGTTTTACGGACGATTTGCAATAAAGAATTATTTCACTACTTGGTAAATTAATGTTTACCATAATCAATATGATACTAAGAGCATATTTGATTAGACAACTCTTAACTGAAATTCTTTGGCCATTTTATAAAAACATATTTAACTCTAAAAAACTATGATAATTTAGATGATTATGTAATGATTATATTACATGAACCAAAGCTTTCTAACGGTCTCATCATTACTCCCAATATGTAAATACTTACTAGTAATAGAGTATATTTGTTAAACAAAGTTCTGAGATTCGTTTAAAACATTGGTATTGGTCTTATTTATATAAAAAAATATGATTTTTATGGGATTCTTGAATAATTGCGTGGCTCAAAGATAATAAATGTCCAGGGTTCGATGCTAATTTGACTTGAGTATTTTATAAAATAAATTAAATAAAGTTTTCACTTAACGTATTCAAATTATTATATATTTTTGAGAATACCATTAATTATTATTATTATTATATATATAGGTGGTAAATTTGTTTTTTGTTAAAGTTTTTAAAGTATTTTACCAAAAATATGGTATATATCTTAATTATCACAAATTCATTCTATATTTAGTTCATTGCAAAATAATAATGTTAGAAAATTTTAATTTATATCATATCTTTTGCAATCGGACATGAAAAATAAATGAGAATATAATTTATGTTTATGAAGTAACAACAAGTATTGTAACAAGATGCTAACACATTTTTAAAAGTACAATTTAAATGAACCAAGACAATATTTTGAAAAATGAAACTGTAAGGAGATAAAAAAGCAAAAATATTGGTTGAAAGTTTGAAATACCATCCCAATTAATTCAATATGAAAAACATAAATCTCAGCTAAATAAAAAATAATAATCCACTAAAAAGAAAATTAAAGTGTTAAAAAAAAAGAAAAAAAAAGTAAAGATTTGATTTTCTACAAAAAAAAAGAAGGCCCAAGAGAGTCCACGTTAAAAGAGCCAAAGAATTAAAGGCACTTTGTTTTCTCTATTTTTAACACTCACGTGAAAACGTGCACTGCCAAAGTGTCTCGTTAGTAAAAATGATAAATTAAATATTCATTTTCTTTTTAAAATTTTTAAATTTCAACTATACTTTTTCTCTCTTTTTTTTTTCCCCAAAACTACTTTTATCTTTTTTATGACATAATTATATTTTCGTTAAGAAAAAACACACAATGTTAACGATAAATAATATAACAAATAAAGAAAATTACGACTACCATTTTTTTCACTTTTTTGGAGTAATATTCTATAGTATATTATAAATTTTAGTCCGCATTAATATAGATTTTTTTTCTGTAAATAATAAAAAGATAAATATAACGCCAAAATAAAGAACAGAGTTTTAAAAGGCGACAACGGCCGTTAAAGGATCCTATAAAAGAGAGACTCTGTTTCATTGAGCGTCTCTCTCACTACATGTGCTCTTCTTCTTCTTCCTCGTGTCACTCTCTCTTTCACTCTGCAACTAAATCCCCACGAATATTTCCTAGAAACATAAATTAATTAAACCCAATCTCTTTTCACTTCTTCTCCTACAAAAAAAAAGCATCTTCCTTTTTTTTCTCTCCCTTACCCAACTCTGATTCCATTTCCTTTCTTCCTCCTCTGTTTTTTCCCCCTTTCTTCAACTTTCCCGGGAAAATCTCACTTTTTCCCCTCTTTCTCTCTTTCTTCACACCTTAAGAGATATCCGTACCCTTTCTCTCTCTCTTTAACCTCCTCTTAATTAGTTTTCTTTAGATACAAACTTTTAATTTTTGCAGAGAATCAATCTCTTGTGTTTCAAGTTTCTTCCTTTATTCTTTGTCTCCTTCTCTTTTTCCCTTTTCAATACTTTTTCCTCTAATATATATAAAAACAGAGACTAATCAAAGATAAACATAACACATACAATGGAGATTAACCAACCTAGAATCTTACGCATCTCTGTAACCGACCCATACGCTACAGATTCATCAAGCGAAGACGAAGGATTTCAACAAATCATCAAACGTCGTCGTATTAAAAAATTCGTTACTGAAGTCACTCTTCACTCCAGTCAAAATAAACCAAAGAAGAAGAAACCAGTGAAAAAAGAGCTTCAAAAAGTGAAGATATCTCCGACGCCGGAGAAAAAGTTCCGAGGAGTAAGACAAAGACCATGGGGTAAATGGGCAGCTGAAATAAGGGACCCACTTAGACGTGTTCGTCTTTGGTTAGGTACTTACGACACAGCGGAAGAAGCTGCTATGGTGTACGATAACGCTGCTATTCAGCTGCGTGGACCTCACGCGCTCACTAACTTCTCCTCGCCGGCGAGTGAGAAAGATGAAGATTTGAAAATGAAAATGCCTGGGATTGTAGCTTCGAGTAGTAGCTCCGGCGGAGAATGCCTTAACTCTCCGGTTTCTGTTCTTCAATCTCCGTTCGCCGGCGACGAGTTTTCCGGTGGTTCAACGGTGGAGATTCCGGTCAAAGATGAGCCTTCGACCACCGTTGTTTCAGATACTTTCACGAATTTCTCGGCGCCGATTTTCTCAGACGACGACGTTTTCGATTTCGGCGGAGAAATATTTGGGGATGATTTGTTAATGAATACGGATATGGAGTTTGGGTTCGGATTCGGGTTTGGATCCGGATCCGGGTCAAGGTTATCCAGCTGGCACGTGGATGATTTTTTACAAGATATTGGGGATTTATTCGGGTCGGATCCTCTTTTAGCGGTTTAATTTTGGAAATCAATTAAAAAAGTAAACCGGGGCCGTTAGTAAGCTAACGGCGACGTTATTTGTTTTTTTGGAAGGATGTGTGTTTATAGATAACGGTTATTTTTTTTGACGTTAAACTAACGGTGATAAGGCACGAGTTTTTTTGTTCACATGTGTTGTGGTTTACTCGCACGCTTGGTTAACTTTGGTGAATCACGTGGTTTGTCACGTGAGGGGAATAAATGAAAAGCTTTGTTAATTTATTATGGTTACTTTAATTAGGGTGATATATGTGTTATAAATTTGAATGGTATGATAAATATTAAAGAGAAAAGAGATAAAATAACATGTGCGGAGAATCGAATCTAACCGAGTTTTTACTATAAGAAAAGTGTCATTGACTAAAAAACTTTACTTTTACTTGGAAAGTTTATTTTATTTTTGTAACCAGTTTATACTATTAATTAATTTAGTGAGCGTTAGATGTATTTACTGCTTCACGTTTTATTATAAATAAGTTGAGTTTATTTTAAAAATATACAAATAAAATGAAGACAGTAGTAATACAAAATTTTACATAACGTATTAAGTTATATCGTTTGTACTTAATTATTTTATGTTATATATATTGTTATAAATATTATACTTGAACAAAGATATTTACAATAATAATTTAATTAGTGTATTTTCATGTGGGAGAAAATGTGTCATGAAATGTGGCGGTGCTTAATAAATACACCGTGACAAAAAATAAAATAATATAAATACACCTAGTACTTGTAGATACTAACTAGATATATCTCACTTATAATTTATTGAACGTTTTCATTCTTCACGTACTCTTCTCGTGCCACTCCCTTGCACTTCTCTTTTATTATTATTTTTAAATAATATTTTATTATACCGATTACCTTATTTTAGAATTTTTTTTTGTTCGTGAATTAATGATAATATATCCGATTCGAAATCAACTTTTGGTGATACATATTATTTTTTCTTTGAATTTAAATACTAAATTTGTAATTTTACTTACAATATATATAAATTTATTATGAAAAAGACAAGTTAAACCCGTTAGTCGAAAATGGGCAAATGAGATAAGTTATGTACGAGGATTTTAAGCATCTCGTTCAAATAATGCAAAATCCACACATAATATAAGGCTCACAAAAGAGCACGATTTCATATTTTCAATAGTGTTTGTGATCTGGACCACCTAGTACTAATAAATTCGGATTCTACTTCATATTTTTAATAACTTTTTAATGTAAAACTAAAAATTTGACAACACATAAGCATTGGCTTATTATATAATTTATTTTCCAAAACATGTATTTCTTTAGGATAAAGGGTTAGCGGTCCAAATATGTATTATTAAACAAAAATGTTATTGCAAAAAAAAAAAAAGATCAGACAAAAATGTTCAACTACTCATTTTGAGAAAATAAATAATTAGATAGAAAACCCAATAAGCAAAAGTCCAAACTTAAGCCCAAATCGAAACTTAAGCCCAAATCGAAACTTAAGCCCAATGTTTTGAGTAAAAGCAAAAGCCCAAACTTCTTAAGCCCATACCAATTAACCTTTTTCTTCCTTAAATTTAAAAAATCTAGAAAAGAGGATTTTTTTTGTTTTGGTAAGAAAAAAAAGGCTTCAAATTATCTAGTTTCTATTGGATTTCTTAATATACAATATGAACAACATTAAGGTATAAATCAATTTTAACTTTTCAAACCTACAGATTTCAAAAGAAATCATCTCATGTACCAAATCTGTCCTGATTTCAGCAATTTGAATATATTTCTGCAGAACAAGATTTATAAGTTGCATAAATGAAATTTCGACAAGAAACTAAACACGAAATCGTCCCAAAAAAAGAGTTTCATAATGCCCAAAAAGATAAATAAGTGTCTTAAAACAAAGTAACTCTAAAGGCAATCAAAAGCTGAAGAAGACGCAATTGCATAGTTTTCTCTGAAAACTTAGAAGAAACGAGAGAGAAGTTTTAAGCAGCTTGTTGAGCAGCAAGCCTCTTCCTAGCTTCCTCAATGATAGTGAGCTTAATACCTTTGCCCTTTGGAAGAGAAACCCATGGCTTTGATCCTTTACCAAGAGTGAACACATTACCCAACCTTGTTGCAAACTCATGTCCTGTTGAGTCTTGAATGTGGATAGTTTCGAAGCTTCCCTTATGTTTCTCCCTGTTCTTGATCACACCAACACGACCTCTGTTACGACCTCCGGTGACCATCACTACGTTTCCGACATCAAACTTGATGAACTCCACAATCTTGTTTTCCTCAAGGTCAAGCTTGATGGTGTCATTAGGCTTGATGAGTGGGTCTGGGTAACGGATGGTGCGACCATCGTAGGTGTTGAGGTAGGGAATACCCTTTTGACCAAACTGGATAGATCTCACCTTGCAGAGCTTGAACTGCATTGTAAACAATACAACTTGTGAGCAAGTTAGTTTAAGTAATCAAAAGGAGTTGACTTTGTGTCTAATAGATTCGGGAAAACAAACTTTGGCTTCCTCATCTCTGATGGAGTGGAGACGGAAACGTCCCTTGGTGTCATAAAGAAGACGGAAGTTTTCATTTGTTTTTGGAATAGACACAACATCTGCGAAACACAATGCATATGATTAAATCTAAAGTTACTGATCAAATAAGCAGAAACAACAAACAAATCAAGAGCAGAAACAAAAATAAAACGTTAAAACGACTTACCCATGAAACCAGCAGGGTAGGTCTTGTCAGTCCTGACCTTTCCATCCACTTGAATATGCCTCTGCATCAAGATGGAAATCACTTCTCTGTATGTCAAAGCATACTTTAATCTGTTCCTGATGATAAGAACAAGGGGTAAGCACTCCCTTGACTTGTGTGGTCCAGAAGATGGTTTGGGGGCCTGCGCAGAAAGAGTATTATAAGCATCGAGACACACATATCTATCAATTGATACAAGATTGAAACGAGAGACTTACAAAGGCGCCACCAAGTTTGTCAAGCATCCAATGCTTGGGGGCATTGAGCCTCTTCAAATGCTTCTTCAATCCTCTTGCCTGCAGAAAAAAAAGACATAGAAATCAAAATCCGTTGCTCATAATTATCTACACGAATGACGAATCATACAAAGTCTCCACTGTCCACAGCTTCGTCACATAAACAACATTCGAGACCTCATCAAGTTATAGAACAGAGAATAACGCCTGAGACATTCCGAATCGGAATCATTACTCGCTACATCAGAATACTAAAAACTATTTCTGAGATCTCAACACTGCATATCGCAACGGACCGATATTAACAAACACTCGAAAGCTAACACAATTACTCAGAAACAACACTAACAAAAACCTAAAACTAGATCAGGTAATATCTCTAAAGATAAACGGCGACAGTACGCAGAAAGACAAAAGAGAAATCGACCGCACAAACGAATGACAGATTGAGAAAACAAAGACGAAAAACTCATGAACATGAGCTTAAGAGAGAAGACAATGACGAACCATGTTTGCAGGTGTATCTCCGAATGCTTTCTTCCGCCGTTCTCCCTGCAGTCACTTCTCCTGAAGTTATAAGAAGTGAATCTAAAACCCTAATCCTCTTTTATAAATAAAAGGCTTGGTATTGACAAATAAGGGTTATCTTATATGGGCCTTCAATGGGGCTTTAATGGGCCCAGCGCTATTTAATGATTCATCAAGATGGGCCTTAAGATACTAATTAACATTAACTCTCATCTTTTAACAATTTAGGAGTAAATTGCAAAATAAACCTCAACTTTGAAATAGACAAAAAAGAAACCTAAATTATTTATTAAGAGACTACATGTCCGAAGAACAAAGTTTCGTATATGTACATCAAAAGATTATGGAGGGTAAATTGGGGAAAATTTACATTACAAAATAAGAGAAATGTTTTAAGATATAAAAATAACAAGACAAAACCGTGGAACATCACCGATCAAATCTATCTATCTAATCTCTTGTCTCCTGGGTACTTAAAGCTTGCTCATTATTTACACCTTCTTCTCCGCAACAATGGTAACAACTGAAATATACTGTTCGGTTTCTGTAATTTAGACAAGCTGTAGAACTTTGATAGATCCACTTGAGCTAGCTGTAACAACCATATTTGATCTTTTTCTCCAGCAAACGCTTGAAACGAATAAGTTATTGTCTTCTTCAATCTCCTTACCTGATATAGGATCAATTGAACCAAACTTGTACGAGGTTATAGGCATAGGTAGAGACCGGTGATACGCATAAACCTGAAGGAAGAAGATAGAAATGAAGCCATTTATCTCAATTATAGAAATCACCACTAGCATACCTCATTTAGGGTTTAGGGTTTAGGGTTTAGGTATTCACAAGGTTGATAGGCATACCTCATTTGTCTCAGAGCCACAAGCTATATACCCATTAGCAGTAGATAGACCAACAAAGTTCTGAAAAAACCAAGAAAATGTCTCAAATCAACAACAAAGGTAAAGGAGATGTTTTATTGGTTAATTTATACTTAAAAGTTATAGATTTAGCTTACCTTCTCATTTGTATGGCCACCGAAGGTTACACTGCAAGCATTTGAGGAGAAGCTACCGTGTGTGGTTTTCTTAAGATCCCAAAGCTTTAACGTGTTATCAGTTGATGCTGTGACAAGGGTTTCGCTATCTAAGAATTTCACATAACTGACTGCTTTGTTGTGTCCTGATAGTATGCACCAAGGAGTTCTTAGATTCCGTAGATCGTAGCAGTACGTTCTGAAATCTGATGATCCAAAGGCTAGCAAATGAGAAGAGCTTGGAGAAAATTGCACACAACATACGTTTGCAATGTTCCTGATTGTTCCTAAGCAGTTCCTCTGCACATTTTCAAGCAAGAAAATTATGTATTAGCTTAACTACAATGCGAAAAATAGGGGTGTAACAAGGTAGAAATGAACATGCCTCATTGATGTTCCATAGCTTAACAGAACAATCATCGCTTCCACTGGCGAATTTTGTTGGAGAAGCTTCAGAGAAGTCAACAGACCATGCTCGCTTCTCGTGCTCTATGAAATGTGAAATAGCCTGTCCTGTTGTCACATCCCATAACTGTGTCCATTACAATACATTTGTATTCATTAGACTGAAAAAAAATAAACAGTAATGAAGTGATAATCAATCTAAATAAAAAAGCTTAAAAAGGTTTAGATACCTTGACAATACCATCATAATCAGAGGAAGCTAGGTAGTTTCTGATATAGTTGTTCCAGGAAACGCAAGTAAGCTTTGATCTATTTGTCATTTCTACGGCTGGATAATGAATGTCGACAGATTCATTGAATAGGGAATTGAACTCAAATATCTTAATCTTCTTTGATACACCAGCGGTAGCAAAATATTCTTCATCCCGATCAAAACCAAGAGAACAAATCACATTTGCAGTGCTGTTCAACTCACCGGTCCTCAGCACAGCGCGGGTTTCAAATTTGCTATATCGAGCATATTTGCATAGCCCATCGAAAAACGCTCCAACTCGATCATCTGCGCTCCAAGTCTCGCTATTTTCTAGTTCTGAAATAAAGTTGTCATGATGTTTTAGCAGACCTTTATCAGGACGTAGCCTATAACGCGCTTCAGGGAGATGAGCATCTATCCTTGCTGCGAAATAAGCACTTTCAAGCTGATTAATGTTCCTGATCAGTCTCATTTCAGGTACACTAGAAGGAGGATATGAGCCAGAAGATTCTTCTGGAGGCCTTATGGCAGAGCGTCTTCTGACGATCTCTTCGATATCTGCTTGTAAGGACACGATTTCTTCCATCAACTTTCCACCATGCTTCTCTTTTTGCTCTTGGGACAAAACAAGAAAATGCTGCAACAGTTCAGATTCCATGTCCTCTTGTTCAATAGATAAAGATATTGTTTCAGCTTGCTTATCTGGGATTCCATTAACCACTTCAGATTGTATGATGTCCCTGGTACAGAACAACATCAAGCTTATAAACATTTAGAGATTAAGCAAACTTGCGATATCAAATGAATGAAACTGACGTGAAGGAGGCTATCATCATAAGGGGGGATCGTTTACTAAACGTGTTTCAGATAATCTAACAATCCTATAAGAAAATGTTGACGAGACATTCTTCCCTTCGTTTAAAGCCAGGAGAGCAAAACCTCTATGTTTGGTGCATTTTACACATTTTTTGTGTAATATTCAACAGGAGAATATTCCAGTAGATCCATTTGCATTACCTGGTTGATGGTCGGCTTAAAGGTTCTGGATGAAGTAACCATAGACAAAACCCAGCTTCCTTGGGATTCTCCGAGAGAAATTTTGGTGGAAGAATTCGGTGATAGATATCAGACATTGCAGCCTCACGAGATCTTTGACATTCAAAATGACAAAGTAGCTAATGCAAAAACTCAAATAAGTATCTCAACCAGAATAATCTACTTGATCAAGAAAAAATCAGAATCAATGAAAAAGTGGAACTAATGAAAGTATCTCCATACCTCAAAAAGAAGAATACCCAAACTATAGATGTTTGAAGAGACTGAACGAGTGTCACCCCTGAGCTCTTCAGGGCTCGCATACCATTTCTCTTCCAGCTGCTCACTCGTTGAAGTTGAAGGATGAGCAGAAGTGCTACATTGATTTTGACTAGATCTAATATGAGCTTCCTGTGTTACTTCATTATCATTTTCAGTTCGGACATTGAAACCAGCTCGTTGAAATAAAGGCCACTGCCTAGAGCTAGCATGCTCACTAGACTTCTGCTTCTTCTTAGCAGGAATACTAGAAACAAAACCTGTATTTCCTGACTGCTTTCTTACCAAAGGATTTTCGAGTTGACTTAGAGTATCTTTGTTCATGTTTCTATCAAAAGACTCTCTCTTAAAACCTGAACCAACATACTTGACCACATGATCCTTCAAAATTTTGAATGAAGATGGGAGTAGGTCACATACAACAACTCCTTGAGAATGAAAATAATCCACATGATCTACAATCTGCCTAAAGATATACAAACATTCTGCTTTATTAACTTTCTGACGCTCTGATTTCAGCCATTCTCTTAGACTTAAACCTTCACCTCCACTACATCTAGGCACATCCAAACGATCATCACACGAAGATCTCGAACTGGCTTTGGATTGCACGCATGGCAAAACATCATTAGCAGCCAGAGGGGTGCTGCTAGAAACCTTCGCTGAAGTATCTGATATTACTAAAGGACTACCAGAGCTAGTTACAGTTTTAAGATCCAGATTGGAAGCTTTATATCTATCGTGTGGCGGGCCTTTACAAATGACTCCCTTTCCTTTCAATGTTCTTTTAACAAAAAACTGAGAGAACCCGGACTGCGATAAGATCTTTGTCTTGATGCCTCCATGGGAAAGTGCCTCCCTTGGTGCAGAATTTCGTTCAACATTTTTCAAATGTTCATTAGCCTCAGTATTGATAGGACTGGCCTGTTCTCCAGTTGAAATTACAGGCAAAGAAATATTACGCGGATTTCTCCAGATGCTTGGTATTCCCTTTTCACCTTCCCTCTTACTCAAAGAACTGCTACTAGGTAAACCACCATCTAACGGGAAGCGATGTCTATCATTACTTTCTAGTCTCGCTCTATTGCTTGATTTACCAACTATTGCCATGCTTGATCCGTCGAAAGTTTTAACAGTCAACTCTGCAACAACGTCGCCTGCATCATTTGTGTTCTGCTGGCTAGAACAAGGTTCGTTTTCTGTTTGATCCACATGAATCACATTCTTACCATCTAAAAACTCTGCTATTACACCAAATGAGCTCTCAGGAGAACTGACATCCCTCTGAACCTGTACTTCTTTGATTTCCTGTATTTCACAATTCTCTGGTTTAAAAGATTGCTCACCATTTTTGAATGGAAGGTGAGCTGCATCAACTTCACCCACATCCTCGAGTGCTCTTTCATCCATAATTCACTATATCATCGATACTATACCATACTGCAATTTAAGAGAACAACGTTATATAGGAAGGAAAAAAAAGTTCATAGCATCTACTAGTTCCTAATCTCAGTTTCATGTAGTTAGACAAATCTAAAACAACAAACAACGGCAAAAAAGAATTATTCAACATCATACGAAATTGAAATTACACAGGAAAGCTACAAAGACGAATAAGAACTACACCAAGAATTCTGGCTCAAATTTACACCACACGCACTTTCCTGTGATTCAGATTTGAAGCAAGGAAAACAGAAGGAAACTAACCAGTAAAATAAAATCACTACTTAATAAATTTCCATTCAAATCACTAAACCATACCTTCAATTCAGAAATGTTTAGGGCTAAATCCGGGGAATCAAAGTTTCCCAAAAGTAACATGTCTAAACTCTAAAGCAATCACAAATCCCTAACTAAACAATGAACATTCAGAAACCCCCCATTTCTTATGAACATCATCGCAAAACGAACCCCATACACTCTTATTTTCTTTGCATCTATTCCAGAAACGATCAGCCAAATTAGGAAAAATCGACAAAATCCTTCGGACTTCATTCGTATCAAAAGTAATAACCAGAAAACATACAAAAGTCAAGAAAAAGTAAAAGAGACGGGAGTTTCTCATCTACCTGAGAGATAATTAATAATTGAGTGAACAACAGCTGCAACACAAAATTTAATCGTCGAAACCAATCATTGACGAAATCTAGCCATGAAAACACAGAAAACAACCCAAGAGATCCACCGACTAAGTCGAACCAACGAGAGAGATGATAGAACTGAAACAAAAGCGGTGGCGGAAGAGCAGACGAAATCCGAAATCTCACAACAAAACGAAGAAATTAAAAATATCAAATAAACGTCGATAAAAATCTTTCTAAGGCAGCAAATGAATTGACTGTTTTTTAGTAAGCATAAAGCGACAACACAAACACGAAAAAAAAAACTGTAATTATTTTTATTATCTGAATTAGTCACTGTATTTTATTAATCCTTACATAAGTGGCCCAATACTTTTTTAATTGACAATTTCATTGAAATTTATGGAATTTATACTTTATTGGTAATGTATTGGTACTTACATTTTAGCTTCTTTGTGTCAAAATTTGATTTTCTTAGAATATTGAAAGCTTTGTGTAATATTTATGATTTGCTTATTAACTCAAAAGACTGTTTTTACTCAAATAAACACGTGAATAAATAAATTTACCATGTGAAAAAAGTAAAACGTTTATTTATATTAATTCTTATCCTATTTATTGCCAAATTTATGTATATAGGATCCAATTTACGTTGACTTATACAAATTTCGAAAAGAAATCTGTTTTTTTTAATTAAACTAAAATAAAAAATTGACCAAAAAGTTTAAGAAACTTAATAAGGGGCCACTTAATAATAAGAAAATTATATACCATTATTTGATATCTAACTATCTAAGATTTGATTTTTGTATGATTTAAGAAAAAATATCAGGGTATTATTTCTATCAATAAAACAAAATATTCTCTATTTACAATAAGAAAACAAAATATTTTCGTTAGTCGTATACTCCCTCTGTTTTATTTTAAATACATTTTTAGGTTTTTGTTTTTGTTTCAAAATAAATTCACTTCTCAATTTTCTAGAGAAAAAAAACAACCTATTTCCTTTTTTACCCTTAGTTTTTGCATATTCCCAAAATCTTTTTAATTAAACATTATTGAAATAAAAATATTAAATAAGGATAAAATTGTAATTCTACATATCTCCTAAATTATTGTGAAAAAACCTAAAAGTGTATTTAAAATGAAACAGAGAGAGTATTTTAACTGTTTATTCATATGGGCCACACAGACCAATTTTATCTTCTTGTAAATAGAGAAGAGGTTCAAATCCCAAAAGTCCAATTTAATTTCTTATAATTCTTGTACTTTAATTATTTTTATAAAACATAGGATATTTATATTTTATTAATTATTACAATAATTTTTAAATTTAATATAGAACTTCAAATTATAAGAAAATACATGAATTCATAGTCTGCACAATTATATACACTATACAGAGATTCTTTACATTGTAAGTGATATAATGATATTTAAAACTCATGTATTCGTCTTTGAAATTATAATTAGTGAATAAAATTAAAATCCGTATTAAACAAAATATAATTCACATTTGTATATGTTTTTGCTTAACAAAATATTAAACAAAACCATACTATATATAACATATAAATGTAACTTTTTTTTTGACAGACATATAAATGTAACTATATATATTATATATATATATATATATATTAAATAAGGAAAGTATTTTCTGTTGAAAAAAGGAAAAAAAAAATTGTGATGGGCTTATAAAAAAATAAGGGAAGGAGGTAAGCAGCGCAGCCCAGTTCTCGATCTTCCTCGTTTCTTCTCACCAGAAGCAAAAGCTTCTCCGCGTGATTTTCCATCTAATCGCGAGGTTTGTGTTGATCTCAAACTGGTTTGGAATCTAGAAATCGAAATTTATTGTCGTATTTAGGTAAGCGGAAGCTAGTTGTGGAATTCTTTGAATCGAGTTAGAACCCTAATTTCGGGCAATCGCGCAGTCTGAATTCCTGAGAAGCGGCTTCTTTTTTTATGAAATAAAGCTCGAATTTCGAATTTGTTTTAAAGATTCGCGTGTTATGATGTTTTGAAATTTTGTGACGGCGATTTGCTCGTGTATATGATGAGCTATGAAATTGGATCCTGCTCTATTGTTAATCAAACGTGTTAATTCTGGTTATTTGAGTTATGTGCATTCTTGATTATTCAAATTGAATTGCTTAGGGTTTAGTTGATTAATCATACGCGGTTAATATCTTTCAGATGAAATTTCACTGATTTATGAGAAAAGCGTTTCATGACTTCCTATGTGTATAAATATGACAACAAACTAAGAAACCCAAACTTGCTCACTTTCTAACGTTCTCTGCTTTCAGATCATCAATTATTTCTTATAAGAACTCTGTTTTTTTCTACTCCTCAGATGGCTTTAAAGGAGCAGCTAGATAAGTTCAAGAAGCAGCAAGAACAATGCCAATCTACGCTCTCGAGTATTTCAAGATCAAGGCCTCCTGCGAGGCCTTCTGTGCCTGTAGCAATCAGTCAGAAGCCTGCAGCTCCTGTCAAGTTCTCAAATGATACTGAGCGACTTCAACACATAAACAGTATTAGAAAAGCCCCTGTTGGAGCGCAAATAAAACGTGTCATTGATCTTTTGTTTGAGGTTTGCGTCCCCTTTTGTTGTTGCTATCTTCACGGTGGAATGATTCATAGTATTCTGTGCTTTAGCATATCGGCTACACGAAATTGTCTTGTTTAGCTTATATGCTTCTGGACTTTTGTTGCAGACAAGGCAAGCCTTTACACCAGAGCAAATAAATGAAGCGTGCTATGTTGATATGCATGCCAATAAGGCTGTTTTTGATAGTATGAGGAACAATCTCAAAGTGTATTACGACGGAAGGAGATTCTCTTACAAGGTAAGAACTAATTCACACTACGTGGATTAGTTGCCTATGATCTCTGTCTAATTCTGCTGCCATTACAGGCTAAACACGATGTGAAAGACAAAAGCCAACTTCTTTCGTTGGTGAGGAAATTTCCTGCTGGGATTGCAGCAGTTGATCTCAAAGATGCTTACCCAAATGTCATGGAGGATTTGCAGGTATGCTTTGTTATATTCGTAGGACAAAGATAACGTTTTTGGTATTAATCACTCACAGGTCTAGTTGAAATGTGTTTATAATGTGTGAAACTGAGTAATCTCTTAGATCTGAGAACATATTTGATATGAGTAATGCTTTGTTAAGTATCCTTCACCTTGGATCTTGAATTCTCAAGTCTTGCCTTTGTATTGCAGGCTCTGAAAGCTTCAGGACACATCTGGTTCTTGTCAAACGCTGATTCACAAGAAGACATCGCATACCCGAACGATTTCAAAGGACAGATCCGAGTGGATGATGACTTTAAACCTCTATTCCGTGACATAGACATCCCCAATGACATGCTTGATGTGGAAAAAGAGCTTTTGAAGATCGGTTTAAAGCCAGTGATGAACACTGCACAGAGAAGGGCAGCTGCACAAATCCATGGCATTTCAAATAAACCAAAACAAAAGAAGAAGAAACAAGAAATCAGCAAAAGAACCAAACTAACTAATGCCCATCTCCCTGAACTCTTCAAAAACCTCAACGGCAGCTCTTCCCGGAGCTAAACCGAACAAAAATGTCATTGTTTGCTTTGAGTTTACATGTATTCTGTAACACGAACTCAGTCTATTTATGAACACAGATTCATATAAAATGCTTATGGTCTTGTAACTGTCCAAATTTACTACAACTTAGAGATTCAAAGATTTGATAAAGATACGGTCCAAACAAGCTTAACTTGAAGATTACAAGTTCCAGATGAGTCCTGAATCTTTTGTTCTACATCATCTCCGAGACCCAAAAACTACTAAATCATAATCATCAGAATCATTAGAATCTGATGATGATAAAACTAAAGAAGATTCCTGATGATCAACAAATTGCATCTTCTTCGATTGTTCTTGGCCAAGATTCTCACTCTCTCCATCAACATTTGCAGTAGCAGAGAACACTTCAGCATCAGATTTCAAGTAGAAATATTCCGATTCAACAGCATCAAGATTCTCCTTTAATTTACCATATTGTTCTTCTAGCTTCTCCAGTTCTTCAATCTCCTTCTCTTTCACCATTGTTAGCTCTTCATTTTCTCTCATTAGCTCGTCTATTTTGGACTTGACTTCAGCTTCTTCTCTCTGCATTTCCTCGTAGAGTTTCTTGTATCTTTCCTTCTCGTTTCTCTCCTTCGAGATATCTTCTAGCAGCTTCATCTTTGTCTCCTCGAATTCACTTGTTCTCTTCTCAAATTGCTGTTTTGTGATCTTGTAGATATCTTCGTTGTCTTTAAACCTTTGCTCAAGACTTTTGTGATCACTTTGAAGAATCTCGTAATCTTCTTTCAATTTTTCATGTTTTATCTCCGTTATCGGTGAACTAAACATAGTGTTTGATCTGATTTCAAAACCCTAACCTGAAAACACAAAACAAACAAAATCAAACCCTAAGAACTACTTTAGCTACTGTTTGTCTAAGAAAACTGCTCAAAATCACAACTTTTAGAAGAAAAAAAACCCTAAATCCAGAAAATCCCAAGAATCTAATCGAAAAATGTAAAGGAGGAAGACAAAAAGACAAAAAATTCAAGAAGCCCAAATCACGAGCTATGTTTCCAATCCAAATGCCCAAGTCACAAGTAAATATGAATTACCAGAAAAGTTCTCAGTGTTCTTCAGTATCTCGAGCGAAGAAGCGAAGAAACGAGTGAAGACTGAAGAGAGCGATATTTCGCGACCTGGAAAAAAGGACGAATCAACATTTTACAATTAAAGCGGGAATACAAATAAAATTATAATAATGTATTTAACTTTTAATTATTCTAAATTTTTCATTTTGCTTATAATTTTATTAATCGATTTCTAAAATTTTAAATAAAAAATATTATAAAAATTTTGTTCATATCACACAATCTTCATAAAAAAGAATCATAACCATAAAGTTACATTTATTTGATGGTCAATTTTTAATTGTTGCTAACAAATGAATTATTAGCTTATAAAGAATTTTCAATGCTATAACTTTAATAATAGTCATTATATCTAACAAAACTTATTTAATTCATTTTTGTTTAAAAAAAATATTAAATCGTATAAACAATTAAAATACAAATTATTAAAACTTTTACCAGAGCGACACATATATTAATAAGGTATAAATATATTTCATATTTTCTTTATAAGAAATTAATATTCAAGGGTTTTTGGTGTGTTAGATTTGAGTGGTGCTTAGTAGTTGTGATTATTTACTAATTCGTTTAATTCTTCTTCTTAATTACTGTTTACTAAGTTCTTGTTAAGTTAAGTAATAATTAATGCAACATTAAATTGACAGGTGGCTTTATTATTAGTGACAGGTGGCTCTACTCATTAATATAAATCTAACGGTCATATATAGACCTCCACTCATTCAAGAATATATGTAACGGTCATAAATTAACAATAATGAAAATAACATCGCTAATTCTTCAAGGGAATCATATTCGAAAACTAAATAAAATACAAATTAAATTAAGAAAAAATAAATAAAAATATTCTTCATTACAATTTAACATCTTTTAAAATAAATAACAACATTTTCATTAGTCATTACACTTCTTTTTATAACAAAGAAGTTTTTACCCCAAAAATAAAAAAAAAAGTCAAAGATACAACGTTTGAATTCTTCAGTTACCGGTCAACGTCAGTTTCTACATATTGAACCCAGTCCATATGTACGTCCTCTTCTTTTTGTAACAGACTGTAAACAACACTAGACACGTTAATATCAAAAAGTACAATAATAAAATTTAATTTAATAATATACCTTTAAATAAATGTCGTCAATTTCAGCTTGTGTTAATTCTTTACTCTTTTTTGAGATTTTATCATTAATTTCTTCGTGAATTTGCTTAGCTCGTGAATCAACAAATACACCATCTGTTTTACTTTTATGCGTCCTCTCAAGAACTTTTAAAATCGATGGCGTTTCACCTGTCTCTAACTCCTACAATATTTTTAAAAATATTTAAATTTCATTAACAATAAAGTTTTTTTGTATAACTTTATAACAAACTTAAGGGAAAAATAGTAAAATAAACCACCAATTTTAACGATAGTATTTTAAACCATCAACTTTGAAAATCAAGTTTTGTCAACCATACAACTTTTTTTTTAATTAAAATTAAACTAAAGTTTCAAAATATAACAGATAAATATATCCTAAATTTTTATTAATTAAAATATAATTTGAAATTTGAAATTTTGGTTTAAAAATCATAGTTATTAAGGTTTATGGTTTAAAACAATTAGTTATCATATTTCATCATTGAAAACTCCATTTATAAAGTTAAAGATATTTTTCACCAAACCAACAAAATTGTGGTTTATTTTACCATTATCCGTAAATTTAATTTTACGTACCATTTCTTTTCGGACTCGATCAAATGATTTTGTTCCCGAAGTATGTTTGTGAGGTCCTAAACCGCCTCGGTCAGATAATCTAGCCCGAGAAGATATAGCACTTCTATATATCGATTTTGGATCGGTCCAATATTTCACTAAACCGGTCCATATAATATTGGTTATGTAAATAGGTTTCGCATTGTCTCCTTTCTTCTTCCACGTCCTCCTCCACGTACACACTTGACCACAGAGTCGCGACGCTGCGTACTTGTTAAACTTTTTTTGAACCAGTCCGGTCATCCCTACCTTCCAATTATATTTTTCCTAGTAACATTTAAAAAAAAATAAAATTATTAGTAATTATAACAATTTTATATCAAATATTAGTATATTTTTTCTAATAAAAAAATATTTTATTTTATTTACCACAAAAGCGATGAACCAACGTTTACGAGTTTCGTAGGTTGTTTGTGACCAATTAGCGTGTGGCTCTTTGAAATCCGCGCATATGATTTTTGTGATTTGTCTAATAATCGACTGATTTGTATCGAACCTAATAACAAAAAAAATGTAAATATAAAATTGTAAGAACATATGTAATAAAATTAAATTTAATGTAATAGTTTTTAAATTATTTTTTTTACCATATAGTTCCTCGAATATGTTTTGGATGCAATATCGGCAAATGTTCTCGCCCAGGACGTTTCAGTAATTGCTCTACAGATACGGTCGTCTATAAAATAAAACAATTATTAAATCCAAAACAATGATTTACGTCTTAAATCACAAAAAAAAAAAACTTAAAACCCAATTTTTTTACTATGAAAAAAAATTTGTAACAAAACCATAGAGAACTAAAAAAATTAAGAGATATATTTACGTCTAAAATGGTTTTATTAAAAATTATTCTGTTTAAAAAAGAAATACAATTTCAATCAACTGAAATTTTTTTGGCTATTTTTAAATCAACTGAAATTTTTTTATTATAAAAATAAAAAATTGTAACAAAATCATAACCAAATAAAAAATGGAAAAACTTTTAATTAAAATTTCTATACTGAATTGAAGAAAAATTAAAAAAAGAGAGACCTTTTTAGTGTGTTCTTGGTTGCTATATCCAAAACGTTGTCGTTTTCTGCTCATTTCTCTAAGCAGATTATCACCCTCAGATTCACTCCCATCACTGATCACAATTGCATCTGCAGAAAAAAACATAAAGAAAGATTCAAAAACTTCATTTTTCAAACACACAAAACATTAAAAAGAACATTACTTATTGAATTCTTGTTCTCCACATTATCCTCTATTTCTTCATTACTCAAACTCTTATCTCCATAACTTGTAGAATCCGAAATCAATTCAACATTATAATCTGTTTTCGTGGAGGAACACTTTGATTCAATCATATCAAGAAGCTTCTTCTCTAATAAATCAATCTTGTTTTCAAATTCTTCCTTCTCTTTCGCCTTTTCGTTAACAAGTTCTTTGTTTAATGTCATCAAATCATTGAGTCTAGCTTTGGTTTCGGCCTCAGATCTCTTCATTTCCTCAACAAATTTCTTGAAATTCTCCTCAAGATCACTTGCTCTCTTCTCAAGCTGCAATTTTGTGATTTTGTGTGTATCTTCTATGTCTTTAAACCTTAGCTTAAGACTTGCGTAATCACTCACAAGAATCTCATGATTCTCCTTAAGAATCTCATGTTGTATCTCACTTAGTTTCTCTCCATGATCTTTGAATTCATCCTTCACTTTTACAGTAGCTTGAAACATTTTGTTTGTTCAAATTCTGAACATAAACATGACAAAAAAAAAGTGAGGTTATTTGGGTTCTTTTAAGTACAATTTAGAAACTTTTTACTTAATTTTGAAACATTTCCTTTAAAAATTGAGGTTTCAACAAATCTGAGAGCACAGTATATACTTCTAAGTTCCAAACCTTAGATTGAAACAATAGAAACAGCATCCAAAGACATAACCTTTTCAAAAATCTGGTAAATCTAAAGACAGATTCAAGCTATTTATTAAGACTCCATTTCACCCAAAATCGAATTTCATAGTTTCTTTTGATACTCAAAACAAAAATCTAATCTTGAAAATAGAAAAAGAAAGGAATTTTCCCAGGAAAAACCTTACCCAGAAAGTCTGGTTATCTCTTCTTCATAAAAAATCTGAAACACAAAGAGAGGAGGAAGAAGTTAGATCCAAGAAGAGGTAAGAGAAGCCCTAAATAGAAAAAAAGGCTAAAACCCGGGAATTCGTAATAAGAAGAAGATTGTACACTTGTACTGTAAAGTATTATTTCCCGCTTAAACGAATGATATTTATTACATATATAAATTATGTTTGACCATCAAATAATCCAAAAAAATTATAATTACATTAAAAAAAAAAAAGTAAATTAAAAGAAAAAGTAGGCATCAAACTTGGGCAGTCCATATGTACGACCTCTTCTAGGTGTAACAGACTGTAAACACAATAAGTTAATATAAAAAATACACTACCAAAAATTAATAAAATATTTAAATAAATACATACAAAAATTTAATAATATACCTTTAAATAAATGTTGTCAATTTCAGCTTGTGTTAATTCTCAACTCTTTTTTGAAATTTTATCATTAATTTCTTCGTGAATTTGCTTAGCTCGTGAATCAACAAATGCACCATCTGTTTTACTTTTATGCGTCATCTCTAACTCCTACAATATTTTTAAATTTTATTAACAAAGAAACAAAAAAATTTATATAATAAAATTAATTTACATACCAATTTTTTCCGAACTCGATCGAATGATTTTGATTCCAAACTATGTTTGTGAGGTCCTAAACCATTCCGGTCAAATAATCTAGACCGGGATGCTATATTGTTGATACCGGACCGGGAAAATATAAAATTAATTTACATTTCATATTCTTTGATTGATTGATTTCAGCATCATCACTTATGTATCGATTTTGGATGGGTCCAATATTTAACTAAACCGGTCCATATAATATCGGTTATGTAAATAGGTTTTGCATTATCTCCTTTCTTCTTCCACGCAGTTCTCCACGTACTCACTTGACAATTTAGTCGCAAGGATGCATACTTGTTAAACTTCATTTTAATCAGTCCGGTCATCTCTACTTTCCAATTATATTTTTGCTAGAAACATTTTTAAACTTTTTTTTAATTAGTAACTATAACAATATAGTATTAAACAGGGATAACAACAAAAAAAAACCTCTAAACTATCTATTTTTGACTAAACATACCCTAAACTATCAAATTGACGAAAAAACGTCTAAACTTTATTTTTTGACGACGAAAACCCTCAATTATCAAGTTAGCGAAAAAATTCTGGACTTTGTTTTTCCAGCGAAAAAACCTCTCAATTAAATTAACCGTTAAATTACCGTTAGTTGATAATTAAATAAAACTATTAGTTTAAACTCTAAAATTTTAATTTAATGAACCGGAGTTAATAACTTTTAACTTTACTGTTTAAACACATGTTTTTAATTAATTAGAACGAACATTGATTTAACAGTTAAATTGATGGAGAAGTTTTTTCGCTAGAAAAACAAAATTTAGGGGTTTTTTCTCTTGAAAAACAAAGTCTAGGGGTTTTTTCGTCACCTTAATAGTTTACGGTTTTTTTCGCAAAAAACACTAAATTTAGGAGTTTTTTGCCAAAAAAACAAGTTTAAAAGTTTTTAGCCAACTTAATAGTTTAAAATCTGTTTTGCCAAAAACAAATAGTTTATGGGTTTTTTTTGGCACTATCCCTATTAAATAATGTAACTAAATATTAAAAAATATTTACCACAAAAGCGATGAACCAACGTTTACGAATCTCGTCCGTTGTTTGTGACCAATTAACGTGGGGCTCTTTAAAATCCGCGCATATGATCTTTGTGATTTCTCTTACAATCGACGAATCTGTATCGAACCTAGAAAACAAAATTCAATTTTAAAAAAAAAAAATTAAACAAAAATCACATTTAATATAATAATTTCATGACTTTAAAATTTACCATATAGTTCCTGGAAGCTGTTTTGGATGCAATTCAGGCAAATGTTCTCGGCCAGGACATCCCAGTAATTGCTCTACAGATACGGTCGTCTATAAAACAAAACAATATTAAATCCAAAAAAAAATGATTTACATCTAAAATTTTTTGATTATGAAAAAAAAATTGTAAAAAAAACCATAACCAAATAAAAAAATTTGAAAGATATAATTACGTCTAAAATGGTATTATTAAAAATTAATCCGCTAAAAAGAAATACAATTTCAATGAACAGAAATTTTTTTGATTATCAAAAAAGAAATTGTAACAAAACAATAATTCCCAAATCAAAAATCAAAATATTTTTTTAACTAAAATTTTTATACTGAATTGAAAGATAACTTTGAAAAAATGACCTTTTTAGTTTGTTCTTGGTTGCTATATTCAAAACGTTGTCGTTTTCTAAGTAGATTATGACCCCCAGATTCACTGCCATCACTGATCAAAATTGCATCTGCAAAAAAACATAAAGAAACATTCAAAAAGTTTCATTTTTCAAAGACCAAAACATTAAAAGAACATTACTTATCGAATTCTTGGTCTCCACATTATCCTCCATAGCTTCATTACTCAAACTCTTAGAATCCGAAACCAATTTAGCTTCATAATCTGTTTTCATGGAGGAATATTTTGATTCAATTATATCAAGAAGCTTCTTCTCTAATTGATCAATCTTGTTTTCAAACTCTTCCTTTTCTTTCGCCTTTTCGGTAACAAGTTCTCTGTTTAATGTCATCAAATCATTGATTCTAGCTTTTGTTTCAGCCTCAGATCTCTTCATTTCCTCAATTATTTTCTTGAAATTCTCCTCAAGATCATTTGCTCTCTTCTCAAGCTGCAATTTTGTGATTTTGTGTGTATCTTCTATGTCTTTAAACCTTAGCTTAAGACTTTTATAATCATTCACAAGAATCGCATGATTCTCCTTAAGAATTTCATGTTTTATCTCACTTATTTTCTCCTCATGATCTTTGAATTCATCCTTCACTTTCACAGTAGCTGGAAACATTTTGTTCTGTTTAGATTCTGAACACAAACATGACAAAAAAGTGATGTTAATTGGGTTCTGAAGTACAATTTAGTAACTTTCTACAAATCTATTTTAAAAATTGAGGTTTCAACAAATCTAAGAGCAGACTATATACTTCCAAGTTCCAAACCCTAGATTAAACAATAGAAACAGCATCTAAAGACATAAACTTTTCAAAATCGGGAAAATCTAAAGCGAGATTCAAGCTATTCATTAGTCTCCATTTCCCCCCAAATCCGAATTTCATAGTTTCTATCGATACTCGCGACAAAAATGTGATCTTGAAATAAGAAAAAGAAAGGAATTTTCCAGAGAAAAAACTTACCCAGAAAGTCTGGTTATCTCTTCTTCGTCAAAGATATGAACACACAAACAGAAGAAAGAAGTTAATCCAAGAAGAAGCAAAAACCCTAAATAAAGAGAGCGGGAATTCGTATTGTGTAAGAAGGCGATTTTTTTTTCTAACAAAAAAAAAAATCGCCTTCAAAAAAAGCGATTATGTTATACCGTAACGTATTTGCCACTTAATAAAATGATTATTAATCCCAGATAAATTATATTCAATCATCAAATAGTCTCCAAAAAAAACGTAAATTCAAAAAAAAGTTAATTGTTTTTATACAAGAATTGAAAATAAAACTTGAGCCAACAAAAAAAAAAAAAAAATTGAAAGTTTTAGAGCTATTGATTTAAATATTCACCTCAAAAAGATAGAATTGTATGTTCTACTCCTTCACACTACTTTACCATTTCCTGGACAAAAAAGCCAAAAACAATAACTTCAAACTTCAAACCTCTGCAAAAAATTTGCATTAAAAAGAAAAAAAAGTTGAACAATTTCTTAGGATTTAGATATACTGATTTGTTTTATCCTCTTCTTTTCTTCTTCCTCATTAACTGCGTCTGCATCGACTGCAACTTCATCATCGCAACTGCATCAATTGCAGCTTCATCCATTGTAGCTTCTGTCTCACGATTTCAATAAAAAGCCTAATGCATTGGAAATACTAATCAAATACAAAAAAAATTGATATCAAATATGTTTACCTTGCTCTTCTACAGTGTCCAAAAGAACTTATTCTCTCCTTCACAAATTTTTCAACCGATATCGACCTCGAATCAATAACATCAATCTTCTTATCAACAACATTAAACTTCTTATTCACAGCATCAAACTTCTTATTGATAAAATCAAACACAACTTCCATTGCTTTTGGTATCTTCTCTCCCAACTCATGACGAGAATTACTTTCTAGCGTTGGCGGTTGCTATAATCGAGATTGAATATCAGAATTGTACAGATCTTGCCAACATATTCTCCCACCAGATTTGGTTAGAACATTGATCCAACCGTCAACAATGGTGTCAATAGCATCCATTTCATCATCTCCATCCTCCATTAACCTATCTACAAGTAGCTCCTCTTCACTATTAGGTGCTAAGATACTACAAATCTCCTATGAATGTGGGAAGAAAACTAAAGTTAAAGAATTTAAATAACGTTTAAGGCGTTTTAAATTCAAATGAAAGTTTAATACCTTGGTTAACCCAAGTGTGTCATAAATTTGGTCCAAACTAAACCCTGTCTTATTTGTTTCTTTAAACCTCGTCTTGCACATCCGAGGACAATTGCTGTCAGCATCTTTTAGGTTTTCTCGAAACTTTGTCTTCAGTGTTGATACACATTCAAATGCCAAAATCTGTGCATGTAATTTGATACAGTTAAACTAGTTACAGAAGTTGTATTAATAAAAAAAATCACAACCGATATAAATAAAACTTACTCAAACTCTTGTCTTCATAACTTGTAGAATCCGAAACAAATTCAGCATCATCAACTGTTTTCATGGAGGAATGTTTTGATTCAATCATATCAAGCTTCTTCTCTAATTGATCAATCTTGTTTTCAAACTCTTCCTTCTCTTTTGCCTTTGCAATAACGAGTTCTTTGTTCTTTGTCATCAAATCATTGATTCTAGCTTTGTTTTCAGTCTCAGCTCTCTTGTAACTCTCCTTAAGATCACTTATTGTCTTCTCAAGCTGCAATTTTGTGATTTTGTGGGTATCTTCAATGTCTTTAAACCTTTGCTTAAGCATGATCATTCACAAGAATCTCATAGTCCTCCTTCAGAATTTCATGTCTTATCTCACTTGTTTTCTGTTCATCCTCCACCTTCACAGTAGCTGGAAACATTTTGTTCTTCTTAGATTCTGAATACAAACATGAAAAGAGTGATGTTATTTGGGTTCTTTAAGTACGATTTAGTAACTTTTTACTTAATTAAACATAAATTTATTTTAAAATTTGAGGTTTTAACAAATCTTAGAGCAGACTATGCTTCCGTGCCCTAGATTCGAACAATAGAAACAGCATCATTTACTCTTGAAGATTTCAGAAACATAAAACCCTTTCAAAATCGGGAAAATCTAAAGCGAGATTCAAGCTATTCATAAGTCTCCATTTCCCCCCAAAACCGAATTTCATAGTTTCTATCGATACTCACGACAAAAATGTTATCTTGAAATAAGAAAAAGCAAGGATTTTTCCCGGTAAAAACTTACCCTGAATGTCTGGTTTTGCCCTTCTTCGTTAAAGATCTGAAACACAAAGAAGAAGGAAAAGTTAGAAGCACGAAGAAGCAAAAGAAGCCCTAGATAGAAAAAAGCGGGAATACCAAACGACAACAAAATCGTATTGCGTTAGAAGAAGATTATGTCGTGATGTAATGTATTTGCCACTTACAAAAAATAAATTTTTATCATATTTGAATTATATCAAATCACGAAATTGTCTACGAGAAAAACACTTAACTATTATACTTCCAAAAAAACATAAATTAAAAAAAGTTATAGTTTTTATACAGGAATTGAAAGTAAAACTGCGCTACTGATTTAAATATTCACCTCAAAAGATAGAATTGTATGTTCTAATTCCTTAAATTACTTACCATTTCCAGGACAAAATCAAAAACAATAACTTAAAACTGTGCAATTTCTGTCTCTGTTCTGCATTTAAGAAAACTCAGAACTTGTTAGAACCATTCCTGGGATCTGATGTCTTTGAAATTGCCATCTGAAGATGACTATGATGAAGATGATGAAGAAGAAGGTGTTACATGCTTAACTGATTTTCGTTTGGAGATATCTGCAGAATCTTGCTTCTTGATTAATAAGTTTATGACCTTCATGCATTGCTCTTTTAGTGTATTATCACCCTCACTCTCGCTGTCATCACTGATCACAATCGCATCTGCAGATACAAAAACATTCAGAGAATTTTGTTATTTAACATAGAGATTTTGTAATAACATATCAAACATTAAGCACATCACCTGTTACTACAGTCTTGTTGTAATTCACAGTTTCATCAGCAAGATTCTCGGTGTTCTCGTTCCCTAAGTTTACAGGATTTGCAGTATCAGAGACCAACTCGGTATCATAGAGCGATTTCAAGCTAGAAACATCAATTTCAACCACATCAAGCTTCTCCTGTAATCGGCCATACTTGTTTTCAAGCTTCTTCAGTTCAATGTTCTTGTCTTTACCTTTCTCCAAAGTGAGCTCCTGATTTTTCATCATCAATTCATTCATTCCATTCTTGCCTTCACTAACTACAATCTCCAACTCCTCAAGCATTTTCTTGTACTTCTCGTTGTCACGTTTCTCCATTAATTTAACCTCGAGCAGATGAATCTTTTTCTCCTCGAATTCTCTAGTTGCATTTTCGAGCTGTAACTTGATGACCTTATTCATCTCCTCTACATCTTTAAACCTCTGCTTCAAACATTCATGATCTTTCACAAGAATCTCATAATCCTCCTTCAGATTTTCATGTCTTAGGTCCGTTACTTTCTCTTCAACAAATAAAGAGTTTCTCCTCGGCGGCGCAAATTCGTCCTTCACGGTAGCAAATTCGTCCTTCACGGTAGCCACTGAGATTTTGCTGCTCCCAGATTTGTCCAAACGCTCCGATGATTTATCAGTCATGATGATCTTTAACCTCTTTCAAGCAATCCTAACTTCAAACCCTAATCTGAAACAACACAAACACCATTAAGCTCATTTCTAGAGCTAATCTCGTCGTTTTTCAGACTCATAAACTTCTAAAATCACGATTTCTAGAAAAAAAAAACTAAATCAGATTCTCTCTTAGCCCCTCTAATGACCTAACAAGAAAAATTACTCTATATTCCGAATCCGCAAAACGATTCCCACCATTTTCTCTGAATCTCAACCAAATTGTAAATCAAAAGAAAAAAACGAAATAGATAGAAGAAATCCAGAGAAAATCTTACCCAACCTGTTTAATTATCTCGCCAAAGTCCCCAAAAACACAGTCAACGAAGAGTTACAGTGAGAGCTCTGAAAGTGAAGCTCAAAGAGCTTGAGAAGAAGAACAATGGCAAAAACCTTAACAAAATATATTTTCACCAAGTTAATGTTTACAAAGCCTGAGCAGAGTTTATATAGAAGCTGGAATTAATAAACGACAAAGAAATCAGTGGCAATCATTATTCTTGAACGGCGTTGGAGAGAAGGGAATCAAATCTGTTTTGCAGCTGAATATTTTGGTACGAGCAGGTTGTTGCAGCATTGAATTTGCGTGTATTGTTGGCTCTGTTCTTATCTTCTTGTTTCAGAGGAGATGTCGTTTTGATGGTGTTTATTGAGTGG
>KE151639.1:284305-297908 GCA_000411095.1 Aethionema arabicum
GAGGAGATGTCGTTTTGATGGTGTTTATTGAGTGGGCTTGTGATTTATGGGCCATCAGAATTGACGATGGTCCATTAGCTTCATTAATACACCCCCTCAAACTTGGTGTGGGCGGTAAAACAACACCGAGTTTGCTCCGTAAGGCAAAGAAAGGTTGTTGTGGCAGAGACTTAGTGAAGACATCAGCAACTTGAAGATGGCCTGGAATGTGTTTGACCTCAACCAAACCCAAGGCAACACGTTCCCGAACGTAGTGAAAATCGACTTCGAAGTGCTTTGACCGAGAATGCAGGACTGGATTTGCAGAAAGGTAAATTGCAGACAGATTATCACACAGTAAAGTAGCAGGTTTGGGTTAAGAAATACCAAGATCTCGTAGCAGCGTGTGGAGCCAAGCTAGTTCAGAAGCTGCAAGAGATAAAGTGCGATATTCAGCTTCTGTTGAAGACTTAGAAACTGTGTGATGGCGTTTGGCAGACTAGGATATGATATTTGTTCCAAAAAAAGTGCAGAAACCACCGGTTGATCTTCTTGTGTCTTTACACTCTGCCCAATCACTATCACTGAAGGCTGAAACAGTGTTGCTGGAATACCTGGTGATGTTAATCCCCATTTCAATTGTACCTTTAACGTAACGAAGAATCCGCTTAAGTAGATTGAAGTCAGATAGTGTTGGTTCATGCATCTTTTGGCATACAAAATTCACTGCAAATTGCAGGTCTGGTCTTGTTAAAGTCAGATATTGGAGTTTCCCTGCTAAGCTCCTGAAATAGGTAGGCTGATCAAAAAGTTCCTGCTGCTGAGGTGTGTGATCGAGTTGCAGAGGAAGAGGTGTAGGCATAGGAGAACAATCCAACATTCCTGCAGTAGTTAAAAGATCCTTGGCATATTTTTCTTGACTGAGGAACAGGCCATCCGGATGATGATAGGCCTGTACACCAAGAAAGTAGTGAACTGATCCCATATCTGTCATTCGAAATTCAGTTTTGAGTGAGGTTATGAAGTCATCAACCTGTTCAGTATTGCTGCCTGTGAGGATCATATCATCCACATACAAGAGAAGATACATCAGATCTTGGCCATTTTTGTAGACAAAGAGAGACGGGTCAGCAAAACTGCAAACAAATCCAAAGCTCAGCAGAAAACTACTGAATTTATCAAACCAGGCTCTTGGAGCTTGCTTGAGACCATAGATAGATTTTTTAAGTTTGCAAATGTAATCTGGTCTTGTAGAGTCTTCAAAACCAGGTGGTTGAACCATGTAAACTTTTTCTTTTAAATCACCATGAAGGAAAGCGTTTTTAACATCAAACTGTCGAAGCTTCCAATTTCTAGTAATAGCAACATGTAGAACAGCTCGAACAGTAGAAGTACGAACCACAGGGCTGTAAGTTTCAATATAATCCACACCTTCTTCTTGTTCATAACCTTTAGCAACTAGTCGAGCTTTAAGCTTGTTTAATGACCCATCAGCATTAAGTTTAGTTCTAAACACCCACTTGCATCCCAAAGGTGTAGAACATTCGTGAGGAGGGACCAATTCAAAGGTATTTGTCTCAATAAAAGACTCATACTCATCTCGCATAGCATTATTCCAACCAGAATCCTTCAAAGCAGATTTCACAGTTTTTGGTTCTGGATAAGTGTTTTTAACAGTGAAAAGAGCATAACGAGGGTTTGGTTTATGAATACCTGATTTTGCCCTTGTTTGCATTGGATGTTCAGATGTGGTTGAGGTTAAAGAATCCAGAGGAAGAGTAGTATCAATTTCAGCAAATTCTGCAGTTTCTGCAGTTTCAGTATTTATATTCTCTGATTTAGCTGAAGAGGACGGTGAAGCTGGCAGCATCAACGAGCTAGGAACAACTGAATTAAGTGTAGTAATATCACGTACTCGTGAATCCAAACCAGTAGGAACAATATCAGGATGTGAATCAACATCGGCGGCAGAAATATCTGGTTTAGAATATTTTCCATTATTTGAGGGATCATATTCAGAGTCTGAGGAATCATTTTTAGAATTTGAGGGATCATTTTTAGAATTTGAGGGATCATTTTCAGAAACCTTGGCTTTAGGAAAACCAGAAGACCAAGCTGAAAGTAATGGCGACGAGAAAGACCTGAAATTCTGATAAATATCCTCAAATGGAAACTGACTTTCATCAAACAACACATGACGGCTGATATACACTCTTCCTGTTGGTGGATGCAAACATCTATACCCTTTATATTTTTCATTGTAGCCTAAAAACACACACTGCAGCGATTTAGGATCAAACTTATTCCTCCCATAAGGTCTTAGATAAGGGTAACATGAACAACCGAAAACTCTGAGTGATGTATAACATGGAGGCTTCCCATAAAGTCGTTCATAAGGACTGATGTAGTTGTTTAGAACAGAGGATGGGAGTAAATTACCAAGAAACACTGATGTAAAGAAGGCTTCAACCCACAATTTTGAAGGCACTTTGCTTTGAAACATCATTGAGAGCCCCAATTCTGTAATATGACGATGTTTCCTCTCAGCAATCCCGTTTTGCTGAGGAGTGTGAGGACATGAAATCAGCTGTTTGATCCCAGACTTAGCAAGAAAAGAGACGAACTGAGTACTTGTGAATTCACCCCCTCCATCACATTGAAACATACAAATCTTCTGTTGTAATAAGGTTTCAACAAGTTGTTTAAACAAACAGAAAACAGAGAAGAATTCAGACTTGTGCTTGAGAGGATAGAACCAGGTGAATCGAGAGAAATTATCAATGAAAATCACATAATAACGAAAGCCTTGAGAAGAAATCACAGGAGCAGGACCCCACAAATCACAATGAATCCTCTCAAGAGGTCTGGTAGCAACAAATTCAGAGGAAGCAAAAGGGAATCTACAAATTTTTCCCATCTGACAAGCAGTACAAAAACGAGAACTTGTCTGATTTATTGAAATAGCTTTGGCTTTGGATAATTGCTGAAGAATCTCCTTATTTGGATGACCAAGACGCATATGCCAAACAACATCACTTGCTGCTTGTTGTCTTGATGAATAGAAGGCCTGAATGGAAGGATTCTGCAGCATGTACAGGTCTTCATGCCTGTTTCCTCTGCTCAGCAGCTGATTGGTTTGTTTGTCCATTATAAGAACCACATCATGATCAAAAATAAATTTGCAGGGATAATCAGCAGTTAACTTTGACACAGAAAGGAGATTTTTTGCAATATTAGGACAAACCAAAACATCTCGTAAAGGTAAAGTACCTTGAACAGCAGGAAGATCAATAGAACCAATATGAGTAATAGGTAGAAACTCACCATTACCAACCATGACAGTATCCTCTCCTTGATAAACATGGCCTGACTGCAGCTGAGAGACAGAGTTAGTGATGTGTGCTGATGCACCTGTATCAGGATACCATTCACTTCCAGAAAACATTGATGAATCTCTGACTCTCATTGCTGCTAACACACGGGTTAAGTCTTCAGTGTTGAAACCTTGATCAAACCTTTTAAAACATCTGTGAGCAGGATGCCCATATTTATTGCATATTTGACAGGTTGGTTTTGAATTATTTGAGTCATCAGTTTGGGGAGAAGAGCCATCATGAGATCCAGATCCTATTTGTTGATGGAAACCTCTTCCCCTTGTGGAATAAGAGCCTCTACCTCTACCTCTTTGATCTCCATAACCACACCCTCTTGGAGCATAGCCTCTTCCAGTAATAAATGCTGTGTGAGGTGTAACTTCATGAACTGCTGAGTAACCAAGGAGCTTGCTTTCAAAACCAGTTAGACGAAAAACTACATCTTCATAACATAAATCAGGAAGAGTGTCTATAGAACTGCCAATATTAACCACGATTGATTCATACTCCTTGCCTAAACCATTTAGTGCACTGTGAATTTTTTCTTGATCACTGACTGGTGAACCGATAGAGTCCAGTTGATCACATAGAGTTTTAATTTCTTCCAAGTAATCAGTCATGCTTTTTCCAATTTTTGAAATAGTTTGTAATTTCCTTTGCAGATCTAGCTTCCTGGAGACTGAGACATGATTAAAATTCTTTGCTAGACAATTCCATACCTCTTCTGCAGTATTTAAACCGTAAACGGCTCGAAGAGCACTTTCTGAAAGAGATCCAAAAAGATATGCTTTGACAAGTTCATCCATTTATCAAACTCTGGATTAAAAACCTGCTTAGTCACATCACCTTCCTTAAGAGTAAGAACTGAAGATGGCTTTGCAGTAGCTCCTGTAACATATCCTAACAATTTCTGACTGGATAAAAATGATTCAAACTGTGTTTTCCATAATAAATAATTTGAGGAGTTGAGTTTGAGCGTGACTACTTGATTAATGTTCAAAGAAGAAGTTATTGAAATATTTGAGCCTTCCATGGCTCTGATACCATGAAAGTGAAGCTCAAAGAGCTTGAGAAGAAGAACAATGGCAAAAGCCTTAAGAAGATATATTTTCACCAAGTTAATGTTTACAAAGCCTGAGCAGAGTTTATATAGAAGCTGGAATTAATAAACGACAAAGAAATCAGTGGCAATCATTATTCTTGAACGGCGTTGGAGAGAAGGGAATCAAATTTGTTTTGCAGCTGAATATTTTGGTACGAACAGGTTGTTGCAGCATTGAATTTGCGTGTATTGTTGGCTCTGTTCTTATCTTCTTGTTTCAGAGGAGATGTCGTTTTGATGGTGTTTATTGAGTGGACTTGTGATTTATGGGCCATCCGAATTGACGATGGTCCATTAACTTCATTAATAAGCTCAGCTCTAAAGAAGGAGAAGAATAAAGAGCGAAGAAAAAACAAAACAAATACATAATGAAGCGGGAATGCGGAAAGTCTCATATATTGCGTTAGTTAAAGATTATGTTTTAATTAACTACTAATAATTCAAATTAAATCGCTCTTTATTAACTTAATTAATCCCTATAATTAATAATGTATCATTATTTAATTACGTTTAATACTCGTCTGACAAATAGTTCAATTATGTATGACTCATTATTAATGATAAAATAAATAAATAACAACATTTGTTAGAGATAACTTTATAGTGACATAAAGTTTTCATTCCAGAACTTTATACTATATTTTAATATTCTAAAAAGCATTAATGTTTTTTTTCTGCCCAAACGCATTAATGAAGAGATATATAGTTTCTGAAATTTAATCATTTTTGGATTTTATTATTTATCTATTTGTCGATTGCTTAAACCTGACCAAAACAAACCCTATTTCTCTCCTCATTCGTAATCTGCGAAGATGAAGTTGAAATGGGAATCGAGCTCTATCTTTCATCAAAATGTATTTCTCATCAAGCTCGTTTCCGCTTCTCTTATAGCGGGATTGGTTTTTCGATTCTTCGTCTTCCGTTATGGCGATATTTTACCATTTCAAGCGTCGGTGACCGAGAAATCTGATGCTCAGGTATCTCCGCCTCCGGCTATGTTACCGGATAATGAAGATGTAATTGCCACGGGTAAGATTAGTCAGGAATCACGATTTTAACTGTTAATTAACAATTACATTTGTTAATTTTGTTTATGGGGTAGGGTTTTAAGGAGATGCTTCTAAATCTGCAAATTAAAAAAAAAAAATCAAACAGGTTCTGTGATGGTTTCATGGATCTTGCTCGGCCTGTGTTTATGATGATCACTAGTCTCTGATTCATGCCAGTTTCATTTATTGACATTTTTTTTTCTAATCATCTTGTGTCGAGGGTTTTGTCATGGTTTTGATTCGTTTGTTTGAATCTGTTCCTCCGCAATTTGATTTTTCTTATCATGTTTTTTAGGTTTCTGCAGCTCGAAATCGAAATCTGCAATGCTATATATGTTTCCTTTAGGTTCTTGTTAATGATCTTCCAGGTTATGTTTATGATCTGGAAGATCTAGGGTAGCTGTGTTCTTGGTAATACCTGTAGATGATAAGAACAAGCTCTTTGTTTAATTTCCTGTATCAGATATTGAATTGGAGAAGTGTGATCTCTTCACTGGGAAATGGATCAAAGATCCATTGGGACCAATCTACACAAACAGCTCCTGTGGTATTTTCGTAGACAGCCACCAGAATTGCATCTCCAATGGCAGGCCTGACTCAGGTTTTCTTTACTGGAAATGGAAGCCACGTGACTGCTCATTGCCTCGCTTTGATCCACAAAGATTTCTAAATCTTATGAGGAATAAATCTTGGGCGTTGATTGGTGACTCAATTTCACGCAACCATGTTGAATCTTTGCTTTGTATGCTCTCCACAGTAAGGTTTTAACAACGGTTGCTTTCTTTTCCTTCTTTTAACCTGCATTGCTCTCTAACTAAGAAAAATGTTTTCTTTCTTGTTTCAGGTTGAAAAACCAATTGAAGTATACCACGACGAGAACTACAGATCTAAACGCTGGCACTTCCCTTCACACAACCTAACAATATCCAACATATGGTCACCATTTCTCGTCGAAGCTGCAATCTTTGAAGACTCAAATGGTGTTTCATCAGCTGCAGTCCAACTCCACCTTGATAAACCAGAGAAGACATGGACTGATCTAATTCCCACCATTGATTACGCAGTCATCTCCTCTGGGGAATGGTTTTTAAAAACTGCAATCTACCACGAGAATGGTAATCCTATAGGCTGCCATGGCTGTCCAGAAAATTCAACAATGGAGGATATAGGATTCGACTATGCTTATAACACATCTTTGCGTCATGTTCTGGACTTCATAGCAAGATCAAACTCTGAAAGCACGGTCTTTTTCCGCACTTCGATACCTGATCACTTCGAAGATGGAGAATGGCATAACGGCGGATCCTGCAAGAAAACAGAGCCTGTAAGCGAAGAGGAAGTAGAGATAAAGGTTTTGAACAAGATCCTTAGAGATGTTGAGATTAGTCAGTTCGAGAGGGTGATTGCAGAGATTGATCAGAACAGAACCAAGATTGAGCTTCTTGATTTCACTGGAATGTTGCTAACTCGACCAGATGGGCATCCAGGTGCGTACCGAGAGTTCATGCCATTTGCAAAAGACAAGAACGCAAAGGTACAGAGTGATTGTTTGCATTGGTGTTTGCCTGGTCCTATTGATTATTTGAATGATGTTATATTGGAGATTGTAGCTAATGCTTGAACCGGGAAATTAGCCAATTATAAAAGGTTATGTAAATTTGTAAAGTTGGTGAACCGGAGTCATGTGATTGTGAACGATTTGTTGTAAAACCGGTTCGGTTTTCTTATAAATTATAGTTTAAATTTTACCGACTTCTTTTTAATCCAACAACACAACTCTCACCGCCCACATTTCCGTTTAAGTGGAAGGTAATCATATAACATATAGTTCTTAGTAATGATTATTATGTAATGGTTTTACATCATCGACCGTTTGATTAATAAAATGGACATAAAAATGAATAGAAAAATTGGTGAAGAAGAGAAGCAAGTTTACAACTTAAAGGCAGCAGCGTTAATGGAAGTTTACAAAAAAAGAAATGCTCCACTATTAAAACAGAGTAAGTAATTAGTAGATAAAACTAATTATGAATTAATAATATTTTATTTTAATCTGGTAACTATAGTCTATATTAATCACAATTACTACTCTTTAAATCAAATCATGTAAAAACGTTGGAAACCCTGTTTCAATCTCGACCGTTGGATCAAATCGGAAATCTACGTCGAATATAGGTGAACTACCTGTAGATGTATTGGTGGAAATCAATCCTGTGAAATCTGACGGACCAGAACATTCCACGTGGCAAACCGTACTATCGCAGCCGAAATCTCCGTAAAACGGCGTCGTAAAGGGGAATGAGAAAGCGTCACCGTCAAGCTCTTCTTCGGTACGTACAGTGAGATTAGTCCTTAGATTATCGAGAAGGTCATTTTGGTAATTTACATTGGTGAGGTTTGGTTTAGTATCTCGGTTCTCCGGAGGTGGAATCGTCTGTGAACAAGTGTGTGTTCCTCTGTATGTCACATCGAAGATCGTCGGATCACCGTCCGATCTCTGAACTTGTTTCGTCGCGCAACATTTCTGCGTATTACGAAATGTGCATCTGTAATAGCTTCTGCAACATCAAAATTGATTCCATTAAAACAATGATTATGATGCCCATAGCGATGATGATGATGATGATGATGATGGATGTTTACCTTGGATATTTGGCGCCTAAAATGTCTTTTTGACCATATTTTCTCCAGCTGAAGAAATCATCTTGAGGACCTTCTAAACCTCTTTCTGGGCTTATTCTCACTTGCTCTGTCCATCTCGGTAACATCTTCCTGTTAAAAAATTGATTCGGATTATTTCAAATCCCTAATTCCCAAATTTGTTAAAATGTTTAGCCCCTTTTCAAACCCTAATTTTACCTCTTTTTTGAGCTGAAAATTGAACCACCATCGAGGAAATCCTCACTTCCAGGACTTACAGACGCCGGAGATTCCGGTACTCTTCCAGAATTCGACACCGGAACCACCGTGATTTCCACCTTCTCCGTCACCGGATTACTCTGTTGTATAGAGTATAAGGATAGTGAGCCATTTAGCATCAGAATAGCTTTCTCGTAAGAGGAAACGATCTGGTGAAGGAGACTCTCGTTTATCTCCGTCATCGGAGGTGAAGAATACGGCGGAGAAGAGGCTGCTCCGAGCTGTGACTGAAGCTGCTTCGCCGCTTGAAGTCCATGAATCAGCTCGTTTAGCAAAGTCTCCTGCTCCCAACTGAACATAGATTCTTTACCCTCCATTTTTTACCCTCAATCAAAAGGGTAATTTCGTCAATTACACATTCGCCGGCGTCTTTTACACGGTGATCGGAGTAGATTACTTAGTTAGTATATAGAAATGTGATGATATTAAAGGAGATACCTTTAAACATTTATAGTAAGAATCTTAGTGTAAATATGAGATTTTTGTATATGATGATGAAAATGTGTGTTTAAGGATTTGTGATATAAATGAAGAGTGTTGTTTTGGAATTTAAAGGATTTGAATGAAGAAAGTGTTTGAAAATTTGACCAAGAAATAGATTAGTAATTTAATAAAATAAAATAAAAAATCAAATGTGAAGAAAAGTCTTTGGTCTTGTTTAAGAAGAAAAATGGTAATGTGAGTGTGTATATTTATTAGTGGTGGTGTTAAGTGAAGGTCAAATGCTGACCCATTCAAATTTGGAAGTTAATGTAGTTTTAATCAAATTAATTAATTATTTCTAATCATTGGCTTACTAATTAATTTATCGATTATAAGGTTCATTTATATGTATGTGATTTGTTAAGTTGCAACAACAACTTTTTTTTGTTAATTATATAATTATTAAAGTTTGTAACAATCATATATGGTATACAGTTTGTATATATTACAACTATATTATATATGTATATTATAATTTCTTAAAATATAATTATGGCTCTCTTTATCTTTCTTTCTGTGTTTAAAATTGATTGACTCTATTTTAATTTTTTTTAATTTAATTAGTGGTTAATCTATCGAAATTCGTACATCTATGGTCAACTTAATGTTATCAATATTTGTTATAATATACAATTGTGAACCCGATCAAAATATGTGTGTGATTAGCTGAATAATAAATTGATATACAAAAAACTTTTAAATAATTATGGCATATGTTATTATATTTTTATGTAAGTTATAACAAATTAAAAATAGCTAAAACGGTTGTCATATGTTTATTTTAAAGAAACATAAAATAATTAATTTCGAAAGGGGACCAAAAATATTATGTTGGGTGGCAAGATATAACATATAAGTTGAAGAATTCATCAAATATTATTAAATGAAACCATTAAAATTATATGAGTCGTATAAGAAGGTTTATGTTGACCAAGTCTATTAATAACTTTATTGGCAATCAATGGTTTTAGACTTTAATCATTTTATTAAGAACTAAATAAAATACACATTTTTTTGTTATATTTCCAAAAATTATAAATAAAATAATTCCTCATAACTAAGTCGATATAGATATGTGATGTGTTAAGTTTTTTTTTTTTTTAACTCAGATGTGTTAAGTTTAGTAAGCTGAATAATATATATGCATATATTTAATAATATAAAACTACTAATAAACCAAATTAGATATATTTAAAATAATAATCATCATTTTGAGTAAGAAAACAAATAACCGTAATTTTGATCATATAAATAATTAGTAAATTAAAAGATAATAAAAACTTATCTAACGTATTTACGTTTACATACTAAAATATTATATTTTTGTAGGAATGAAACATATTCAGAAGCTTAAATATTAGAGTTAAGAAGATTAATGGTATTTTACACATAATTTTATTAAAAAAATATTATATTTCATTCAATTATTAATATATTACGTACGTAACATGAATATTTATGCTTGAATAAGATAGTTAATTGATGAAAAAAAAACAAAAAAAAAGAATAAGACAGTTAATTTTTTTTTTTTAAATCTATAATTTATGTCTTATGGATTAATGTAACATAATATTTAGAATGACTTGGTCACATAGCAATAAACAAGTGATTAATTATGAAATTTGGACGAAAAAATGGGAAAATTTTCATAAATTTTGTTGGAAAGTGTTGTGCTCCAAAAAGACAAAAAATTAAATTTATTTTTTTATATATTTCTAGAATTTTTAAGAATACATTTAGGTGTCATAGCAACATGAAAAAATAATATATATAAATTTTATATTATATATGTATATTTAACATATGATTGAGAATCGAACCTGAGAATAAATTCCTAAAGAAATATACAAATACGAGTCAATGATTTTGACCGAAGACATTTCAAACCTCACTACGCGTCTAGCTGTCATTTTCATTATTTTTAAACTTACGTCATTAAACTATTAATGGCGTCAGCTTACAGTTTTGAGTTACCAATGCAAGCCCATATTAAGACAAAACTCACATTTTAAATTTCAGCTTAAAGGCCCATTACAAGAAGTTGGGCCTCACTTAAAGGCCCATTTTTTAAAAATGATAGCTTTCAATGAAACTTGAAAGTTGTAGTATTAAAATCTCTAACTATTACTGTATTTTTTTTAGTTTTCAATAAAATATTAGATACTTAACCAAATGTTTACAATAGACAAAAGAAATAAGATGATATATTATATTTATATTACGATTAGTTGTGGCTATATAAACTTAACTTTATATTTACTCTCTATTAATAAGTTTTCAACTAATAGAAAGTTCCTATATTTCGTGTTCCATTTATTTATTTATTTTTATTCAAGAAAAAATAAGAGTATCACGTGAGGGCACGTGACGAAGAACAGAAATGGGCCGCTTCTTAGAAACAACGGTTGGGCTCTCACGCACGAGGGAGTCACGTGACGTTGACCCCATTTTATATTGTCGGTAGTCACATGCGTTCACGTGATCATGACCCTAACTTTATTTTTATTTTTTTCACAGGCCCTAACTTTATTATTCTAGAATAAAATTAGATATTTTAGTCAATTATTTTCTTGTTTTGTTTGTAACCAAGTTTTAAAAAAATATACGTTTTTTTTTATATATAAATTATATGAAAGTCGGGTTAAAAAAAAAAAATTATATGATGTAAGTTATAGTTCTAATACCGTCGGATCATTTTTTTCCTATTTATGATTCAATTGTTATTTGAATCCTCCATTAAATGTTCTATTTTTTCTTGGTAAATTCTAAATATTGAAGAATTTATCTGTTTAACAATCCATCAAATTCAATAGCATCGGAAATAATTTATATTTATAGTACAAAAAAAAATCGAAATCTTATAGTAGTTACTTTATTTTAGATACTGTGTTTAAAAATAGCTGGATACAAGATTCTTTTTGCCAATTTTAAAATTTGAACTAATTATTTAAGGACAATTGAGAAATAATATAAAATCAGACAATAGAACAGAAATATCTAATAAAATAAATCCAAATTAAATTGTTGTAATTAATTAAGCAATAAAATACATTTCAAATTAAAGAACAGATCTTTTGGTTAATTGAAAGTAAAACCACCTAAAAATCTGGAGCTGGATCTATTGAAATTAGTTGGAACGAGACAGTTGTTTGATAGCAATTAACAATTCTCACGTGCAATAACATCTGTTCTTGCTTTGCCTTTATTTATACAGCACGTGTCTAAAAAAACTTTTCCTTATATGTATTTATTTTCATAAAAAAAACTAACTATGATTGGCCAATTATCTTAAGCTATGATTTAACGATTTTTTGTTAATATAAATTTTATGTGTCGGTCTAAAAGATATCATTTAAATTTAAAACTATTTTTCATATTATTCTAACAATTTAACTAAAAACTAATATAAGAGTTTTTCAATTTTTTAATAATATATTTTCTGTCATTAATGGTTTAATAGTACCAATTAAAACTAAGCTTATTCTCTTTGATTTTTTTAGATATTTTGGTTCAATTTACACTAATTAAATAAAAAGCTACAAAATGCAGATTATTATATATGAAAACTTTCAAACAAAATCGTGTTTGTATATCTAGACCATTAGACATTCATGGGAAATTTTGTATTAATTTGATCTAAGACTTTAAATAAAATTAAATATATACATTACAACTTCTTTTTCCGGTAGAGAGTTGCGGTATTGCGGTTGGGTAGATCCAACACAGTATATAAAAGGAAATAAATAAGACAATTTTGGGCCCACCGTTTAGTTCCTCTTATAATAAAAATGGAAATAATTATTTGACGGCTGTATAAACTATATATTATAAATTCATATATGAGATTAAATATTGTTTTTTCTCTGTATGGAGAATTAAATTCGGAGCGTGTATTGTTTGTCATCTAGTTGCCAGTTCGATTTCTCAATCTTTGATATATTATATACTTTTATTGTTTTTCATAATCAATTTGGCTCACTTGATAAATCAATAATTTCATTTTCCTTTTTATTTTCAAATTTTGTTTCCTAATAAACATAACATGTGTGTGTAGTACGTAAGCATTTGCACAGACTATTGTATTAAAGGAACTTGCTTTAAAACATAACCAATAATTAAATGTATGTTTATAATTTGAATACATATATTAATTATTTTCTCATAACAAAAATAGTAAAATTTATTGCACCGAAGATTCGGAGGTTCCATTTTATGTGGAATTTCAAAAATATCTTTTTTAATAACATCATTATACATTTACACTTACTTTATACTCTAATTTATGTTTCGAATTTGTTGATTTATATGCTACCCCTATTTCTTCATAGGCTTTGTTAGGAAGGGTGGATCTTAAAATACGGGACTAAAAGAGTCTCCAAACTTTAAAAAAACAAAAATTTTGTTTGGTTGTGAATAGTGAAAAACGTGAACAGTAAAGATCTAAAATTGGATATTCTCTCTCCTCGTTTTTCACTGTTCATGATCAAACAAAAAAAAAAAATTTTAAAAATGGTTTAGAGACCCGCTTCGGTTTCCACTGTGGATGCTCTAAAGTATTGATCGTGGAGATGCAGTTGTGAAATTTAAATTAAAAGTTTTGGCTGTCATTTTTTGTTGGTAACCGTTAATTTTGTTATTTTAGTTTTTTTATAAAGTTTGATATGAAAACCGTAAAATTTTATTTATAATAAATTCAT
>KE151639.1:302687-318620 GCA_000411095.1 Aethionema arabicum
ATTGAGAAGAGGAAATTGAATATAATAATAAAAAAAAGTAAAAGAAAAAAACTAAGAAAGATCAATAACGACGACGTTAATATTCTCCTTGCTTCCTCTAGCAATTGCAAGCTCTGCCAATATCACTGCAGCTTTAGTTGTTCTTGATTCACTTTCACATCTAAATTAATGATTTTAATAATTAATATTACTGATTAATTAAGGGATTAATTAATAACAAAGACAAAATATTCACTAACCCGTGGTGTGGTATAGTTTTGGAACGAAGACAACATTTAACGAGCTGATAAGTGTCGTGGTCTGAAACAACTTCCCAAAGACCATCGCATGCTAGCACTATGAAATCGTCTATCATTGTTCTCTTGTGCACCTTTAATCCTTCGTCTACACCTCTCTGTACCAGATTATTACCCAATTTAACACTTAATTAATGATTACCTCTATTTAATATACATATAACCGAGGCTGAATCTGGGATCGAAAAATACTGGAAAATATACACAAAATGAAAATTGAGGAATTAAAAAAAAATATACCGAAAAATGTTAAAAAGATGAAAAAATGAAAAAATAATTATCTATTATTTTTAGGGTAAAAAAATGGAAGAAATGTACTCTATTTTTTTTTACCATTTTTTATTGTAAATGGTAACCATTTTAATGAATTGAATTATTAGTAAGTCATTAAGTTAATTTCTTCCCACTAAATAGTTCACTAGTTACGCCTATAATAAATAAATAATTGTAGAGAATAAAATACAAACAAAAAATGGTTTATTGTTGGAATTGAAAAGAAATATGCTAATGATCTTTCTTCACGAATCTCATTATCTATGAATTTTATAGATAATTGTTAAATTAAAAAAAAACTTTGATTTTCTAGAAATTTACTATAGTTGGACAGATATTTTTTTTTTTAACTCAGTTGGACAGATACTTATTGAATTAAATTTTAATTTTTTTTTGAAGGAGGTGAAGAAACTAAAATAGAAAAATATAATAATATTTTTATACGAAATTACTTGATTATTACAAGTATTTAAAAAAAAAATGCAAAATGCTTACTAATTTTAAAACAAGACTACTAAATTACTAATCATGTTTTGATATATTTAATTTAATTTTTAAAAAAACTAATTAATTTACCTCATGATGATGCATATGACAAAGAGGTAAAGCAACTCCACCATGTGAATAAAGAACAACTCTTGCGCCGCCGCGACAAAGCACCACAACATCTTCTTTTCCGACGATTGTAACCACCGCTCCCGCCGCAGTAGTCGCCGTTGACCCAACTATCTCAATCGCCTCTGAAAAACACGATTTCATCACTTTATCCCAATCTAACGGCAAATCTCCGTCATTACACGCCGTTATCTCCTTCGTCACGAGCTGCTTCAGCTTCTGTTCGAAAAATTTGGCTAAACGAAGACCGTCGAAGATTCCATAGATATCGTAAGAAGGAATTTTATCGACGACGGCGGAAACGGCGGTGGTCATAGCTCTTTGCCGTCCCATTACTGAAACGATGCCGTTAACGGCGTTTGTTTTTCCGTCTAAACTGTTAAGTTCGACGTTAACTATTTCTGAAGGATTTTTAGCCACGTGTCTCTCTCCTGATGTCCCTACATCATCTAATTTAAACCATAAATTAAATTGCAAATATATCTAAATTTACGGGTATATAGACCAAGATAGTTATTTCTATTTTTTTTTTTACAAATATATCTATGAAAAAAGTGTATTTTTTGAAATTTTTTATTTTCATCTTTTGATGGTTAAATTAAAACATGAAGACAAATATTTGAATCGAATAGATTTTTGTTTTAAGTTTATTATCTACGGGAACAAAATGGGAACAAAATAGGTTAAGTGATTTTCACTTTGTGATTTTTTGCTAGTGATAAAATTTAATGTTTGTATTTAATTTATAATAGCTAATAAGTTCAAAATTAAAAAGAAAATTGTTTATTATCTCATTTTTATAAAAAAAAATAATGTTCTCAATTTTCTACATTCATATAAAACTTGATTTTTTTTTAATATTTTATAATTGTATAACTATATATATTTTCTAATTTTGCAATACTTTCACATTATTTTAAATATTTATGTAATACATATTTGGTATGAACAAATTGAGGAACAATAATTACATTTTACTTTTTTTTTTCTCCTAAAAAAGTGAAATTTTCTTTTATTTTATTATCTCAAAAAGAGTAAAAAGATTAACAAATTGAAAAAGAGTGGCGTTACCGTTATCATCGATTCTTGGTAATTTAACAGGTTTGTTTGCTCCGTTACCGTTACCGTCACCGTTACATTCTGATTCCGTCGTTCTTTCGCGCTTGTTATCGCCGGAGTCACCGTTATCGTCGGTGTTGGAGCTTAGAGTAATATCAGTTTTCATGATCACTATAAAATCTATCAAGTGTGAGCAAAAAAAAAGTATATTATATATAACTAACATATGCTCTCTATGTGACTATGTGAGTGTGTCTATATATATAGATATATATGGTCTGTGGACTATGGTCATGTTTTTTTGTTCTTATATATTTATATTATAATTATAAGACGGTCTAAAAATAGGACACTTTTATCGAGATACATATTTTAATGGACCATTAAAAATAAGTTACTTTGAAACAGTAATGTAGACAACTTGGTAGACCACGAGAGCCACAAGCCATGAGCCACGAGCCACGAGGCACGAGCCATTGGAATATATATATGATATTTAACTATAGTTAAATTTAATTTTGAAAATATCTATATGGTTATCAATTTTGATTTCTCTTTTGTTGAATTTTTACTTCTAACACAAGTAAAATTTTGGTGGAATTTGTTACATCTTCCTTATATTATAAGAGGAATTTGAAATGGAGAGAACAAATTAAATAAATTGAAACTATACTATTTAAAAAACCGCCAAAATGAATAGTCTAACTTTTTAAAGTTTAAATTTTGTATAATCTTTTTTTTTGTTTTGGTATAATATTGGTTCAATACGCAAGATTTGTATTTTATCATTACACATATATTAATTCATGCATATAATTATTCATGAATTTATAGTAGTTTCTTTATACTGTGACGTTCAAAAAATCGTTTTAAATCAAATTAAACATAATTTTTGTTTATTTTTGTGTGAATATGATTTTAATTCGATATAAAATCCAAACCGATTTGAATCGATTGAAATTTTAGAATATGAATGATTCGATTTTTTAAAATTCGGAAGTCTTGAAATCCAAAAAACCCAAAGCGACATGGACCAAAATAAATTTAAAATCCAAATAGTTCATATTTTTAAAACCCAAAAATCTAAACTAAACCGTCAGAATAATCCGAACACTTAAACCTATAAAAAACCATGAGTGTATTGATAAAAATATTGAATATAAAAAAAATAAATATATTACGTGGCATATTTTAAGATTCTACAGGTAAAACGAAAACTCATATCATAATTAGTCATAAACTCATAACCAAAAATAATGATTTAAAACAAAAAAGCCACGTCAACAAAAAATAATATATGTAATTCTATTTTTCACCCACCGTAATCGCTAAGTAATTCGGACCAAATACATATAATTATTATAATAATGATAGTATAAAGTTTGCGAAAAGTTAATACAATAATAAAAAACATCATAAAGTTTAAATGCAAAGATAGGTCCGTCAACTAAACGACACATACATGGGTAAAACGACACACGTCTGTCTCATAACTTGCATGCAATTTTTTCCTCCTCAACTTGCATTTTTCATATTTATAATTACATATTCTCTTCCTCCGTTTTTCTTTTTTTAGAATTTTTTTACAAAATTTCATAATTTTTTCATTTACCTAAAATAATTTCATTAATTGAATATATTTACGAAATTTATTGTAATACTTTTTTTGAAATAATTAATAAGCATAACTATCATTAATATTTATTTATGTAAATTATTTTTAAATTTAAAATGACAGTTATAAAAAGAATGTCTAAAACAACATTTAAAAAAAAAAGAAATATGTGTGTTAGAAAATTTTAAGAAATAATTAAATATAATATAGATATAAAAATAAAGTGGCGATAACAATGTTAGTTTATTAAAAACGATAGATACAAGAATTTATATTCATTTAGTTTTTGGAATTTTCTCTTTTAAGGGGTATTAATTGGATATATATGACCATGGATAATGATGAGAAACTTAAAATCAGAAAATAATTTTGATTTTAAATATTTTTTTTGGTCAACTTGCTGTGAAACATGTCACATATATCTTGGTGTTTATTTTTAATATTATTTTTAAAATTATAACACGAAAATTGTTAGTTATACCAAGTAAAACAATATTGTTTTAGTGTTATCGATTCAGGTTTATATTCATAATTATGTTTAAATTTTAGTCTTTTAAATTGAATATGTTTCAAAACTTTAGTCTTTTATAAGAGTGGATATAGATTTGACCACATATCACTATTGTGTTAAATTAAAATAAATTATATAAACATAAAATAATTAGTAGTATGACAATAAACATTCTACATAATATTTCACTAAAATTAAAAATTAAACTTTGGAAAATGACATAGAAAAAAATAGAAATATAAAAAAAGTGAAATAAATAAGTAACGAATGAGATTCAGAAGAACATTTTATTGGGTGCAAAATTTAAGATATCGAAAAGTGGAAGTAAAGGGAACATAGACTTAAAATTTTCTTCACATGATTGGTTTAATAAAATGAAATAACAATTTATAATCACTAATTTTCTAAATATAGCACTTCATTTGTATTCAAATTCACTGCACTAAATTCATTGGATTTCAAACCCCTAATATAATAAGATATTTATTTTATAATACATTGTAACTGTCATATAATTTGATAAATATTAAACCACGAAAAATTGAGGATGATATTGCCACGTCACCTTTCCTTATAAAGAAGGTATTCCTCTGCTTTCGACAAGTGGTGACAAATAGTTTCTTTCTCTCTCTATGGTTCGATTCTTTAATTGCCAAGCCATACCAAATTACTATATATATATATTCTATTTTTTTGTCATCAATTACTATATATTATATGCTGCAGATTTCAATGATATTTATAGTAAATAAATATATAAATCGAAGATAATATTTAAATTGAATAAATTGAAGATAAATGAAACAATGTTAACCGAAAAAAATAAAAATGAAACAATGTTATTGCTAAAATTGTATAAATTTATTTTATAGTGAAATATAAAAAATTATTATCAGGTAGTTCAATGATTTCACTGTAAATATTTTATTTTTATTTTCTAAGGACACGAACAAAGATTTGTGGTCCACACGATAAAACTAAGTGAACCGATTTGTGATCCATAGGTGAAGAAAAAACGTTCATAGTAATTTAGATGAATCAAATGAAACTTAATTATCAAATTTAGTTTGGTTGTAAGAAAAAATGGTATCTTTGTGAAATCTTAAACCGGAATCTACTCTTTTGTTTCCTTTAATACCCTTACATTTTTTGTGCAAGCTTTGTTTGGGAAATTGGAGTTTCTCTACATTCTTCACAAACGGATGAAAGGGTAAAATGGTCAAATTTTCTTTTTATCACACCTGCTAAAGGAATACAAAGATTCAAGATTTCTTTACTTAGATTGAAGAGTCGTACATGAGATGAGATAAAGTCAATTGGGGAATCTTGTGGGTCTTCTTGACCATGGAACCATTGGACGCTGATGCAGTCCTGAGCCATTGTTTCCTACATTGCTCTTCTTCTGTGTAAACCTTCTCATTCTCTCTTCCTTCATGTTTGCAAATCTAGAGTCTAATGTCTGAGGCCACTGCCGCGGCTGCTGCTGCTGTTGTTGCTGTTGCTGCGGTTGCTGCTGCTGCAGCTGAATTGTATTTTCAGTTTAAAACTGTTGTTAGTAAGCTAAGTAACTAAGGTAAGAGAATCTCAAAGCCATCATCTACAGTAGATTACAAATGCAGCAAGATGTTCCGTTTTTGGTCGAAAAATGTGGATCATGAAGCTAAAGAGTGTGACAGATAATAATGTTTAAGAAGCTGATGTAAGGTGGACATGAATAATTTACCTTTGGGATAAATCTTCTGTGTGCATATCTATTCTCATCTGCTGGAGTAATGAACCTGCAAAGAAGAAAAAGGTTTGATTAGCCAGCAAAAAGGTATGCATAGACAAGCCGTTTATAAAGAACATCAGAAGCTTAGAGTATATCAGCTGAGCAGTCGCTCCGAAGATCAACTATATGAACTTCTTACCGCAATAGAAGGATCAAAGTAGAAAGCCATGTAATAAAACAATAAAAAAAGAGCTTGATATAGTTAACAAAGCAACACTTTATGATCTTAGATCCCTCAGTAATCAGCATATAAGGTAGATAGCCAGCTAATGTAGGAGTGAATGGATATGAACACAGAAGACACTAACTCCAGTTTCCATGTAAGTAAACCAGTTCTTGAGATTTCCAATCAGAGATAGACATGAATACAAAATAACTTATCTAATAACAAACAGCTTGAATGGTGATACGCTAGATGTAAAATAATGATGATCCGGGCGGGCACTTGAATCCTCTAGACTGACCCAGTAACGGTGCATCTACCAACAGACCAAAGCTATACCCTTCCGGATGCAGCAAGATTGCAAGAAGGGAGATATGAAAGCAACTGAGGTTTGTGAATTCAGTGCCATAACTTTAAAAACCATGGGATGTATTATATAGCATCAGCTTGATAAATCTGAGAATTAAACATCTACTCCAAGGAAATAACAGAGCAAATCTTGAGAAGACACTGATCAGCAAAGTTTCTGCTCAACTTGAACTCTTTCCTATACCTCAAAATCTACCAACCCATGAATGTTTCATCACTTCTTCACCCCCCTTAAAATCAACTACATGATTCTGAACCATGTTTCGACAGTAATCAATTTCATGACCATCCATCAGTCAGGAAGGGAATAACAAAAGACAAATTTTTGTTGCTTTCACAGTAACAACTAATGATAGGGGGAGTTTATAGCTTCTTGCACCAAAAACAATTGAAGATCATAGAACGATCCCATATTAATAAGCAAATCAGACAATTATCTAGCAGTGTAGACCTTGATTGATTTGTATTAGTCATCCTTCCAGCATTAAAAGGTCTACCCCGGAGCGGAGTAGAAGCAGCTTTACGAGCAATGTTTGTTGCTACAGGAAACTGGTTTCCTTGGAAATTAGACCTTCTCTTAGCAAAAGCACCCTGAATTCATGATATAAATCACAATGAACACAAAGAAAGATATATCCAACCCAACAAAGTTACTGAGAACATAGCTATAAACTAACCTGCCTAACAGCAGACCTTGAGTCCATATAACGCTGTGCTTTAACCGTACTATTTTTTGCAGCGCCATTAAAATTGTCCTTTTTAATCTGCTCAAAAGATAAAGATTATGCCAAAGTTGAATTAAGAACTACTCAAAGCAGGAAACTATAAGCTTTGAGAAAAGCTAAAGTTTCTAACCCATTCTCGCTGTTTCTTGCCCTTGTTCACATTAGTATTGTTCTTTGACATCTTGATAATATCATCTATATCCATAATAAATTCAATTTTTTTATCATAAGCTTGAAAATGTAAGGTACAATGCATCTTCGTATGAGTCAAAGAGTATAAAGTTTATAAACCCACCTAAAGCCATGTCGACTTTCTTCTCAGTGAGAGCTACGGTCTCCGTAGTAATAGGTTTTTCAGTTGCCATCTACACAACAGCCCAAACACATTCATTTACTTCAAATTCAAATCAAGCTCATTGAAGATGAATCAAGCAAAACGCAAATTTTAAATTAACTATATCAGAAAAAAAAAATTGAAGATAGATATAGATGCGTATGATGAAATAGCAGAATTGAAGTAACAAAGAACACCTTCTGGCTAACAACTATGACACAAAAGATCAGAGAAACGAGTAGAGACGAACACAGAAAGGAGAAAACAAAGATAAACTGATTACGAATTGAACAAGTAAAACCTAAACTAATTTCGACCTCTGTGAAGAATGGAGAATAAGGTAAAGATATGAAGCGTTACCGATTAACAAAGTCAAAGATACGAGACGACCGAGTGAAACCGGAGAGAAAACTGAGTCAACTCGTCAGAAGAGGCGGAGAGATTTATCTTATCGAATAGTCGGCGGATCCCAAACTCAGAACAAGAATGATGCGCGACGCTAAGGTAAGGTTTTTTCCGTGTATACGTGGCAGATCCTCATTGGCCGTAATATTTAATAGGCATTATACACAAGCAAATAATGTAATATGAAATTAAATTTGCTCCAAGGTTTATAACTAACATAAAATTATTTAAAATATTAGATATATTATAAACACACTTTATAATCAATATATAAAAATTAAGCGAATAATTTCATCATATTATTATTGCAAACAATGCCATGAAATTCAAAACCGGGAATGTATTATTTGCTTTTTTTTCAAGTTTGGTAAGTGCAAACAATTTTATTTGTGATCTAACGGCTGAAAATAAAAAGAGAAATGAGGAAACTTAGTTATCGCCGTAGATCCACTTCTCAGAGTTGCTAGTGTAAGAAACAAGTTCTTGAGGCTTAAACCACAGATTAATCTCATCCTTTGCAGTCTCTGGTCCATCGCTTCCATGGATTATGTTCCTACAATTCCCCAAAATTTAGTTACTAGATCTTATAATGTCTGAAAAATAATGAAATTGTTTAGAGAAACAAGACATTACCTCCCAACAACAACAGCTAGATCTCCACGGATCGTACCGGGCTCGGATTTTTGAGGATCGGTGGCTCCGATAAGTTTACGTCCGTATCTGATCACACCTTCTCCTTCCCAGACCTGGATATGTGATTTGTTAGTTTGATTTTGAGTGGTTTAGAGAATTTGAAAGGTTAAGGATTTATGAAGGTTTGTTTACCATGGCGATAACAGGACCAGAGCTGAGGAAAGTACACAAGCCATTGAAGAAAGGTCTTTCCTTCAAATCATGATAATGTTTCTGTGCAAAATCTTTTGTAGGAACGATGACTTTGATGCCAACAAGCTTGAAGCCCTTGCGTTCGAACCGGGCAATGATTTCTGATATCTGGTGATCACAGATTAGGAAACTACACGTTCAGGTATACACAACAGCTGAGAGATCAATGAAGAGTAAGGAAGAAAGAGGGGTTTTGTTTGTTACCAGTCCTCGCTGAACTCCATCAGGCTTGATAGCGATGAAGGTACGTTCCATCTTATGTGACAAAAAACAGAAGATATAAGAATCATAAAGATACCAAGTAGAGATTTAATTATCAGAATGGATTTAGGTTCAGTGATTTGTGTTACCTCAGCAGCAACAACTTCTTGATCTTGAATCATGTAGGCTATGAAATAAGCAAGAAGAAAAAAAAACATGGTTAATATACTACACTGTATCATGATTTGGACTATGGCATTTGCTATGATAGGTGAAACATCATTTTCTAGTGAAATGCAGAAATAAATATTTGGCTGCATTCATTACAAAAGCGTCATAAATACGTTATTTGTGGTCAAGATATGGTGCTGAACCTGCAGCGGGAATGGCGAGAAGTCCCGTGATCCAACTCTTGGAGGAGACACCAGAACCTGATCCCATAAAGTTTGATGCATACAGAGGAACCTTTCCAGATGCAGAAACAGCTGCTGCTGCACCAATGGCTCTTCCTTCTGCAAAATAAAGATCACTATATCCTTAGATATGAATCAGAAACACTAAATCTTAAGCAACATCGCCACATCAAGTGATAATTGACAAGCAGTTTCTTTCGAAAACCTAGTACGAGATCCCAAATTCTCAAGAACGATCAGGGGGATAGTAATTACATACCCTAATCGAATCAATCTCGTCAGATTAACAATACAGGTAACCAAATCTAGTGGTGTCATTTCCATAACAAAGGGATTTGTATCCATCTATTGTTCTCGAGATAAGAACCAAATCGGAATCAAATTACGCTCGATCAAATCAAATTCTCAATAATAACGCTTCCATAGATTACACATTCAGTAGATCGAGGACTATAATAACAGAAAAACCACAGGAGCTATTCACGAAGCATTATCGGAGGTAATACTACATATAATTCACAAAGTATCTCGAAATTTTGCAAGATTGACGTACCAGAGAAGAAGCGAGCATTCTTAGCAGAAGAAAGAAGAGACCTAGCTGCTCTGGAAGCAGATCTGCAAATTTGGGAGCTCATCTTTCTTCCAAGAAAACGTAAAAGCGAGATGAGACAAAGAAGTAAAGGAGTGAGAGTGAAGGAAAATCGATGTGAAACAGAAGCCTCGAAAAATGTGGACACGATGGGATAATAATGGTGAATTTATAGCTCCATGGGTCCGGGTCGGGTCAGATCCGATCGGGTCATAAACCCTACCCAAAAAGCAATGTGGTAAGTAGACTTGGATTTATCACGTGCGTAGAAAATGTATGTGATATTTGCAAACGTTCATAAAAGCCCAATGTTGAACCAAATTAAATTTAAAAACAATAGCCATATATTAATGTCTATATTCCAATGTTTAATCAATGAGTTTTCTATTTAAAGTAAAATCATAATTTGTAAAAGTTAGCAGCATGTTAATACATAAATTAAGATTTTCAAATTAATGAAATAAATAAATCAACTTATATCATTTAAATGTCTATATTCCAATGTATTAATGTCTATATTCCAATGTTTATTCAATAATTAACATATATTAATGTCTATATTCCAATGTTTAATCAATATTCAAATTAACATATATTAATGTCTATATTCTAGTGTTTAATCAATGAATTTTCTATTAAAAGTAAAATCATACTTTGTAAAAGTTAGCAGCATGTTAATACATAAATTAAGATTTTCAAATGAATGGAAATAAATAAATCAACTTATATTATAACAAACAAAAAAAATTAATCAAAGATTAAGTTGATATAATAAACAAGACGTTAAAAAAAAGTTGATATGATAATTTTAAAAAAAGTGATACTTTGATAGTATTATACGTTTCCTAAAAGTGTATTATTCCAATAACAGAATAAAATAACAATAAAATCCACTCATCTATAGACTTATAATACGCCTCTACTGTTATTCCACTTTCTTTACAATAAAAACAAAAATCAACATTTTTCCATAAATTTAGAAATATATCTTCCTAAACCAAACACCACTAAATAAATAAATAAACCACAAAAAATGATAAAATAAACTAGATTTTTACGAGACTTGAAAAATAACTTTTTTGGTTGTAAATGAAAAATTAATCTAATTGAACAAGTCAATAATCGTGAAATAAATTTATGAAAATAAAAATAAATCACCATTTGAAGTAATTTGGAAAGAAATATATGTTTGGCTATGATCACCATAATACACGTATAAACGTATATGGTCTTAATTTATTAATAAAATATTAAATGTAAACAATTTGCTATATTAATTCTTAACAATATTTCAAGCATGCAACAACTTAAAAAATTTGTCCAAAATTGTTAAAATCAGTCAATATTAAAATGTATTTTAACAGAATTATATACTTTTGACAAAAAGATAACAGAAAATATATTCTGATTTTTTTTAATTAATTCACAAATTTTAAATACACTTTCATTATAAACCAAATTTAGTTTAGACATCTAGTAAATTAACAAGTTATGTTAAGTAGTGCATACATATATAAAAAATAAAATATTTTATAATTTACATTTTTTGGGTTTAAGATAAGTGATGTTCAAACATAATAATTAATCTTCATTTTTTGCATTTTACTTTCACTAAACATAATGTGTATATATATATATAAAATATATATATATATATATATATATCTTCTATACATGATTCCTTGTATTATTGATGGATATGAATTTTCAAAATAAAACTAACCTAACATGTGTTAAAATCCGGTCAGCTGATAAAATCCTTAGTTGGTCTGCCACATGTTAACTAACACTTTCTTATTATGGAAAATTATTACAGATAATAACACATAATATTTATTCAAATCATTTGTAAATTATATTAATGAATTCAACTTATTATTACTCCTATAGTTTTTATTTTCATAATGGTCAAATAGTAAAACAAATTTCTAAAAAAACTGTCAGAGATTTAAAACTTCGTTTTAATTGTCATACAAATGATAAATATTCAGAAAAATAAAAACTGGTATACAATAACAAAAAATAAACATTACTACTTTATTTTCTAAATTTTAGAAAATCTTAAGACTTAAGCCATACATGGTGAATTTAATTAATTTTTCTTGTAATGATATTCATATCATGTGATACACTACTAATAAAATTTGACTATTATGTTTTAATTTTTAATTTGTTTTGTTTTGCATTATAGAAATGCCCAGAAATATACGAAATTTTCAATACATTACCACTCAGTCAATGATTTGTTGCGTTTAATTTATTTTTTAGTTTTTTAAATTTAATTGAAGCTAATTAGTATATAATTTTAAAATTATATACTTACATGTATTAATTTTTTTTTATATTGAATTCGGGTTATATGCTAGTTTGATTGTGATGCTATAATTTACTAGGAAATTTAAAACGGAGTTCATATGGTTAAAGACTTAAAGCATCTTTCGGATATTCCATTTTAAATTTTACCAATTCGAATCCTTAATTTGATCTAATTTTCATTTAATTTATTCTTTTGATTTTATATATTACTCTCATTATTTTCTAGTTTTATTGATTCTCAGAGAATATAATTCTAATTTGTATGATTACATTAACACCGTTAAGAAAATATATATATTTCAAATCTCATATACACATAATATAATTTATCTATTGCTCCATTTATGTTCCACTGTATTAATGTGAATTTGCGTGTAAATTAATTAAAATCATTCAATTTTGCTATTTTCTAAAAAGAAATCATTTTGCAGAACATTATTTACTGAAAAAAAAAAAACATATAGACAATACAATACAATACATCGTCACTTCAGTAATAATTACTTTTTTCACTTAACTTTTTTTTTATTTAAATTTTTTGTTTATGATAATACACACATACAAATTACATAAAAATACAAAAAAAAATACATTTTTTTGTTGGATCAATCTTTTGGTAACACACTTTTGCCTATTTCAAACACCCAAAGATTTCATAGGAAAAAAAAAATCTCGGGAAAAAAAGAATAAAAAAAAAACAGGCAAAAGCAAATTCCCAAAAATAAAAATCCTTTTTTGTTTTGAAAAAACAGAAAGAAATTTTAAAAATCCAATAAAATATAAAATAAAATAAAAAAATTACGAGACAATAATACTTTCTTCAGGCCATTCAATAACACTTTCCAAAGAAGGTCTCCACCTTCTACATCTCCGGCGAGACTCTTCCTTCGCCGCAGCTTCTTCTCCGGCTAATCTCTCCGCCTCAAGCTCTCTTAAAAAATCACCAAAAGATGCCAACGTGGCACTATCTCCTCCTTTTGATTCGTTAAGTTGGAAAAGTAAAAGTTTCTCTAACTCATCTTTTGTTATAACAATTTTCACTTTTCTATCTTTTCTTTTGTAATCTTTCTTCACTTCTTCGCATTTAATCTCTTCTTCAATTACATTTTCACTCATGTTTTTTCCCACTAAACAATTTCCCATTTTTATGATCAATAAAAAAAAATGAAGTTTTTTTTTGGATATTGAAGAAAAAAAGAGGAAAAAAAGAAAACTTGGGATATACCCAAGAAAAAAGAACCTTAATTTCTCTTGTTATTGTTATGTGTGGGTCGAATTGTGTTCTTATGATGGCATGTGTGATGTATATATAATGTGGAGATTAGTGGAAAGAGGAGAGAGGAAGAGGTGAGAGAAAGGGGAGAGAGAAGAGAGAGATCGTTGACTAAGAGTATATCATGTATATGGATGCTGATCTGTGATTTGTTCTAAGTTTTAGATATTCAATGGTTATGGTGGTTAGAAAATTTGTGATTTTTATTTTTATTTTTTATAGTTATTATGTTAAAAATATGGTTGTTATAATATAAATATATAATTAGTTATCTGAATCTTGTAGTTCCACCGATTGGAAGCATTGCCAAAAAATCACTAATATGAATTCGAGTTTTTGAATTTGAAAAGATTATTACATTTGATTCAATAACTCGTAATTATAAGTTAATCTAAAATGTATAAAGTTTATCGTATAACTATCAAAACTATAAAAAAAATAATAAGATTTGTTTAATTGGTATTGTGTTATAATTAATGTGGTTATTGTAATTTGCAAAAATGATTTTGGAATAAATGATGTGAAAAATGTTAAGTTACTAGTTTGGTTATAAAATTATGTCGTGTAAATAATTTGTAAATATCATTAATTAATTTTTTTGATAAATTATCTAAAAAAGTTTAGATTAATGATATATATTTATGTAATCATTTATAGGGTTGAAAGATTCTAAATATACTAATTGCCTACGGTTTTATGCACTATAAATAAAGTGTATATACACACTCCATTAGATTTATTGATTATAAATTACGCCAACTAAAAGCAATATTTTATATAATTATAAAAGATGTCACTATCGTATTAATCATAATCGCACTAATTCCAAAACTTATACTATTATTATTTTATAAAAAAAATTAATATTAAATGCGTATATACCATGGAAACAAATTATGGTTTCAATTAATATATATACTAGATATGTTCCCGCGTTTTACGCGGAGCTAATATTTTATTTTATAAAACAAATATATTTTAATATTATTGATATAAAAATATATATTCAAAATATTAATTTTTTTTTATTTTAAAGTATATGTTATGTTACAATATTATATTTTTGTATAAATTCTTAAATCTTAATAGTTTAATAATTTAATTTTTATTTGTGTATATTTTATGCGTAATATATGATTTAAAATTTAGATTTTTCCATTAATTTATAATATTAATAGCAAACATAGATTATTCTAAGTCTATCTAATATCTCCTATCTTACATATATTATTTGGGGAGTACAAATATGGAGACCCCAAATAAAATCATGTATTTACATTTTATGCCATCATTAATTGTTTAAAAATATTTATGATTAAATTTAATTTTAAGGGTAAATTTGTCTAAAATAATGATAAAATATGGAAATGAAATCATTATTTAGACAAATAATTATATTAATATTAATAAATAATATTTTGTAATTAATTATTCAAAATAACATATATTATACATAAAAATTTATATTATATTGTTTATTTTATTAAAATACTATTTATAATAAATAGTAGTCGTAAAAAATTTTATTATATAAATAAATAATTTTTAATTATTTATTTAAAATAAAGTATGTATTTCGTATTATTTATTAAAAAAAATTCGAAAAACATGATTTAATAATTATATGTATATAAACATTAGTTTTAAAAAAACTTAGAAAACTATCATTTAAAAACGAATATTAATAAATAAGATCATTTAATTAATTAAAAAACAGGTTTTATCAGTTTACAGATTAACCTTCTGTCCAATACGATTTAATGATAATATATAACATGTATATATATATATCTTTTTTATTTATATTAAAAAAAGTCGAAAGGTTGATACTCAGCGGCTTATCATGAAAACTAGATCGTAATTTTGATATTGAAGACTTGAATATGGGTCAGCTTAGATAACGGGTTGAGTCGGTCGTTCTATGACAATATTTCTATTAATATATTCTTTTAAAATGTTGAAGAGTTATGTTTATATTATATTATTTGTTAAAAAAACTATTTATATTTATTAGATGTTTTTTAATAGTTTCATCATTAATAAATAAAATTTTAATTAGTTTTACAAAATAATATACGTATTTTTATATTATTTAAGAAAATATATTAATAAATAATATC
>ASZG01014097.1:0-18114 GCA_000411095.1 Aethionema arabicum
AGTTAATTCAAAGAACAACTGTTAGGATTATATTGAAGAGAAGCGAGTTTTGAATTGACTTATCTTACTTTAGGACTTGGAGTTTGGGATTTGTTGGAAGAGTGATGAAGTTGTGGTTGGTGCACCCATTCTCGTCCATCCACAAGGCTGAGAAGATAAAGTAATGTTTTCTCCATTGTTTTTTTTTCAACGTTCAATAGAGACGACGAAGTAGACTCAATTTAGGGTTTTTTCTTCTCTTAATCAAAACACAACGTTTCACTAATAACACTTAAATATCGATTCTATTAATGTTCAGTGACAAAAGGGTTAAGGAATAGAATCAAGAGATTAAAATTTAAAAAACCAAATTAAAAGATTAAGAATTCTTACACAAAATTGGGAAAGATCAGAAGTTGGTTCACCATAATCCCAAAACTGAATCTCAATTCCGATAATTAATATAGTAATATCTTGAATTTAAATATAAACAAAAATAATATTTTTTATAAAGTGTTTTAGGTTTTGTTTTTCTTTTATATTATTAGGAGTTTTGGCTTTTTTTTCGTGTGAGATTTGGGCTTTTAATGGACATTTTAAGGCTTTTTTGAAGAGAAAACGACTAAAAAAATCTCTTACTTTTGTCAAGTGATAAATTAATATTTTTACTAACACATTTTTAAATTTAATCCTCAACTTGTTAAAAATGAGTAAATAATACATCAACTATTTAAAATATAGTCAATTAATAACCCTACTAAAAAAAATTAATTTAATCCTCAACTTGTCAAAAATGAGTAAATAATACCCCAACTATTTGAAATGTAATACATCTCCATTAAAATTGTATAACGTCGTTTACTTGGACGTTTAAAACAGTTTATGTGGCACAACACTTCAAAACTAATATACACATCATTATTAATTATTTAGCATAGCCTAGACCCAAGATCCGAAACCCGTAACACGTAAACCGTTTTAAACGTCCAATTAAACGATGTTATACGATGTTAACGGAGATGTATTACTTGACTACATTTTAAATAGTTGGGGTATTATTTACTCATTTTTGAAAAGTTGGAGATTAAATTAGTTTTTTCTTTAGTAGAGATATTAATTGACTACATTTTAAATAGTATTATTTACTCATTTTTGACAAATTAAGGATTAAATTAAATTTTTTTTGGTAGGAGTATTAATTTATCACCTGATAAAAGTAGATGATTTTTTTATTCGTTTTCCCTTTTTAAATAAAAATGTCCCTATAATTTAAAAAAAAATAGGAGAGAAAACAAAAAAACAAATGAAATGATTAAGAATAAAAATATCAATTTATATAGTTTATTAATAAGTGTGCATTAGAATAAAATTCCTTTTATTAAAACAATTTGTCGAACGGAGAAAGTAAAATAAAATAGTTCACCAATTACAGCAGAGAGAGAGTCATGAAGATTCGTGACAAAAGATTGCAACAAAAGAAACTAACATTACAACAACAGTTTTTTTTTCACAGTTCCTCAAGATCCCAATTCTTGTTTTGTCAGATCATACAACATTTTGTTCACAAAACTCATTAACGAAACATCATAAAAAAAAACTAATCTTGTGATCAAGATAGCCTGAGAACTGCAAAAGAACAAAAAAAGATAAGTTAAAAACCGTGAAAATACCTAAAAACAACTTCCTCCTTTCTTCTTTCTGCTCCCCTTTTGATTTTTACTTCCACAGCTTCACTAACTTGTCATGACTCGCAGACGCAACCAATCCGGTCGTGGTCGAAACAGCCAACGCTGCGATTAACCCCTCATGTGCAGGTAATGTCATAGTCTTGTTCTCTGACATGTTCCATAACTCTAAAGACTGCATTTTTCAAATGTTTAAAATTAATCCAAGATGCATACTTATAGAAAAGAATATGGTATTTTAGAACTTTTAGGCTTTAACTATCTCCGTTTAGTGAAAAATAGTTCTTTACAAGCTGAGCTTTGATAATAAGTTTTTTCAACCCTAAACTTTAATAACCGGGTTTTTTTAACCGAAAACTCAAATTAGGGGATTTACAAAAACACTTTTTATGGGGTATTTACAAAAATACACAAATTCATTAGTGCATACCAAAAATACCCTTTGTCTCTAGCATTTGTGTATTTTTGCAAATACACCCATGAAAATGTGTATTTTTTGCAAATTCTCTACAATTACTCTAAATTTGGATTATATTTTTTGATTAATTTGAGATTATAGTTCGATTTTATTTTCAAAATTTAATTTTGTTTTAAAAAAATCTATTTATCAAAGTTCAGGGCTTAAAAACACATTTTGATAGTTAAGGGTTCTTTTCACCAAATAGAAATAGTTTAGGATCTAAAATACCATATTCTCTTAATAGGATTATTGAATAAGGGATTTTGCAGTTTTACCTGATAACAACCAATCACAAGCAATGAAGGATAAGCTGGATGGAAAACACAAGACTGGAACTTGTTACCATTGTTACAGCTTAGCTCATGAACACATTCTCCTTCATTACCTGACCCAAGTGTCCACACTTTAACTGTATCTTCACTTACTGATGCAAGAAAGTCACCAGATGGATCCCAACACACTGAATGTATAGGATTAGCATGACCCTGAGTAAATTAAAACCATTTTTAGCAGTAATCTCCATGAAAGAAAGCAGATTTCTTGAAAAAAGCTCTTAGAAAAACAGTATATATCTCAAAGCAATGTTCTAAAACTCGCGCCTTGGTAACGTCTAAATTCTGACTAGTCTTGTCCCAAAGTATGGAAGAAGAAAGGTTGAAAAAACTAACTTGTAAAGAGTGGCGGCAAGCTTGTGTTTCAACATCTAAAACAGATACAACATTTTCTGAAGCTGCTGCAAGATACTTTCCAAGACGAGGTTGGAATCTCATCTGAGTGCTACCACCCTAAACCCAATCAAAAACCAAAATGTATCAAAAATATATTGTAATTCAACCAAGTTTATATATTTCTTAGAGCTTCTACATAAATAAAATAAAAAAATTCTAACCTTGTAGACCCTTGAGCAACTTCCATGGTTAATACTCCAATACCTTATTTCACCATCTCCATCACAAGAACATATGAGATCATCTTTCGTTGGATGAAAGTCAAGCGACATAACTGTAGAAGAATGCCCCATGAAAGTACGCAGCGAATAGCCTTTCTGCAAGTAGATTATATTCAAGAGAAGTAAGAGATCACAACATTGGAAAAAATTATCCAAAAGATTAGCTTTCATTTACATTATCAGCATCCCAAACTCTAACAGTTTTATCGAATGAAGAAGTTGCGAGACGAGGCAGATTTGGGCTAAACCGGACATCGGTTATCAAAGATGCGTGTTCCTCGAGAGTAGTCTTTGGTTTCATAGTGTCTGTATACCACAGTACAGCCTGCACCATGGAAAAAACCAAGCAGCGGTTTAGTTGCAGAACATTAGACCGGACGGGACAATGATTCTGGTTTCACTCTCACCTTTTTATCATGTCCACCACTAGCAAGCAGTTTCCCATCCGACGAAAAGTGGCAACAGGTTACTTTGCTTGTACTTGCACGTACTGAATTCACTTCAGTAAATGTAAAACCTATTGCAGAAACATCAATGTAATGAATACTATTGGAATTACAGAAGATTAGTGCATTGTGTTCCTGTACAATACCTTTACTAACATCCATACACCGCCCAACCGTGTCGCGTGGATCGCCATCCTCATGGGATAAAAAAGACTCAACATTGTCATCAAGCGACCCATCTTCGACAAAACGGTCCATTTCAGCCTGCAAAAGTACTTCAAATTGATTACAACACGTCTGTTTGTGCACTATACCGATTAACAATTTAAGAAACCGACCAACTGATTTGATGGTGATGTAAGAGTCCCGGTTCCATCAGCGCCAAACATCATCATTGATTTGGAGGAGCCACCACTGTGTGGCAAATTAGGCATAGAAATCACATCTCCAGGAGTATGAGTTGAAGGTGTAGACGGCGCTGAGCTAGGTGATGGTCCAGCAGTGTTAGCTGTTCCTGAACTATTAGCTGGACCAGAAGACGAAACCGGTTGCTTTCTTTTCCTCCCAGTTTGGTTCTTCAATACCTTGAAATTGAATGCAAAAACATTTTAAAACCAAACCTTGAAGCATACAAGAACAATGTTTTAAAAATCGCACCAAGCCCCGATTAATCTCGCATCTGCTAAGGCAGCGCCTAGTCACAGGTTTTTTGTTAACAGTAGAAAATTACGCCATTTGTTTGTAGTGATTGATCCATCATGCGATTCTGACCGATAAAAATTGATCTAATTTGATTAATCAGTCGATCTAATGCCTAAACTTCTTAAAGTGTTTTTTTGGTAAGTAGTTAGTTTTAAACTTCTTAAAATCATGTACCATTGTAATTTTTAAATCTATTCATAAAGTATATAGTTAAATTTTACTTAATGCCTAGACTCCTAACGATTTTTGGAACCTTGTATAAGACAAAAGAACAGAACACAAACCTGTTCATTTCCTCTAAATGAATTTGACATACTTCCATCCATTGTAATACTACCACCACCTCCCAATTTTTCTTGTTGATGTAAATTGTGATTCGAACTCTGTGATTGCTGATTTGATAGAGCATGTTGATTTAATGGCTGCGGCTGTGGTGGATTCCCTCCACTCTGCTGTTGATGCTGCTGTTGTTGTAACAGAGCCATCTTTAACTACAAAGTATTAAATGTTCAGAACAAGTCTTTTGACAACAAGCAAAGATGACAGATTAAAGATTTAAATCTTCTACCAAATGTATCAAATAAGAAAATATGATATTTTAGACCCTGAACTATGCCTGATTGGTGAAAAAGAAACCCTCAAGTTTCGAAATGATTTTTTAAACTTTGATAACCAGGATTTTTAAACACTATCGGATTTTTTAAATCAAATCAAACTTTGAACATAAAATTAAACCATAGTTTCAAAGTTTAACCAAAAAATATAATCCAAATTTGGATTCATTATACTATAATTTCAAGTTTAAATTCAGAATTTTGGTTAGGGTTTAAAAAACTTAATTATCGAAGTTCAGGGTTTATAAACCCATTTTGAAAGTTTGAGGGTGTTTTTTCACCAGGTCTAAAATACCATATTCCAATCATGTAATTCTTTAAAACTCAACTTGGTAGGTTTCCTCTCCAAGTTCTAGACTTTTACAAGACCGTAACTTACTTAAGTAGTCCACCAAAATATAATAAGAGAAGATAGATAAGGCTACCTTTAGTAGCATATCAGTATCTCCACGCGGCAACAGAGGGCCACCGGGTTGTAAAGATGATCCAACGGCTGGTAACACATCGCCAACAGAGCTCCCGAGGCCATCTTTTCCGAGGCTCATGCTCCTGTTGTTCAATAGCATTTTCAATCTTCTGTTCTCTTCACTTACGGACTGCGAATTCAGATTCTGTTGAGCTAACATAAGCTGTTGCTGATGTTGTGGAGTCAACATGTTGAGTTGGTGGAAAGACTGAGGAGACTGCATAAATGGTTTTGGCTGCTGTAGAAGACCCGAACGAAGCTGTTCAAATCCCTAAATCAAGAAGAAAAAAGCAGCAATCAATAAAAATTCTTCAAAGTAAAGAGCGAGATAAGCCAGATAAAGCTTACAGTGAGTGGCCAGCCTTTAAGTGTAAGGTTGTTGCTACCTTGATTTGAACCTAAAACAGGAATCGAACACAAATCTCAATCAAGTCTCGTACCTATTTCTTGCCTTCTGAAGTAATTTGATTGAATTGACATGTTTGAGCAACTTAGATGATACAATCAGGGTCGAAAAATTAGCAAACCTACCAGGAATTCCAATTAGTGAGCCTTCTGGAACTGCAGTTCTTGGAGTGAGCACAGGATTGATCTCACTTTTTATATCCTGAACCCAAATAAACCAATAAACTATTAACTACCTAGTAAAAGCTCTACATGGGGATAAAAACAACATAGCTTTCAATGCTACATACAGGCGCAGACCCAGGAAGTTGCTGGTTTCGAGCTTGAACCTGAGGAGACATACCACCACTTGCACCATGTAACACTTGCCTGAGTTTCGCCAGCAAATGACATTAAAACAAGGAAGATCAAGTTAACGATTTCTCTTTGCATAAATCATATCATTATGGATAAGAATACTAGGTGAGAGATGCACCCTGCAGGAGCTGCAGCAGACTTCAACATTGATGCATGATTTGGATCCAACAATTGCCCAACATTGTCGCCAAATCGCTGTTGCAAGCAAATAATATTATCGCATTTGATTAACTTAAAGTGAGGCAAGAGAAGAGATGTCAATTTAACAAGACCTAGCCTAACTACCTTCATTGCAGCCTCATCTAAAGAATCCCTCTGAGCAGGAATCTTGACCCTTTCCTCGTATGCTTTACTTGCTAACGCGCTCCCAGACCCAGGATTTTGCCTCATACTTGGGTCACTATTACCAACAAGTCCATTTGCTGATCCATTTGCAAGGTGGGACCCATCTCTTCTCTGTGGTTGCTGTTGTGCTGGCTGCTGTTGGTGCTGAGGCGCTGGTTGCTGCTGCTGTTGTGGAGGCGGCTGGTTCTGATGTTGTTGTTGTTGTTGCTGCTGCTGCTGCTGTTGATGTTGCTGCTGATGTTGTTGTTGTTGTTGTTGTTGATGTTGCTGTTGCTGTTGTTGTTGTTGCGCACGTTGTAACAAGATTTGTTGCATTTGTATCTGTTGTTGTTGTTGCTGCTGCTGTGAAACCTGTGGATGTTGAGATTGTTGTAACTGTTGTTCTCGAGCTTTTATCATCTGTGTCTGTAACAACAAATGCCAGATACCTTTGGATTTAAAAACCCTGATATCGAAATCTTATAAACTTAACCAAACCAGAACAATAGATCCACCATTCTAATAAATCATCAAGAATCAGACCTCAATGTAAGATGCTGCAACCTCGGAATGCTTCTCGTTAGTTCTAGCAATGAATATATCCCAGAAGACAGACCACCACTCAAATAGAAATCCTCCAGGTGCATCAATGGCTACAAAGAAAAGCAAGAAGAACGCAAAACTTATTACAGAAAAAAAGAAGCAAAACAAGCTATCTTTATGCCGCAATCTGCTTGCGTTAATTGCTTACCAACAGGATCTGATGAGACTTTTCCTTCAGCTTGAAAAGCTTGAGCTGTAGCTTTTAAATCTCTTTTAACCAGATAATCATGGATATACACATCCAACCTGTTACATCAAAGTTTTCTTACAGCAGCAGACTAAACAACATAACACATAACACAACAAGAGTGACATAACACAACAGAGGACACACTCGCCTGCCAGAAACTAAAATCAAGCTTAACAATGTCTTAGAAACTACGATCTAAACCGATAATCTTAAAGGCGTTCTAGCTGAGATAGGGACTGTAACCAAACCAAGAAACCACGACAAAAGTTCACAAAATGTAACCATCAAAGTATTCTTATAGCAGCAGACTAAACAACCCACAGCACATAATATATAACAGAGCAAGATTAGCATACAAATTGTCTAAGAATATCCCAACAAAGTACACTCGCTAACAAGAAACTAACATCAAACTTAACAATGTCCTAGAAACTATGATTTAAACCAATAACATCAAAAGCTCTCTAGCTGAAATAAGGACTGGAACCAAACCAAGCAACCACTAAAAAGCTTAAAACCATCAAGCTAATAGCAAATACACCAAAACTATAATGCTACCATCAGAAAAGTAGTAATATATGCCTCAAAATCACATTTGCATACCCAGAAGAAGAATGTAACACAAGGAATTTGATGCCACCACAGTAAGTCAGTACTCAGTATATGAAATGTGTCAATTCAAAACCCCCCAAACATGCAAACCCTAAGAAACCCCCAAATCAAAACCCCCCCAAAACATAAAAATTTAGCAGAAACTAGAAATCTGCAGAGTAAACACAACCCTGAACTAGCTAATTTGGAAAGAAATGTCACAATAAGCTTTACCCAGAAAAATCAAGAGGACCCAGATCAAGTAGAAGCAACAAGTTGCTAAATTTAATGACTTTATACAAGTCTAGGACAAAAACACAAACCCTAGAACTGAGCTGTAGCTAGGATGAAAAAAAAACAATGCATTAGGATAATCCAAACCCTAGAAACAAAACATAAACCTAAAAACTCACTTGAACATACCCAGAATCTAAACAAACCAATAATTAAAATCTCTCTAGTAACTGTAAAATTAGAGTAAAATTAATCAAAAACTCATAAAAAATGAAAACTTACATTTTATCTGCTTCCCAGTTAGTCTGAGACATCTCTTTGTTCTTCGACAAAACTAACCCCACAAGACAGTTGTTTAGAATGTCAGATTTTTCATGTAATAACTAACAATGATATCTCAAATAACAGCTTCTCATCTCCCTTCTCAGAAAATTATTGCAGAGCAGGAACAAAAAAGATTAAAAAAAAAAAAGAAATCAATGATTTTCCCCTTTTCTCCTTCCACCTAATTTTCCCAGAAGAAACTGACGAGATTAGCACTTGAAATAAGCCAAGAAAATTAAAAGGAGAGAGCTTTTAGAGAGAGAAAGAGATGATACAAGGTTTAGAGAGAGAATCAGTTCAAGAGAGAGAAGCAAAAGCAAGCATCTCTGTAAAAAAAAGGCATTAGAAGCAGCTGAGAGAAGGGTCTGATTATAGCAACAAAGAGAAAATATAAATCCCAAAAAACATATTTATTTTTAATTTTTTTTTTCTCATTTATTTTTAATTAATTAAAAAAAATATTTTATTTTTATTTTTTTAATAGATGGAAGAAAAAGACAGATTTTTATTTTTTTAACCCAAGAAAGAAAGACATATTAATGAAAGAATTTAAGAAGTAGATGGAAATGAGTCTTTACAAATATGTGTTCGAGAGAAAACGTGTAATTTTATTTATTTATTTATTATTTTAATTGTAATTATAAATATATAATTATATAATTATGATTTAGATTGTTTTTATATAATTAAAGTAGTTTCGCTGATTTGGGTGGACGGAATTGCAGAAGATATATACGATGGTCGCTTCGCTTTATCAATTAGATATTCCGAAAGTACCCTTCAATATTTGTTAAATTTACATACCGTAGCACGCCTTTACCAAAGTACTTTTGCTTTTCATGACAAAAATAACCTTTTATTATTTATATAAAAATTGACACAAATTGACAAATCCCTTTTCATTCATGTTTTTTGCTAGTAGAAGTTAAGAAAAAAAAGATTTAAGAACTGTTTACTATGTACTTAGTGTGTTAATTTGTTGTGTTTTGGGTAAGTGAACTACGATTAAAAGTTGTACCCTGCCCGAGTCAAAACATTATGATAATTATAGTTTATCAAAATAGATGTCAAAAATAAAATTGTATGAAACTTTAAAAACAAATTATAAAAGGGATGATTTTTTTAAGACTATATACATTGATTTTTTATTCAACATTTACAAAAATACTTCACATCATCTTCTTTCTCCATCAAATTACCTTTTTTTTATATCATCATTCAATACCAACTCATTTTTTACCAACTCATTTTTTACTATCTACAATAGTTGCGTTTAATAAAATTATAAAACCCATCATTTTTATTTTACTCACTATAGAAGATTGTTTTTTAGGTCGATAGTTGAAAGAACAATTATAAGAATTTTGGGTGTTGAAAGAATTATTGTTGGATCAATTTCGCTAAAACGATGTTTAAAACTAAAAAGAAAGATTAATTGAAGTAAAAAGACAAGTTTTTTTGGGTGATCTAATCAAAATGAAACTAATCTCTATTTTTAGAATATGAAAAATGATAAATTTTGGTATAAATATATTTTAATATATATATATAATAAAATATATATGTTTAAATAATAATAATAAAAAAATCTCCAATTCAAATCATTCAATCAAAATATGCCACATGACAATTTTATCTTTCCTAAAAAATATTTCAACATAGTTGAATTATTTCAACTTAGCTCAATAGGCATGTTTAACCACATCACAATTGTAAATCATGTGTTGAAATTTTATTTCAACCGGTAAATATTTCACCAAAGTAAGTAGTCTAATAAACAAAAAGAAAAAAAAATTGTTTGGAAAAAAATTAAAGGAAAAAATATTGTTTTATTTTCACACCAAAATTTGTTTTTCTTGAGGAATTATGCAAAATGCCATAAATCAAGTTTTTTTTTTTGCAAATTTGCCTTTTGTGTAGGGGTATACCACTTATATCCTTGGGTCTATTATTATCGTATTTTTGCAAAAAAATGTTTGAATGAGGGATTTTTAAAAACCAATTATGCAAAATACCTAATTCAATATGCGTTTGCAAATTTGTCATAAAGTATGAGGATATACCACTTATACAGTTGAGTATAATGTTAGGGTAAAAAATGCTAAAATTAGAATATTTTTACAAAAAATGCTTGAATGAGGACATTTTTGTAAATCCCCCATTTTTCTTTATGTTAAAATAAAATAATTAACAATAAATGAAATTTTTAATTTTTTAATGATTTTTCATTGTAATTTCTAACGGAAATATATTTATTTTTTAATTTTGTTTCTCAAATATATATACAAGAATTAACAACCAATTTTATATGTTTACATCATATATTATTTAAAACAATTTAATAAATTATTGCTATAAATAAATTATTTTTTCCGTAAATTGAGACTACCTAAATTGTTAAAATCTAAGGAACTTTTTTCAAGATAATTAATTAGTATAAATAGTTAAATAGATACGATGGTATAAACATTTTTGCTTTAGAAATTAATTCTCGCTCAACAATATATATATATATATATATATATGATTATTGATTATTTAAAACTAGGAACATCAAGAATGATGATATACATTAACAAAAGAAACAAATTCCAATGAATTTAATTAGCTATAAGCAAGTTTGATCAGTATCGGTTTTGAAATTTATGAGGTTCAAAATGAAAATAAATATGTGATCTTTTATATAATATAAAAAATAAAACCATGATTTTTAATGAGGATAAATATGTGATCTTATGCAACAACAACAAAAATGTCTTAATCGGGGAAAAAATATTTTGAAAATGAGTAATATCTATCCATTCTGGAAATTAACGGTGTTGCATTTTTAACAGCAAAATCATCAATCTTTCATAATCTAGATATGTTGATGGTTTTCTATCATATGTGTGTCAAGTTAGGAAGATTAGATCAGCTTTTTTAAAAACATATACGTTTTTAAAAAAAAAACTAAAAACTATATATAAGTTTTTTTAAATACATCCTTTATATTTTTAACAACAACATTTTTTCGTCTTTTATTTTATTTTCTATTTATAATTTATTAAAAAAATACTAAATAATTATTAAGTTAGTTACTTTAATCGGTTTAATATCATGGTCAAGTTTATTCTAGTATTGATTCTAATATTAAAGTCGATATTGTGATGGTTCAATTTCGGTTAAATAATTAGAATTTGGATTTATTGATTTACCGCCATCTCTTAACTATTATATCTTAGAATATATCCTAATATGTATGTGATATGTTGATTAAAGAGTCTAATAAAGATAACCATCTATCAAAGATATTTATTAATTACTTAGAGATAAGATGACTTTTGGATGATCCTTAGGAGTTACCATGGTCTTTAAGATGGCCATAAAGATGACGATGACCATTAAGATGGTCTTTAAGATAACCATTAAGATGATTATTAAGACAATCTTTAATATGACCATGAAAGTGATCTTTGAGATGGTCTTTTGCATCCTATATAAAGGAGCATCATATGAAGGTTTTTCTTACACAACAAAAACACACACATCAAAGTTTAACGTCTAGATCTTTGTTCTGTCGCATAAAGATCATTAAAGCAAAAGGTTAACGGAGGAGAAGATCATTTCGGATCTAAAGTTTTCCAATTCCGACAAAACATGGATTCAAGTTAGTCTCAATTTCTGCAATGTTTAGAGCTTGAATTAATTGAATCTAGATGACCATTAGGGATGGATTTTAGCAAATAGAAAGCATGAAAGTTAATTTTTACAGTTCCAACTTCCAAGAAGTGAATAAAACATTCTTCAAGTTTTGGTAAATCTGAAAAGACATCTGCTCTTTGTGACGAATTAATTGAATTGAGATGATCATTAGAGATTGATTTTAGTAAATAGAAATTATGAAAGTTAATTTTTACATTTGGTATCAAAGCCATATCTAGATTTAATTAATTTACCGATTAAACATATAAAATTCAAATCACATGTATGGTTGTTTAAATCGTCTTATGGCTTCATCTTAGATTTATGCTTACGGTTTATGCATATATTATAGAAATTGATTTATTAATGCGCATAAACAAAAAATGTATATGAAAAACAAATCACAACATGTTATCATTTAGTTTATTTCCCTTTAATCGCTTAGGGTCTTATGTACACATGTAAAAGTGCATATAAATTATATATTTAAAATATCATGAAATATTGGTACTTACGGATCACATATAATCATATGTATAGATATTGCTTTATTGCAGGGTATATATATGCGCGTACGTTTTTTTTTTTGATAACCATGAGATTCCGGGCCTGGACCCATAATTCCCACGGGCCGGTGACCAGAGCAGGTAAAGAGTCACCTTCCCAATTCTGGGGCTCGAACCTAGGATCTCATGGACATATATCCTGAGATTCAACCAAGTGAACTACCCAAGCTTGGGTCGAGTACGTATTTATATGTGCCTAGTACGTATTTAAAACATAGGCACATATAAATAAGTGAATGGATACATATAATAATATACTTATGCATATACCTAATATGATTGCTTTAATATGTATTATGATATGAATGTTTATCATCATTTGCAAGACATTGTTATCTTCATTATGTATGCTTGCTTAAAGACATGATCAATGATAATATATAAAATAAATTAATTAATGTATTCATTTTTATAAGGATATCCAATGATATATTAGATGATAGACACTAACAACATATATATATATATATATATATACTATATATACAATAAAGTCAAAGAAATTACCGATGAATACTTGATTAAATGAATGAATGATCGAATAAAGATAATTATTAATTGGTTTTTTTATCGATTATAATTATAGTAAATGTTTTGGATTAAAAATTTTTTTTTGCTTCTGCTGCAAATTTTAAAGTAAATAATTACGTTATGAATTATTAACATGATATTAAACTGTTTGTTAAATTTTAATAATTATATTAGAGATAACATGTTAGTCACCAAAGTGACTTTGTTATATTAAAGTTCTAGTGATTATATTATTTATAACATGTTAGTCACCAAAGTGGTTTTGTTATTAAAGTTTTAATGTTCATGTCATAGATAACATGCTAATCACCAAAGTGACTTTGTTATTTTGGACGAACATTAAGGAAAAGTATAGAATTTATCGATTGATCATGATTAAAGAGATGTTATAAATGACATAAAAATATTTATTGATCAATTGTTTGTCATCTATATTCTAGGAGATTATCCACATGTGGATTATCGAATATAGTTAACAATAATAAAATGACTTAATTATTTCTTACCTTGGGTAGTAACATGCTTATTTGATTTTTGTGTGGTATAATTAATCATTAAAGTTTAAATTTAACATCAATGAAAGTGTGTGTTTAACTATGCCCAAAGGTTGCTTAAACACATGTTTTACAGTTTTATTATGTGTTATATGAATATGTTTTAAGTCTCAAAACATTAACGGATAAGCATTTACAAAATTTTGCAATTTCATCAAATTTGTTTGCATACGCTAACTCTATCGTAAAGATTATTGAGTTAAATTATGCAAAGTAGTCTGAATAGGTATGGTTTGCATTGGACATAATGGTATTAGATCGGACAACCCTGACAATGATGAAAAGTATTAAGTCATATGTCTAAAACAGAAAGAGCACATTAATTCATAGGTTGATAAGTCGATTGTTGAAAGCATGATAAGTAAGCTAACTACATAAAAGTTTGTCTGACCTCAACCGATTAATGATCATGTGACTAATAATTTAACTTATCAGAAAAATTGATGACCTTGAGAATAAATGTTTAAAAGTCATTCTTTGGTTCAAATTATCATGAACTCTCTATGTATTGTATTAGTAGTTCCAGGTGAACTATAATACCATTAATGATAAATGGAACCTTAAGGAACAAAAGTCTATACAAAAGTATGAGAGATTAAAGAAGATGAAAGAATAAGTGATTAATCTTGTAAGTCTCATAAATGTCAACAACAATAAAAGAAAACCAAGTAATAACGAGAGAATGAAAAGCTTGGCTCGTAAAATAAAGTAACATAACAACTTTGTTTTCAATGAACCGAACATTTTAGAAGTTCTTAATAATGCTTGGTGGTTAGATTAGTGTCACTACTTATGTAGCTCATATTGAGTAAGGATTCAGTTTGGTTCATATCATGATAGAGACTGAACAATATTTGATCATAAGAAATAGGATGAAGGCACAAAATTAAGGTATTGAGATTTGCGTGAATTGAAAGCTATCCCTAGAAAACTTGAACTTTAAAACTAAACTTAATTGTCTCGTCTACAAGATTTGATCGCAAGCATGGATTTTTGTTTCTAAACCTTTTTAATTGTCACTCTTTTCTTTGAAATCCAACCATTTGAACCGAAGCCAAAACATTTTAAACCCTTTTCAAATAATCTCTTTGAGTGAGGTCTCTTTGGAAAATGTTTCATATGCAAAACCTCGCAAGTATTAGAGCGACAAGTCTCATTCTTTCATTAGTGTTAGCCACATCGGCTAATCTAGGAAGGATTAGGAACTTAGGAAATGTTTAGCGAAATTTGGGTAGATTAGAAATGGTTCAAGTTTGGGGGTTTTAATGTTAAAGATCTAAGCTTAAAAGTCCTTGCCTATGTTTAGAAATGTTTGTCAATAATCACTCTTAAATCAACATCTTTAAAATGAATTTTTCGAGTGGTTATGTTACCTTTGATTAGATAAATACTCTTTAGTCAAAAGAAAGTCAAAGAAAATAAAATAAAAATCAAAACAAAAATATTCCTTAATAAATGCTTCATAAAAGAAGAGCTTAGTAAGCTAACATAAAGAGTGTTTAAGTTTATTTGGTTCATAATAAGTTGATGAAGTTTTAAAGTGATTTTGAGATTATTAAAGGCAAGAATTTCATTGAAGGTTGAAAAGAGTTTAAAGAGAATTGGGTTTGTGGTGTTAGTTGGAATTTAGAGGAGATTAGATTGGTTAAACTGTAGAGATAAGTAGAATGAAAGAAGAAACTTATATAAGTTAATTGTTCTTTTCTTCCTTGTTTTTGCAAAATGATTACATTCTATATTTTCTTGAAAGTTAACCACTTATTTAATATGAAAAACCTCCTTTTCTTTTCACGTTTTTCTAACCCTTTTTCTACCTACCCAAATGCATGTGATTGATGTTTTGTATCGAGACTGCACCTTATTGTGAATGAATGTTAAAGGGATGAGCTGATCGAAATGCAAACAGGATCACGGTAAAAATCCGGGGTGATCTAGAAGTTCAAGGGAAAATAGATATATGAAATCCGCTTGTCAATTGTACTATCTTGAATCTGTCTTCTTAAGAGTCTTTAGAACACATGATTTTTAGCTATGAGACTTCCTTCTTCTGCCCTTTTAAACTCATTGACCTTTGTTTGTTGCTTGAGGACAAACAATGGTTAAGTTTGGGGGAATTGATATAATGCGTTTTTGGCTATTTTGTGTCGATGTTTTCCTTTGTTTTTTGAGTTTTTCGAGTTTTTTCTTTGTTTTAGGGACTTATTAGGTGTAAAAGACGTGGAGCGAAAATTGGAGCTTCGATTGAAGTTTTGAGGCAAAAAGTGGCAAAATGACGATCAAATATTCAAATGGTCATAACTTTTGAACCGTAAAGAACTACGTGGTCCATAACCACTTTTCGGAAAGCCCCAGCCAAGCCTGATCAAGTTATGAAAACAAAATTCCGGGATATGAAATTCCGGTTGGACATACATTATGTCCGATCGGACGCGGAGCCTAGAAAATTTGCAAGACTTTGAAGTCCGACCGGACAGTGTCTGGTCCGACCGGACTCGACCCCNCCACTTTTCGGAAAGCCCCAGCCAAGCCTGATCAAGTTATGAAAACAAAATTCCGGGATATGAAATTCCGGTTGGACATACATTATGTCCGATCGGACGCGGAGCCTAGAAAATTTGCAAGACTTTGAAGTCCGACCGGACAGTGTCTGGTCCGACCGGACTCGACCCCGGTGCGAGAAAAACACTTAAAAATGCGTTTTTGACCTAATTTGAACCCTCTCTCCCTTTTTTGAACTTGCTTCTTCCCCTTTTCTTTTGGGAGAGCCTCCATTGACGAATTTCTTAATTTCTTTTGGGTTTTCTTCAATTTCTAGCTATTTTTGGATTCTGAAAGGATTTGGAGACTTGGATTGGTACTCTCCATTTGTAGAGAAAATTTCTCAACTCTTGAACATTTTAATTTCACTTCAATTTCAGTTTTATTTAGTTATGATTTCTATTTTAGTTTCCATCTCTATTTTGTTTTGCTTTACCATGATTGAGTAGTTCTAAGTTGGATTATGGATGAAATTAGAGTGAAATAAGTTGGATAATCTCAAATAGGTTAGATTATTTGAATATCCTATCCCTAATGGTGATTTTAAACACTAGATCTAGCTTGATCATCTAGATCTAGATCTTAAATATTCATTAGTGCCAAAAGCTCAATGAACATTGGATATACATTAGAGAAGCAAATGCTTGGACTAATGGAAGTTGAGTTTGAACATTTGTGGACTTATCAAACCAATTTTTAAAGCATTCTTGCAAATCAAGACCAAATGGAAGTTTAGCTGTTTGATTTGTATAGAATAGTGATTGTGTATCATGGAAGTGGACCAATCTAAGGTTATGTTTGAGTCTAGGATTCGATCTCTTCTAAGAACCTAAACAAGAGATTACCTAACCCAAATTCCACAATTGAAATCCCTAATCTAACACATTTATCATTAGTTTAATCCACTTAAATCTTTCTTCTCTCATTAGTTTAAATTTTGAAACCAAAACTCATTTTCATTGTCTTAGTTAAATATAGAATCTAAACACCTATAGTGCATTACAGGAGGGAAGGAGGGAGGTCAGGAGGCCAGGAGGGAGGTCAGGACTTCTCAAGGGAGGGAGGGAGGGAGGGCGGTCAGGAGGTCAGGAGGGAGNGGGAGGTCGAGAGGTCAGGAGGTTCGAAGGTCGAGAGGTCGGGAGGTCGAGAGGTCGGGAGGTCGGGAGGTCAGGAGGTCATGAGGTCAACAGGGAGGTCAGGAGGTCAAGAGGTCAGTCTGGAGGTCAAGAGGTCAGTCATGAGGTCAGGAGGTCAAGAGGTCAGCTAGGAGGTCAAGAGGGTCAGGAGGTCAGGAGGGAGGTCAAGAGGTCAGGAGGTCAGGACGTCGTGAGGTCGGGAGCTCGGAAGGTCGTGAGGTCGGGAGGTCGGGAGATCGGGAGGTCTGGAGGTCTGGAGATCGGGAGGTCGGGAGGTTAACAAATAGGGTTTTTGGGTCTATTTTATGCAATCGAAATAAGAGGGTTCCTTAACTCTGACACCACACTGCTAAGAACGATGTAGTGGGAACTAAGGGTATCGAACCACTCTTCCGGTGTACTTCTTTTATCTCCTGTATTAAATCAGACTAAGAAATAAATCTTTTGTGGTTTGGTTCCTACTTGTCACTAGCAGAAATCAAGGTAAAATGCACGAAGTAAATAACGAGGTAAAACAATAATAAAAAGCGTTAGGATTTCGGGGTTTCATGTAGGGGAATGCAGAATGATGTAGACACTTATTCAGGTTCGGTTAAATTAGCTCAGACTCATAAATAAACGAAGACCAGCTCCCTCTTGGGCAGTGATCGCGATCTCTAATCCTAAAAAAGCCAGGGGTACGAGGATTCAAATAATCCAAGATCTAAACTTGCTAGCATGCATTAAGTTCGGGAATGGTATGTCAACAGTTTCCTTAGACTTCAACTCTCGTTGGCCTT
>KE151646.1:9474-26097 GCA_000411095.1 Aethionema arabicum
CTGAACACACACAAAGAAAAAGAAAAACGAAAAGCTAGAATCTTAGACTTAAACTTTCCTTCAAATTCGCAGTCAAATTGTCTCTCCGGCAACGGCACCAAAAATTGATCACGAGCGAGGTTTGATGTTATGGTGGACGTGATTAACTTTAAAATTTATAAACCTTCTACTCTACCCGACCACAAGGGGTGTTGTAGTAGTATTAGGTGTCAATCCACGGGAGGCGAATTGAGCATGCAATTTCTAATTTAAAATCTAAGCTAAGACTAAACACGATTGAAGAGGATAGCGAACAGCAGCGAAATTAAATGACGATTTAAAAACAATAAACTAAAACGTTAAACTTAGGATTCTACGGATCATGCGATACTTGGTCAGACAACTATTCAGAATTTGCCCTAACAAACCTAGACTCCATCGTTAAATATTGAACCGACCCACTCTCGTGCGACAACCGCGGTCCCTATGCTACGCATGAGCTCGGTACTGGCCTCACATTGTCTTATTCGTGAGGAATCGCAATCCTACTCTATGCTAACACGCAGTAATTCGAACACGACTTAATCTACGAATTCCTAGTCACGACTTTATCAAGGCCCTCTAGACGGATCGCTCATTTTGGATCATCTAAAAAATTCTCTCTTATATATATTAAAAACTGCGAAACCACCATGTAGTATAAAAGAAAACACAAATCGTTAAATACATTTTATAAAAGGGAGAATTTTCTAGATGACCCAAAAACCAATTTTATTTTGGAGACTAACCCATATTTTTTGGGTTTTGGGAAATAATCTTTGGCTAAATTCAAAACCAAAAAGTTCAAAGTATTTACAATTTTGTCATTAATAAATTAATAAAATTAAAATATAATTAAATACGAAAATACTTTATACCCTTTATTTTAATTTCTTTTCTTTTTTATTTTTTTATTCTCTTTTCTCTCTCTTCCTTCTCCTTCTCTTTCTCTCTCTTCTCTCTCTCCTCTTCTCTTCCTCCTCTCACTCTCTCTTATTTCTCTCATCTTCTCTCTCTCACCTCCTCTCTCTTTCTCCCATCCCTTCTCTCTCTTCTCTTTCTTCTCTCTCTTCTCTCTCTCCTCTCTCTCTCTTCCAATTCTTTTCTCTTCTCTCTCCTCTCTCTCCTCACTCTCTTTTTTCTCTTATCTCTTCCCTCTCTCTCTCTCTTCTTCACTCTCTTCTCTCCTCTCTTTCTTCTTTCTTCTTTCTTCTTTCTTCTTTCTTCTTTCTTCTTTCTTCTTTCTCTCTCCTCTCTCTTCTCTCTCTCTTTCCACTCTTTCTCCTATTTTCTCTTTCTTTTCTTTTTTTTTCTCTCTCCTCTCTTCTTTTTCTCCTCTCTCTCCTCACACTCTTTTTCCTCTTCTCTCTCCTCTCTCTCTCTCTCCTCTTCACTCTCTTCTCCTCTCTTTCTTTTTTCTCTCTCCTCTCTCTTCTCTTTCTCTCTCCTCTCTTTCTCTTCTTTTCTCTTTCTCTTTTCCCTCTTCTCTCTTCTCTTTTCTCTTTCTCTTCTCTCTTTTTTCTCTCCTCTCTCCTCCTCTCACCTCTCTCTCTCTCCTCTCTTTCCTCTCTCTTTTTTTTTTCTCTTTTCTCCTCTTTTCTCCTTTCTCTTCTCTCTCTCCTCTCTTTTCTCTCCATCTTCTCTCTCTCCTCTCTCTTCTTTCTCTCTCCTCTCTCTTTCTCTCCTCTTTCTCTCTCCTCTCTCTCTTCTTTTCTCCTTTTTTCTTCTCTCTTCTCTGTCTTCTCTCTCTTCCTTCTCTCCTTTCTCTCTCCTTTCTCTTCTCTTCTCTCTCTCTCTTCTCTCTCCTCTCTCTCTCTTCTCTCTCNTCTCTTTCCACTCTTTCTCCTATTTTCTCTTTCTTTTCTTTTTTTTTCTCTCTCCTCTCTTCTTTTTCTCCTCTCTCTCCTCACACTCTTTTTCCTCTTCTCTCTCCTCTCTCTCTCTCTCCTCTTCACTCTCTTCTCCTCTCTTTCTTTTTTCTCTCTCCTCTCTCTTCTCTTTCTCTCTCCTCTCTTTCTCTTCTTTTCTCTTTCTCTTTTCCCTCTTCTCTCTTCTCTTTTCTCTTTCTCTTCTCTCTTTTTTCTCTCCTCTCTCCTCCTCTCACCTCTCTCTCTCTCCTCTCTTTCCTCTCTCTTTTTTTTTTCTCTTTTCTCCTCTTTTCTCCTTTCTCTTCTCTCTCTCCTCTCTTTTCTCTCCATCTTCTCTCTCTCCTCTCTCTTCTTTCTCTCTCCTCTCTCTTTCTCTCCTCTTTCTCTCTCCTCTCTCTCTTCTTTTCTCCTTTTTTCTTCTCTCTTCTCTGTCTTCTCTCTCTTCCTTCTCTCCTTTCTCTCTCCTTTCTCTTCTCTTCTCTCTCTCTCTTCTCTCTCCTCTCTCTCTCTTCTCTCTCTTCTCTCCTCTCTTCTCTCTCACCAAAATTCATCTAGCTAGACATATAATTGACACCTAGACTAAAAATCAAAGTAGACCAAAATTACCATCAATCATCAATCTATACAAACATCAAACGTTATTCTACCATTCAAAACAACAAAATATATGTTTTAAAATCAAACATCAACATTCATTCAAGTTAGGCAAACCTAGACTAAATATTTTAGTCTATTTAGGTCAACTTAGACTAAATATTTTAGTCTACTTAGACAAACCTAGACTAAATATTTGAGTCTATGTTTATTTTAGTCTACTTGGGTAAACATAGACTAAATATTTTAGTCTACTTACGCAAAACTCGACTAAATATTTTAATCTTCTTCGCGCGAGAGAAAAAATTAAAGAGATTCGCGTTGGTGAGTATATGAATCATAAACTCCATTAGACATAATTTTATATCCAATTACAGAGGAGAAAGAGAAGAGAGAAAAGAAATAGGAGATAGGAAAGAGAGAAAAAAAGAGAGGATAGATAGGAGATAAGAGAGAGACGAGAGAGAGGAGAGAGAAGAGAGAAGGGAGAGAGGAGAGAGAAAGGAGAAAAAAGAGAGAGAAGGAGAGAGAGGAGAGAGAGGAGAGAAATAGGAGAGAGAGGATAGGGAAGAGAGATGAGAGAGAGGAGAACGAGAGGAGAGAGAGAAGATCGAGAGGAGAGAAAAGAGAAAGGAGAGAGAGAAGAGAGAAGAGAGAGAAGAGAGAGAGAAAGAAGAGACAAAGATAGAGGGGAGAAAGAGAAGAGAGAGGAGAGAGGAAAAAAAGAAAGGAGAGAGAGAAAATAGAGGAGAGAGAAGCGAGAAGAGAAAAGCGAGAAGAGAAGAGAGAAGAGAGAAGAGAGAAGAAAGAAGAAAGAAGAGGAAGAGAGAGAAGAGGGAAGAGAGGAGAGAAATAGAGGAGAGAAATAGAGGAGAGAGAAGAGAGAAGAGAGAGAAGGAGAGAGAGAAAGAGAGAGGAGAGAGAGAAAAGAGAAAGAGAGAGAAGAGTGAAGAGAGAGGAGAGAGAAGAGAGAGGAGAGAGAAGAGAGAAGAGAGAAGAGAAGAGAGAGAGAAGAGAAAGAGAAGGGGGAAAAGTGAAGAGAGAGGAGAAAGAGAAAAAAGAGAGGAGAGAGAGAAAAGAGAGGAGAGAGAGAAAAGAGAGGAGAGAGAAGCGAGAAGAGAAGAAGAGAGAAGAGAGAAGAGAGAAGAAAGAGAAGAGAAAAGAAGAGAAAAGAGAAAAGAGAGAAGAGAGAAGAGAGATAGAAGAGAGAGAAGAGGGGAGAGAGAATGAAAAGAGAGAGAAAAGAGAGGAGAGAGGAGAGAGTAGAAAGAAGAGAGAGGAGAGAGAACAAAGAAGAGAGAGGAGAGAGAAGAAAGAAATGAGAAGAATCATTTTTGTTTTTGTCTTTATGGATAAGGGTATAGAAGTAATTGTATATATTCTTATTTATTTATTTATATATTTATTTTTTAAATATAAAAGTATTTTGGATAAGTTACATTATTTTGGACTCATTTAGAATAGGGAGAATTTTTCAGATCTGGAAGCCATTTTTCGGTCTAGGTAAAAATTTCATTCTAGGTAAAAATTTCAGTATAGGTGAGCCTAGGTTGATAAACTATACAACTGATTTTCATACGACGTATACCGACGTAAACGTTTCTCGAGATAGACCAACCTAAACTGAATTAGACCAACTTAGACAAACCTAGACTAAAATTACTTAGGCAAACCGAGACTAAACATTTACTCTAGGTTCACAAATTTTAGTCTAGGTTCTCTAACTCTTCATCCGACGTGACATAAATGTTTTGGATAGTGTTTCTACTTAAAATTTTATCTGATTATATTATCATAAAATGATTATATTGTCAGTGTTATATCATTAAGACCATGATATATAAATATATATATATATATATATAACTTTATAAGTCATATGATATGAATATTTAGTATGAATTATGAAAACCACATAAATTCATACAAAAAAAGTATATTTTATAATAACCAAGAAAGTTGATATAATAATGTTTAAGATAAAATAGGAGTTTTAATTATGTTTTTAGACTAAATGTTTTAGTCTACTCAGACAAACCTAGACTAAATATTTTAGTCTAGTATACCAACCGAGACTAACATTTACTCTAGGTTCACAAATTTTAGTCTAGGTTCTCTAACATAGTCCTACCTCTACATCCGTTTAGATTTCCACCTTATGTTATTCCATTTTGCGATTCGTTTTATCGATTAATGTACTTTGTTATAACCCTAAATCCAAAACCCTAGATTTCTATAAAATAATTTACACAAATACATTAAATTGTTTATAAAAAAAGTTTTAAACTTCATTTATCCAATTGTCTATGCATAAAAATTTCATATATGATACAAATTCTCAACATTAATCATTAACAAGCACAAGTAATCTTATAACAACGACATTTGTACTAGCTAAATTGTTGTCTTTTGCAGCTACAAAGTAGCAAGTGACTCACTATGCTTGAAACGTTTTTTAAACCGAAATAATCCATTGCTCTTGAGCCATGTAGCTGCTCCCTGTAACATTCAAGACATAAATCACAAATAACCATAAAATTAATCTAAAAGTATTGCATCCTAAACTCAATTTTAACCTTTCCATTTCACATACATCATCTCTTCTCTCCATCTCTCCAAGATCACCTATCACAAATTTAAAACAAAACATTAGCAAAAATGTATTTAAATAGTGAGAACATTTCCAGTACATAGATATGAGCACATTAGAAACAACTGCATCCACTGCATAAGAGAGTTTGAAAAGCAACCCATGAAGTTGTCTCCTAAAAACTATCCCAATAGAATCCAACTCCTTACAAGCTCTAAGCACACTACCAAAAGCATACATATTAGAAAAAATTTCTTCTTTAATCATATCTCTAAACAACAATAAACCTTCTCTATGTTCTCCATTCCGAGTATATCCTGAAACAACACAAGCTCAGCTAACACAGTTTCTCTTAGGCATTTCGTCGAACACCTTACGTGCAGAGACTGAATCACCTGCTCTAATATAAGCATTGATGAGATTATTGCAGGAATACATTTTTCTTTCAAACCCAATCTTGTGTAATCGTGAATGAATAAGCTTAGCTCCTCTATGTCCAATGAAGCTCTGAAACATTTGGTCTTGATTGGAAAGGCTTTTAGTGGAGCTTAAAGCTCTTTAAAATCCAATCGCGCTTGTCTGGCAGAGTTTAAAGTCGAGCTTAGAGGGGACCTAAAAGCTCCTCATCTCTAAACTCTCGGTTGAAGCTTTTTGAGAGCTTTAAGCTATTTAAGTTATAAAAAGACTTAATTATCCTCGTATATTTAACTAATTTCCTATTTTATTCATGTTTATCATATGTCTGTTTCAGTAATTTTATATCTAACAGCTCACAATTTTACCAATCAAATAATTTTACTGTAAGTTTACTGTAAGCTAATGGAGCTTACAGCTTCAGCTCTTTACTGCTTCAGCCTCATACAGCTACAGCTCTACCAAAAGTCTTCCCAATCGACCCCAAAGTAAAGATAAAAGGGCAAAATCGCTGAGAGAGATTTTGGAAGAGAGATTCGTGAGATTAAAGGGCAAAATCGTCCAAATTTTTAAAAAAATTATTTTAATTATTAATTTTTTTTATTTTTATCATAAGGGTATTTATGGCAAATTAAATATATTTTGATAGATTTAGAATATTAAAAAAACATGGGTTATAAACCAAATTAAAATGGTTTTTTGGGACATGGAGTATAATTTCTTCTTTAAAATATTAAATAAAGATGGGTTATAATGGAGTATACTTCTTCTTCCTAAAATAACCGAAATAATTAATTTTAACTGTTTTTTTTTATTTAAAACGATTTGTATTTAAAGGAAAAATGAGAAATCTAGCTTTTTTGGGTCAATTGTGACATTGAAAACGTGTTTAGAGAAACTTGGATGTCGGTAAATAAATGGACCTCTCACCGGCTTTGACCATAATTCATTAATTTGGTCCCGACCTTATTATTTTCCCTTATTCTTACATACAAATATTGTCAATTTTTGTTTCCTTAACGATAACAAATATTGTCAATTAGTTTTTTAAATTTCACATTTAAGTAATTAAGATTAGTATTATTATGATTATTATTTAGTTAAAAACAATATTACTGTTATTTCAAATATAAGTCACCTTAAAAAAATACTGTAATCGAATTCTTTCCAGTTAGCTCAATTGTTCTAATATTATACAATTCCTATATTTATATAAGAAATCTAGTAATGAAATAAGTAGATAAGAGTTCTCATATTAGTCTAAAAACAAGATCTCAAATTTTAATGATTAAATAAAATCTAAATTGTTTGGAGGTACTCTAGTGGTTTCTACTATACGTGTTATCTCTGATTCTCTCATGGCATCTGAATACAAATTCAACTAGCAACAGAAGACTATATTTAATTTGTGTTTCAGTTAGTACGACCGGTTTTGTGGTCACAAGTAAAAAAAAATTAGAGAAGTTGTAAAATAGGATTTAAAAAAAATCTAAAATTCGATTAAATTTTTTTATTAAATTTTTTCTTAAATTTTTTTTTTGGTTAAATGTAACAAATAAATAAATTAATAAATGTAAATAACAAACTGATTGGTTCTTTAACAAATCTAACAAAAATCAATCAATTAATTATTTCTCTAAAAAAAAAATATTCTAATTAAAGGATTCAAGGTTTTTGCCATTACAACACTTATCATATTTGAGATCAAATCAACACTACTTAATTATTTATTGGGTTTAAATAGAGTCTAAAAAGAGAGATTAAAATTATAAAACAAAAAAACCTTTTTTCTCTTCAAGAGTGTTGCTCACTAATTAGGTCAAATTGCAAATTACATAACTTAATTAGAAAAATAATGATAATAGTAAATCCTTTGAGGCTTTGACAGACAAAAAAAATCAAATCACAATATTTAAACAAAGGTATTATTAGCTTTTAAAATAAAGAGAAGACCAATAATACCGTTGCTAACTCGAATCTAACTATTATTCAAAATAATTTGAAAAATTAATGGAGTAGCATAATTAAACAAGGGACAATTAACCGAATCTTTATTACTACTAATAATTATATAAATAATATTTAAGAATATAGTAATAAAAAGAAAAATAGGTTGTGTCTACTTGGGACTCGGGAGATTTGTGAGTCGCAAGTTTGGCTTTTTATTTTGACTTGACAGAAACTTCTCCTTTCTCACCTTTAGATTTGTTTCCCATTACATTGGTATAAGTTGAAGAGCAGCAGCCATAGCCATAGAGCTTCCTTCCGCTTCCTTCTCTTCCCTCTTCCGGATCTATTTATTTCCATTAAAAAGCTCCTAAAACTCTATTATCACACCTTCTTGGAATCTGCCCATAAACAGCATCTTAAGAGGATTTAAGTAATGCCCGATGCCCTTCTTTTGAATTTTGATCTACTTCAACTTTACGTCTACTTCTTCTCGATGCATATTCACGTGTAATGAATTCATTTCCTGGTACGTCTCTCTGTTTCATTCCCTTCTTCAAAAGCTTTTTTATTTCTATGTATATCTTGGTTTTTGTCGGTGGATTTTCCAGATTGTTTTCTGGGTTCTTTTTTTTTTTTTTATTGTTCTTCTGATTTCTTTTTTGTCAACAAGATTCTTCCTTTAGCTTCTGGGTTTATGGTCTTCTCATGATTTTGAACCTTATTTGTCTCTTGAAATGCTCTAAACCAATCATTGTGCTCTGTTCACAGATTCTTCTTCTACAGATTGGGTTTATTCGTTAACTTTTAAGTTTTGATTGATTCAAATCCACTTTGTTTCTTCTTATAGTGTTCAATTCTCATCCGACCTAAAGCTGTAGCCATAAATTCCTATACAGAGAGTTGTTGAAACAATGGATGTTAACGAGGTTGAAGAAAACTTCTTTGCTCCTGGTGATGCCAAGGTATTTTGAATCAGATTCCTTATCTTCAATCAAATTCATCAACATTTCTTATTGAGTTATCTATCTACAATGATTCTGCATCCTTTATGTGTGGTCGTGTATTGTATTGTATTGTATTTTATTGATCCCATCAATTACTTTGAAGCTATATATATATGATTCTTGATTTTGTTGAAGTAGATCCTTTGAATGTTTTGGATTTGTGTGTAAGTTTAAGGTAGAGGTTAATAGATCCTTTTTTTCAGGTACATGGAGATATGTGCAATACACTTTCAATGATCTATTGTAAGGTCATGTCCATCTTCCCTTCATTAGAAGCTGCTCGGCCAAGAAGCAAATCTGGAATACAAGCATTGTGTTCACTTCATGTGGTTCTAGAAAAAGTTAACAACATTTTACAGCACTGTACTGAATCTAGTAAACTTTATTTGGTAAGCAATTCAATGTTTCAAAGTTTTGAGGATGTTATATATTTGAAGACCTTTTTTTAACTTATTGATTTCACTTTGCAGGCTATAACAGGAGATTCAGTTGTTTTGAAATTTGAGAAAGCAAAATCTTCTCTTATAGATAGTCTTAGGCGTGTCGAGGATATTGTCCAGCAGTCGATTGGATCTCAGGTAGGTTTTGTATTCTTTAAAGTTAAAGCAAAGAAAGCTTATTTCCTTGAGATTATGGTTTACACATCTGTGTAATCTTACTTTGCAGATTTTGGAAATTTTGACGGAACTCGAAAACATTGAATTCTCACTTGATCCACAAGAGAAGGAAATTGGTGATCAAATCATTACATTACTTCAGCAAGGAGGGAAATTTGAGAGTTCAACTGACAATAATGAGCTCGAGATTTTCCATCAAGCCGCTACACGACTTGGTATTACGTCTTCAAAAGCTGCACTTACCGAGCGAAGATGCCTCAAGAAACTTATTGAGAGAGCTCGAATGGAAGATGACAAAAGGAAAGAATCCATTGTAGCTTACTTGTTACACCTTATGAGAAAATACTCAAAGCTATTCAGAAGTGAGGTCTGGGATGACAATGATTCACAGGGTAGCAATTCATTGCCGTGCTCACCTACAATTCAAGATTCTATTTCGGATGCTCAAGGCCGTGCTTTTGACAGACAGCTATCAAAACTCAGTTCCTTTAACTTTAGATCCTATAATAACAACAGGAAATCGTTGCAGATACCTGTTTCGCCAGAAGAGTTGAGGTGTCCGATATCGTTGCATCTTATGTACGACCCTGTCATTATTGCATCTGGACAAACTTATGAGAGAATCTGCATTGAGAAATGGTTTAGCGATGGACACAACACATGCCCCAAAACTCACCAGCAGCTCTCGCATCTCTGTTTGACTCCGAATTATTGTGTCAAGGCTCTCATTTCAAGTTGGTGTGAACAGAATGGCGTTCAGATCCCTGATGGACCACCTGAATCGCTTGACCTTAACTATTGGAGACTAGCATTGTCTGTCTCCGAGTCTGGTGATACAAGATCTGCAGAAGGTGTTGGCTTTTGCAAATTGAAGGAGGTTAAGGTGGCTCCTTTAGAAGAAAGTGGAACCATTAAAGAGGAAACTTCTGAATCAGAATATCAGGAAGCTCAACTTACTCTTGTGGAAAGATGTACGGAGTTATTGACCACGTTGAGTGGAGTGGATAACTTAAGGAAGAAATGCAGAGTGGTTGAGCAAATAAGAAAGTTTCTAAAGGATGATGAAGAAGCCAGGATTCTCATGGGAGAAAATGGCTGTGTTGAAGCACTACTTCAGTTTCTTAGATCAGCTCTCCATGAAAACAAAGCTTCAGCTCAAAAAGTTGGAGCCATGGCACTCTTTAACTTGACAGTTAACAACAACAGGTAACCATTTGATTGATGTCTCTTAATTGGTCCTTTAAACGGTCTTATGAACGGGAGCATTACATCTCATGGATCTGTTTTCTTTTTGTTGAATTTCTAGGAACAAGGAGTTGATGTTAGTATCAGGAATCATTCCTCTCCTCGAGGAAATGCTTTGTAATCCACAATCACATGGTTCAGTGACAGCCCTTTATCTAAACCTTTCTTGTTTTGAAGATGCAAAGCCAGTCATAGGTTCAAGTTTAGCAGTCCCTTTCATGGTAAATCTTATTTGGACCGACACTGAACCGCAGTGCAAAGTCGATGCCCTTCACGCCCTTTTTAAACTCTCCACATACCCTCCCAATATTCCTTGCCTTCTTTCTGCTGACATTGTCAATGCCCTTCAATCACTTACTCTCAGTGATGACCAACAATGGACAGAAAAGTCGTTAGCTATTCTGTTGAATTTGGTTTCTATTGAATCAGGAAAAGATGAGATGGTTTCAGTACCTGGTCTTGTTAGCAATCTTGCTACAATTCTTGACACTGGTGAAACAAATGAGCAAGAACAAGCAGTTTCTTTGCTTTTGGTGTTATGCAATCATAGTGAGAGCTGTAGCCAGATGGTTTTACAGGAAGGAGTAATACCTTCTTTGGTATCTATTTCAGTAAACGGGACTCAACGAGGAAGAGAGCGGGCGCAGAAGCTACTGACACTATTCAGGGAATTGCGGCAAAGGGATCAAAGCCATTTAACAGAACCGAATACAGAGGTGAGATGTCCGGAGGAAATATTGGCTGTAACAGAGCCGAAACCGCAGTGTAAATCTACTTCTAAGCAAAAAATGGGAAGAGCATTCAGTTTTCTGTGGAAGAGCAAGAACTTCTCAGTTTATCAATGCTGAATTGGACTTTCCCTTTCGCTTAGTTGATGTAAAGTTATACGTTTTTTTCCACTCCTTAAAGGCCAAGGCTTTTATATCTCTTTCTTTGAAGTTTTTACAGAGAAGAAAATGCTTGTACAGGTACTTGTATTGTATCCAAAGATTTTGGGTTTTGGTCTTACAATGTAGGTTTTCTTTATAAATTGAGCAAATGGGCAATTTCTGTTTTGTTTCGACATCTACAAGAGCCGCTGAAACAGAGTGAGGCTCTGAATAAGTGAAAGTTACTTGTTAATTGTCAGAGCGGATTCAAGAGCTGCTAAACCAACGAGAAGGTCTTGACTCTGGGGGAAGTAGCATACTTGGACTTTCCTCTTGAGTACAGGATTCAAGTTTTATGCTTCTACGGAGAACGTCAACGATATAATCGCTCCCGTCTCCCGATTTTCAGAACGCTTAGCGTCTCCAATGGAAGGTAGAGTTCTTGATTCAATTGTTGTTAGGATCTTTATTCTTCTTGACCTAATATCGTGACTTCGACTGCATAGTTGTTTTTCTTCCTACTTGTCGGTGTTGGAGTCGCGCTCTCAAAGTTGGATCCTGTAAATTTTGTTTCAGCGTTTGATTCGTTATGATACAAAACTAAACATTAACGATTTTAGAATTATGCCAAGTAATTGGATATTATGAGGAATTAGACTTGTCGTACAATATCATTTTGAAGTTTCTTGGTGATTTAGTTTTTCCCTCTGTATCAAAACGAATTCCTAATGATCGTCGGCATGAAAATGGAGAAACCGAAATGAATAAATAAAAAAAGCTAATAGAACTCTCAATTCGTGCTGCGGTTTTTCAGGGAAGGTTTTTCAAAAGTTTGATGTAGTACAATACTACCAATACAATAAGCAGTTTAAGGCACTATACCAACGAGTACCTGATCCATACATGCCAGCTTTACTTCAATGTCGAAAAGGGAAGCTGGCATGGAACGTCCACTCTTCCATGAGTGCCCACACTTTGCTGAAATACCCGAGTGCTATTTCAAAGGAAAGAACATTTTACTGCAATGGTCTGTCCTAGACACCTGATCTGAAGTCTTAGATGAAGGAATTGTTTTTTTTTTTTTTGCTTTAAATTCATGCTTTATTTCGAAGATTTTGGCCCTGGTTTTGTGTATTATTTCTTTATGTTGCTTGGAAAAGAGATGGTATTTCTCAAATTTCTTCCGTGTTGAAACGAGTTTCTTACTTTGGATCTTCGTTTGCAGCTGCTTTGTCAAGTGCTTCTGTTCCAACTCTTAACAAAGGTGATTTTCTGAAGCTCCAAAACGGCAGGTAGCCCCTCTGCTATTCGTTTTCCTTCAACAAATTAAGTAATGTACATCCTCGTTTTTTCATCTAAATGACTAAAGTTTAGTTCATTGTATTATCCCCAGTGATATTCGAGGTGTGGCAGTGGCTGGAGTTGAGGGGGAACCTGTGAGCCTTCCTGAACCAGTGACCGAAGCAATAGCTGCTGCTTTTGGGCAATGGCTGTTGGACAGGAAGATGGCTAAATCCCGGCATTTGAGGGTGTCTGTTGGCCATGATTCTCGCATATCTGCACAAGCCTTGCTGGTATTTATTTAGTTTCCTGGTCATATATAACTTTTTCCGTGTAGGAATAGTCTAGAGTTTAATTTTTTTTCACTTCCAACTCAATTTGTCTACATTTCTCATTGTTCTCAAGTTTTGCCAAACAAAAGTTTTCAATGCGTAAAAAACTCTCGATTTGCAATGAGATAAGTTATGTATACGGCATTGCCATTGCTTATTTCGTAGGATGCGGTTGCTCGAGGTCTTGGTCTTTCGGGATTAGACGTTGTTCTGTTTGGGTAAGTGACGAGTACCCATTTTTCTTTTGGAATGCTTATATTGTTCTCATTCCTGTATAGAAATAAGTGAAGATTCGTTGTGTTATAACAGCTGCATGTTACAAATAATATTCACACGTATAACTGGATGTAAGACAAGAATCAAGAATTGGATAACTCTCATGAATATAGTACATGCTGACGCATACATTTGGTTGAATGGCCTACATCACATCACTAATTAAGACACATCTCTTGAGTATCGTTTGGTCTTTGCTTTGCAGATTAGCATCAACACCAGCAATGTTTAATAGCACATTGACCGAAGATGAATCATTCCTGTGCCCAGCTGATGGGGCTATCATGATAACAGGTACTTTATCAATATTGGTTTTCATTACAAGTAGGTTCTTCTTAATACTAGTCATCTCTTAGTGATGTGTTCCTTTTTGTATTTATACGATGGTATGCTGCTTTATTTTGAGCAGCAAGCCATCTTCCTTACAACAGAAATGGTTTCAAGTTCTTTACCAGTGATGGAGGGCTTGGGAAGGCTGATATCAAAAACATTTTGGAGCGAGCTGCAGATATCTACATGAATCCTTTTGATGGAAGTGTGAAGAAATCACAAATAGAAATGCCTTCCATTAAAAAAGTTGACTACATGACAGTGTATTCCTCTGGTCTTGTAAGGGCAGTTCGCAAAGCTTCAGGAGATTTAGGTATTATTCTTTTGAGATATTCGTGTTGCCAATAATATGTTGTAGCATATTTAATGAAGTTCTGAACTTTCATTTATCTGATACTAGAGAAGCCACTGGAAGGATTCCATATAGTAGTTGATGCTGGAAATGGAGCTGGAGGTTTTTTTGCTGTAAGTTGAGTGCTCGTGTTTTGGACATTCAGTATGTGGTTGGATAAAAACCATTGTTCATTTAGCCGGCTAGTTTTTTTTTGTTTATCCCAGCTACGTTAAAGATCTATTTGCAGTTTAATTTTTCTTCGGCTGGAACATGACAGGAGAAGGTGCTGGAACCTTTAGGAGCAATTACTTCTGGGAGTCAGTTCCTCGAACCAGATGGTAATGACTATGCAATGAATATAAATTGGTTTATCTATTGATAATTGATCAAACCTCATGAATACCAGGTATGTTCCCAAATCATATCCCTAATCCGGAAGATAAGGCAGCAATGGAAGCTATAACCAAGGCTGTTCTTGATAATAAGGCTGATATGGGCATCATCTTTGATACTGATGTTGATAGGTAGTATATATGTGGTTATCTCTGCTACTTAGACGAAATTGTTAGACTGCTTCTTACAAACAAAATTTTGTGAAGGTCTGCTGCTGTAGATTCAACTGGCCGTGAGTTCAATCGTAATCGTTTGATTGCTTTAATTTCAGCCATTGTTCTAGAGGAAGTAAGATATGCTATAAACATTTCTCAACTCCCGTGATAGGGTATGCCATAAGTTTGCAAACATGATCTTTACTGTGTGATGTTGTTTTTTCTGCTCATCCAGCACCCAGGCACAACTATTGTTACTGACAGCGTCACTTCCGATGGGCTGACCTCATTCATTGAGAAAAAACTTGGTATGCCAACAATCTAAAGCCATGTTTACTTTTCTGTAAACTTGTCACTTACTCACTTCTTGTAGGAGGAAAGCATCACAGGTTCAAAAGGGGCTACAAGAATGTCATTGATGAAGCTATTCGCTTGGTAAGAAAAACAGGATATTCAAATCTTGTGAGAACTCACTGCTTTGGTGCCAATTGATTTAGATATGAAAGTTGTGCTAACTAAAAATGTGAGTGTAGAAAGGTGTTATTAAGTTTTGCGTGAGTTTCCTTTTGTCCTTGGGTTCCTTACAGTATTGACTGACTCTTTATATTTCTCATCTGAAATTCAAGTTGTGATGTGATGGCAGAACTCCACTGGAGAAGAATCACATCTGGCTATAGAAACCAGTGGTCATGGCGCTCTAAAAGAAAATCATTGGCTCGATGATGGGGCCTATCTCATGGTCTGCTTATTTTCTCAGTTATACGTCCTCGGTGCATCATCGTTGTGATTTTCAACTAAAGTATGTGAAATGGCTGAATGCCTTTTGCAGGTCAAAATCTTGAATAAACTGGCGTCGGCCCGAGCTGCTGGTAAAGGAACTGGTAGCAAAGTCTTAACAGCTCTTGTTGAAGGGCTCGAGGAGCCCAAAGTGGCTGTGGAATTGAGGCTTAAAATCGATAAGAATCACCCTGACCTTGAAGGAAGGTATGACTACTGACTTTATGTGGCTCTCTTGACTAGTTTTTCCATATACAAGTATACCAACATAGCAACGAAAACTGTAGAGATTTCCGGGAGTACGGAGAGATGGTCCTGGAACATTTGACGAACTCCATAGAAACAGATGAAAAACTAAAAAGAGCTCCAGTTAACTATGAAGGGGTGGGTGTTAGATTCTCTTTAACTTTAATTGTGTACTGCATAAGTATAAATCTTTCCCCTTTTTTTTTGTTACCAGATTCGCGTTTCTGGCTTTGGTGGATGGTTTCTTCTTCGACTCTCACTTCACGATCCTGTTCTTCCTCTCAACATCGAGGTAAACAGGATTAAACATTTAACTTAGAGTCTGCACTTAAATTCTCACTGTTTTCAATTTGATGCATGCAGGCGCAGAGTGAGGAAGATGCTGTAAAACTAGGCCTTGTGGTTTCAAATGCAGTGAAGGACTTTAATGCTTTAGACACCTCTGCTTTGTCCAACTTCACTCATCCCTTTTAAGATATGATGTAAATCTGCCAAAGCCTCGTATGTTTCAGCTTCCTTTTATATCTTTTTTTTTTTTTGTTCAGATACCATTTGTAAACGATACCTAATTTTTTTTTCTATTTTCATTTCCTTAAGTTCTTAATAATTATATTTTGGAAATATTAGGGCATCTCGAATGCAATTTTAAAATAAGGTTTTAAGGTCCCATTGGAAATGCTCCAAACTCTTATTTTTTAAGGTTTTGAATAGTAAAACCTTAAATATAAAGTTTCACTATTCAAAATTTTAAAAGTTTTTTCTATTTTGCTTTGTGTTTTTCTCCAATTAAGTGTATTAAGTTTAATTTGTTTAATTTCAACATATTTAAATAAAATAATATAATAAAAATATTAGAATTAATATATATATATATATATATATTAAAATACAATAAAATAATATAATTCAAACAAAATAGTAAAATAAATAGAAATACAATATTAAAACTAAAATTGTAGAATTACAATAAACTAAAATAGTCAAATAACTTAAACACATTAATTTTGTATAATTTCATAGATTTTTTGAGATGATAGATATCTTGGATAAGATGATGATAAGATTTATATATAACTTTGTAATATATATGTGTATGTGTGTTTTAATATTATATGTGTTTTTTATTTTAAAATATAATGTAATATTTGTGTTTTGTATAATATAATAGATAATACTAGGACTTGACCCGCGCTACGCGCGGGATTTTTTGTGTATTTTTCTAAAAAATACTAATTATATATAATTCATTTTAAAAAAATAAGATAACATAATTATTTGTATAATGTTTTTGTATGTCACTAAACCATTTAGATTGGTTTAAAATGTTTTT
>KE151646.1:49961-60201 GCA_000411095.1 Aethionema arabicum
ATTTATTCTTACGATTTTGCAAACTCAAATCTTGTTTCTAGTAACTGTAAAACGTGAGATTTAAGTTTATGGGTTTAGATCTAGTTTTACGGTTATTGAAATCGAAATGGTTATGTGAAATCTCATGGGTTTAGGACGAAAACAAAACATTAAAGTTAATTTATTCAATTTGGAGAAATATTTCTTGACTTTATGGGTTTTCGTAGAAAAAATCGTATTCAATTCGGAAAAGATAACTTGTTCATGATAAGTCTACCTAAAATATTTCTCAAGTCTACCTAAAATCTACTAGAAGTCTACCTAAAATATTTTTGAAGTCTACCTAAAATTTGCTTGAAGTCTACCGAAAATATGTGTGAAATCTACCTAAAATATGTGTGAAGTCTACGTAAAATATGTATTTAAGTCTAACTAAATCGTATTCAATATGTTGATTTAAAAAAAATTATTGTCTAATTAGTTAATCTTCAATTGTCAATTAGGCGCTCGTTTACTTCATCATGTGATCATGACAACTTAAGAATATTTCTTGATTTATCGGTTTGTGTTTGTTTCTTTGCTCAGCCTATGAAAGTTAACTCAATTCAAGACCAAACCTCACTTCCTTGCTACTTATTTAGAATTTAACATTTATTTTAGAATTACAAATTAGTGTGTGGATGTGTTTCATGGGGTTTAAGAGTTGTGTTCTCTAAATCTATAGATAGTAATTGTTACATGATGATATAACCAACCATAACTTACTTTTTTCACATTGAACAATTTTATTATGTTAGATTTAGTAATGCATTTTTCATGATAATAAACCATATTGAATTCATTAATTAAAAACTTAAGCGATCTCCACACACCATCTTTACAAATTCTTCCACTCTCATGTCATCTTCAACTCTTAGCATTCTCTCACTTCTATTGACATCAACTACAAATTTCCATCGGTCCTTCACATTCCACTCACCGAAGCACAGAAATACAGAGACCATATGGAAAAAAAAAAGATGCAACTCACTTAAGTCTACATAAACATATAAAGGTTACCTTCATTATTTGTTTACGCGAGTTTCTCTACCTAATTGGGTATGTCTACCTATTTGGTTTCGTCTACCTAATTGTGGTTGTCTACCTAATTGGGTATGCCTACGTAGATTACATTGTTACGCAAACCTAAGTATGCGTTTACGTGAAATTGGAAGTCTACCTTTGACGTAAACTTAAGAGATTTAGGTAGACCTATCGTGAATAAGTCGTCTTCTCCATATTGAATACGAGTTTTTTCTGTCTCATAGAGTTTAAACACATAAATTAAACATCAACACAGAAGATTTTGAACTAGTGTTTAAGTTTCAAACACTTGAAAACCATATTTAAGCTCGATAACAAAAACCCCCGAATTTCACCCTTACAAAAAACAAACCCTAAAAGCGAGTTAGATTTTACAATTTGAAAACCAAAAATTAAATCCACCATATACCGAAGAAGAAGAAAAAAGAACACGAAGAAGAGCAAGAAGAACAAGAAAAATAAGAGGAAGAGCAATAAAAAGAATCATGAGAGAACAAAAATGGTGGATGTTGAAGATGAGAGTATTTTCGTCAAAAAAAATATAATTTTACATTAAAAAAAAAGAAAAATTCATTAATGGCAATAAACGGAAATCTCTTGGTTTTTTGGTCACGACATGGTATTTACCTAAACACCGAAAATTTTAGGCTACTCTACCAATTACTTGCAAAAGTTGGGTTAATACAGTAAATCTCCCTTGATAAAAAAGAAATAAACAGTTTTTTTTAGATTTTTTTAAACGTAGAATTTCATTACTAACTTCAGTAAGGTTTTTCTACATTTATACTTGGGATCGTTGTGAAATGGTCCCCAAACTATACGATGTTCGTGTGATGGATCCTATACTTTATTTTTAATTTTTTAAATCCCAATGTTTTCTTTTGTGAAACAAATCCTATATTTTATTTTAATCTTTTAAACCCCCAACATTTTATTTTGGTGAAACAGACTCTATACTTTATTTTTGTAATTTTTTAAACCCCATCGTTTCTTTTTTGGTGAAACGGACCATCCTTCATGTTCTGTAACTGAGCTTTAGACGGAGGTTAATGAATTCAAAAATAAAACGTTGAGTTTTAATAAATGAAGATAAACACCACTTAAACCTGAAAATCCCAAAGATCCATTCATTAAAAACGAAACCAAAGGCGGAATCACACAACATGCTCTGATGGAGCTTTTGTTCTCCTCCAGAAGCGCTAGGCTGAATAACGTGCATGCGGCGTTCTGCTTCAAGTCTCTGTCCCCGTTTTGAGAACCCATCCTAGAGATTTGATAGTACTTGTTGTGGTAACTAAAGCTTTGTTCTGTTCGTGTAGATAAAGATTCAATAAAGCGTTGCCCACGTGTTCCTGAGTCCACGGATCGTTGCAACGCATGAGTGGAATCAAAGACGAGATGGCTCCAGATTCTCCGATTAACACACGGTTATCCATCTGTTTTTTAGCCAGCAACCATATTTTTAGCACCGCAGATCGTTTAACGGCAACCGAAGAAGATTGGTCCATCGATGTAGAGTTTCACGGTTGGCTCGAGATCCTCAGGAGAAATGCACTCGATAATCTCAGTCGAGAAGTGTTCCCTCTACAGAAACCCTAGGCACAACTCTGGTTCTGGTTCTATCTCCCCCGCTTCGTTCTCTCTGCTATTCTCCTTGGTAAGGGAATATGGTGATGGAACGAAGCAAGACGCTGCAACTCGCCGGAAATATTGCTGCTACAAGTGGAAAAATCACTGAAGGCTTGCGAAATGTCTAGAAATGCTTCCTCCTTGGCCGAATATGCAATCGAATTAATTGATTTACTAATTTAGTGGCCAATTTCAACTTTTTTTTTTCTAAAAAATTAGTGTTAGGAATTAGGCTTTTCTGATTTAAGTGGTGTTTATCTTTTTTTTATTAAAACTAGGAATGACCCCGCGCTACGCGCGGGTATAATGAGATGAAATTAAAATATTAACATAACANATGAGATGAAATTAAAATATTAACATAACAAATATTATACTATTAAATTATTAGAACATTTTCGAAGCAAATCTTTAAATTTTAAGTTTAATTGGAATAGTTTTTACATGGTAAACCAATATCATATGTGATGTTACAGAATAGAAAAAAGACTTACATGTTTTATTAATAATAAAATTGTTGGTTATTCTACTTCGTGTATTCAATTAATATTTTAAATATTTTTAAGTTTTTGCTAATAAATATCATATGGTCAATTTCCTAAAATCAACTAAAAAAGTAAACAAATTTAAATATGTTTTAGAATGAGTTTTATTATAATTTTTAGTACTATTATTAGATATAATTTAATTGAAACAAAAAATATTAAGCACAGCCACTGTATCAAATTCTTTCGTAACACTTAAAGGATGAGCAAGAAAATAAGTAGTCATATTATTAACCATGATTTTACCAAGTGCGTCTTGAACAATTTAAAAACAAATCATAACAATGCATAATAAAAATTCATATATAACATTATTATGTAATTGTTTCATATATTTAATATATAAACGTTAAACAAATTTTTATTTATAAAGATTGCCATATATAAAAGAATTAACAAATAATAAGTTTATTCTTATAAGTTATCTTTTAAAATATAATTCGAATAATTTACACACATTTAAAAAGTGTCATTTTAGTACTTTTAGACATTTCAATCATAGTAAATATCATTTAATAATTAGTTAAATGAAGTATTTATTTTGTCTTACTTATTTTAATTTTTACTATATTTTTAAAATTAATTATCCATACTACACATATTCAAGAGTATAATTAAAAAAGTGAAGAGAATAAATACCATAATTTTTAAATTGATTTCTTGGAATTTAATTTCAAATAACGTAAATTAAATATAAAAAGATGAAAAAATCAATATTCATAGAACAAAAAAAACATTCTCTTATGGGACATAGGTAATATCGTTTATAACAAAATTAATATTAAGACATTGAATTTTGGTATTGGTTTCCTGTTTTGGTCGTTTATATGCTTCATATTTCAATGTCTTTAGAGTGTATTTTGGAGCATATTTCAATATCGTTTATATGCTGTTTTGGTCGTTTGTGGAGTGTATTTTCACGAAAATAATATACTACATAAGTTTCTTTCTCTTTTCTTGTTTTGTACTTATTTGGTTGGTTTTCATAGTCATGAAGTCATTAATAATCATAGATTTGATTTATAAGAAAAAAACATTTCAATCCATATGGAATGCGAGTTTGCCACTCTCTGAGAATTGGATCGTCTCCATTCTACCAAAATGTAATAGACTTGGTGAATACATTATTAATTAATAGTTGTTAAGTGCTCATATTAGTAAACAAATAATTTGTAAGAAGCCACTTCATATACCAAAGTTAAAAGAACTCGAACAACTAAAGGAAATCTTATAGATTGAGAATTATATAGAAGTCAAAGTTAAAAGCTCTCACATCACTTCCGTTTGCTTTCTCTTTCTCATTTAATTGTGTAAATATGATTTATGTTATATAGGAATAATCTGAGATTCCTTAAAATCTGATTTCTACACTTCAAAACCTCTTCATTTTGCTCATGGAGATTTTTGCAGAAAATTTCTTCATTTCTTGTTATGTATGATTTTTTATATTGGACAAGATTTCCTCTGCTTTCCGACTGTTGGCACACCCCATCTCATGTATAACATCTCTCTTTCCTCTATTAGATTTTCAGTTTACTCTCTTTACCAACCCCTCTCTTTCCTCCTTTAGTGCTCTTATACTGCCCACCAAAACATGCATCATGCTCAAATTTGGGCATAGACCAGTAAAGTTTGTGTGATGCTATGTAGCTTGTTGGTTCATCTCCAGAGCAATGTATGACTTGCATTGCTAAGCTCGGCTAATTGTTGTATGAGCCACGTCAGCCAAAAGTTATTAAGGATCGAAACATTTTCAAAAGCATGGTTGAGATCGAAACAGATATGTCATGTATTTCAATTGACGTGGATGGAAACTCTTTCTTGAACACCTATAAGTTGAAGAGCTAATGAATGAGTGAAACTTAAATCTTCAAAAAGATGTTAAAATGAGGAAAAAGTGTTTCTCTCTCTCTATATATATTGTCTGCAACCTAAAAGGATCAAACACAATCCACAAAGCACAAAGGTGAGATTATGAATTTAACAAGTTGTCGAGATTGAAACAAAACTGGCAATAAAATTCAAAATCAAAATTATGTCAAATTCTAGAGTTTATCAAAACAATATCACCATTTATTGGTCTATATAGTACGAATCGACTTGAGGAAGTCAGATGTTATCTTTGACTCCACGCATATATTGTGATTAATAAGCACAATAGTCTACACGAATGACAGATGAAGTGCAACATAATACCTTTCTCACGGTGCAAAATTTCAGTTACTATCGCAATTGAGTGAATTTGTAGAAATCCAATAACAGGAAACATACGAAAGGAGATCATATCTGCATTACGGAAAAAGGAGCTGTGGGTCATGTTTCATATCGAAATTAAAAATCCAATAATGCACAATTTGGTACAACCTTGTTAGTATCACAAAGAACCAATATAAACTAAGAGCTAAAGGTCGTTAGAACTTCACCTCACAATCTCAAATCACACTCTGTGTTGATTTAAGAGAGAAAGAATCTTAAAAATACTCAGATATCATATATTTCTTTTTTAGGTTCAGATATTGCCTACATATATGGCATAAGTTTCTTAACGTCTGTTAATTGACGTTCTCACAAATAAACGGAAAGCAACAATTGATAAAGATAAAGTAATTCGTACCCACAACACCACCATACCATATACGATATCCTATACGACGTCACTTCTTTTTGGTTGCTCTCTCTTCACGTGACTGCCCACACACACATCTTCTCTCTTGCTCTGTTTCCCTATATCAGAACCCCCCTGTTGTTGAAACCTTGACCTCAAGGTTTGAAGTTTGGAAAATGCTGGAGTAAGTCGGCATAGAACTCCCAAGTTGCTTCTTCTGAAGGTTGATTGACCCACTTGACCAGAACCTGAGTGGCTGCCTGATTCTTTCTCTTGACCGTCCGACATGCCAGAATGTCCTCTGGTTCCTTGAGTAGAGCTGCATCCGTTGGAGGTAAGATAGTAGCAGACGTCTGATTACCAATGTGGAGTTTGAGCTGAGACATATGGAAGACGGGATGGATTTGAGTAGCAACCGGAAAGTCTAGCTTATAAGCGACCTTGCCTATACGATCCAAAACCTTGTAGGGGCCATAGTATTTGGGGCTGAGCTTAAGAGGACCACGAGGAGTTAAAGTAGATTCACGGTAAGGCTGCAGCTTGACATATACCATATCTCCAATTGTAAAAGAACGGTCGGTCCTGTGAGCATTTGCTTGCTGTTCCATACGGTGTTGAGCACGGAGAAGATAAAACTGCAAGATTTTAATCATGTCTTCACGTTCCTGCAATGATCACAGTTGCTACCTTTGTTTCACCCGGTAAGTAAGAAAGGTGCTGAGGTGGTGCTCGACCATACACAATCTCAAAAGGAGTCATCTGGGCAGAGCTATGAAACGAAGTATTATACCAGAACTCAGCAAGGGGTAACCATTTAGACCACAGATGAGGTTTTTCGTGACACATGCAACGGAGATAGGATTCCACACACCGATTCACTACCTCAGTTTGCCCATCGCTTTGAGGATGGTAAGCAGAAGACAAATCCAGTGTAACCCCCTGAAGAGAGAATAACTCTTGCCAGAACTCACTCACAAATATAGTATCACGATCACTTACAATGGATTGGGGAAAGCCATGGAGTTTGAACACCTGATCCAAGTAAGCTTGAGCTACCGTCAATGCACTATATGGGTGAGCGAGTGCTAGGAAATGGGCAGCTTTACTTAGTCTATCCACCACCACCATAATCACTGATTTACCAAAAGAATTGGGGAGACCTTCACCAAAATCCATGGAAACTTCGGACCAGACTTCATTCGGAATGTTCAACGGCTGCAAAAGTCCCGGATATGCAGCAGTATTATATTTACATTGTTGACATGTAAGGCAGCTGCGGATAAAGTGTTGGATATCAGTTAACATTCCCTTCCAGTAAAACAACGCCTTGACTCGCTGAAGAATAGCATCTCTGCCCGAGTGGCCACCCAAACCCGAACTATGTAGCCATTGTAGAATTTTGTTACGCAAATCTGTATCTGCAACAATAACGAGTTTGCTCTTCCTGCGTAGTAAGCCATGTGACCAAGTAAAATGAGAAACACTAGTGGCATTAGCTTCCAACTTGGCAATACAAGCTGAGAGAGCAACATCACTGACATAGCTCGCTTGTATCTGCTTAATGAGGTCCGATTCCAGCACTGAAATCGACATTAAAACCACATCAGGAGGAGGAATTCGTGAGAGTGCATCGGCTGCCACATTTTCCTTTCCTTCCTTGTATTGTATTTCATAATCAAACTCAAGCAGCTTTGGCAGACACTGCTGTTGAATGGGCGTGTTTAGGCGTTGCTCGAGTAGATATTTGAGGCTACGCAGATCCGTTTTAATGATAAAGTGACCCTGAAAGAGATAGTGACGCCATTTCTGTACCGCAAAGAGAACGGCCAGGAGTTCCTTCTCGTAAATGGACAGATTGAGCTGACGACCCTTCAAGTGTCTGCTGATATAAGCTATCGGGTGACGGTCTTGCATCAACACAGCACCTATCCCAAGCCCGCTAGCGTCCGTCTCTACAGTAAATATTCTGTCAAATTGGGGAAGAGCAAGGACAGGTGTCTCACACAAAGCCTTCTTAAGAGAATTAAATGCCCCCTCAGCTTCATGACCCCAAACAAACGCATCCTTCTTAGTGAGAGCAGTAAGGGGATGTGCTATCACTCCAAAATTCTTAACAAAACAGCGGTAATACCCAGCCTTGTTAGTATCACAAAGAACCAACAGAAACTAAGAGCTAAAGGTCGTTAGAACTTCACCTCACAACCTCAAATCACACTCTGTGTTGATTTGAGAGAGAAAGAACCTTAAAAATACTCAGATATCATATATTTCTTTTTTAGGTTCAGATATTGCCTACATATATGGCATAAGTTTCTTAACGTCTTTAATTGACGTTCTCACAAATAAACGGAAAGCAATAATTGATAACGATAAAGTAATTCGTACCCACAACACCACCATACCATATACGACATCCTATACGACGTCACTTCTTTTTGGTTGCTCTATCTTCACGTGACTGCCCACACACACATCTTCTCTCTTGCTCTGTTGCTCCAAATCATCATCAATTAGTAATAGTCAGGCGTTAAAGCAAGAGTTCAGGGATCTTAGGCAAATCTACCTTACAAGCAGAGAACCAGTCCCGTCTTTTCTCAACGGCGGGAGAGAAGCTTGGTGAGATCTACCTTGCAAGCACCGGTGAAATTAGGAGGGCGGAAGGAGCAGAGGTGAAAGAGAGCTTTAAGAATTGAAGAAGGGAATCCCAAATAGTAGAAGAAAAGAGCGTTACAATACTATATCTAACAGTTGGGGGAATTGGTGGAAGGGCATAACGTTCGTGGGAAAGAAGGCTTTTTGTTGCCGTGGAATTGTAACAGGAAGCGAGGAGTTTAATCGTAATGAAAAGTGACGTATTTCAACCCACGTGGAAGCATTTGATTGGAAAATAAAAGGGACACGTGGACACCCTAAAAGGGGAGAACAAGCCCTATTATATAATATAATTCAGCGTTTTATTTTCGAAGTTATTAATGTTCGTTTAAAGCCCAGTTACGGAAACATGACGGAAGATTTCACCAAAAAAAGTAATGTTGGCATTTAAAAAATTAAAAATAAAGTATAGAATCTGTTTCACCAAAAAAAGAAATGTTGGGGTTTAAGAAATTAAAAAAATATAGAATCCGTTTCTCCAAAAAAAGAAACGTTAGATTAAAAAATTAAAAATAAAATATAGGATCCATCACGCGCATAGTATAGTTTGGGGTTCATTTCAAAGCCATCGATTTACACTTTACTAATCTAATTAAACTAAAAGAGAAGTCTTCTCTCCTACGTCTCAACACCACAATTTTTTTACATTTATTTTAAATTTTTATTTTAAAAAGAATACTTTACGATTTTTTATATTTATATTTAAAGTAATTTCAATTATTTATATTAAATATTATATTAAATGTTTTTTGGATATNTTTTGGATATTACCAATAATATATATCTAAATTATCACAAATTTAATTTTTTTTATATTTTCTTTTAAAAATTATTTTCTTATAAATTAATATCTCATAACAAATCTAATAAAATCTCAACCAAATCCTTATAATTCTCTTTAAATATCTCAACTACATGTGTTATAAATCTAAACAAAACGTCTTTAAATTTTTTCTGTTTCTAAATTGTCCAGGTATTTTTCATAAGAATTATGACACAAAATAATTATAGGTACTTATTGTTCTAATCTCTTCAAACGTATTTTTTACATTCCGTCTTTATCTATTTTGATTTTGTATATATATGTTTTGTTTTTTTTTAACATTTATTATCATAAATTTGGAAGCGTTACACCATTTTTAATTTTCCTGATAATTCCAGAAATTAATTTTATTTTCCAATTCTATTTATTTTGTATAGTTTCTTTTTTTCCACATATGACCACAAGCCGGTCCCATTAGCTCATGTGAGCCACAAACCGCCCCACTAGCTGAAACAAAAATTAAATGCAGCCTTCCGCTGCTTGGGTGGTTCGAACCCTGGATGTCAAGGAAACAGAGGGAAACCACTTACCAACTGGGCTAGCTTGTTCCGACTTGTAATAGTTTCTATAAACTGAAATTATTTTTTTTATGTAAGGAATAATTCAATAACGAAAGATGACAAAACGAGGAAAATCACGATGATCCGAGAAATAAATGCACCGGTAAAATATCTATATATAAAAATTACAAATAATCCTACACATAAAATTTGTTTTAAAATATTTTAAATTCAAATCTTTATGGGAGAATTGCAAAAATAGCACTTTAATGAGTCTTTTAGCAAAATTGACACTTGAATGTCATTTCTTACAAAAATGTCACTTTGGATTTCCTAAATGGACAACAATACCCCTTTCATATAATTTAATTATTAAAATTACTATCTAGTTGTACAATTACTTTTATTATAAATATTATATTTA
>KE151646.1:65294-77542 GCA_000411095.1 Aethionema arabicum
TATTTTAAATCTATTTAAAATAAATAACATTTTTAATATTTAATATTTATTTTATATTAATATTGTTAATAATTTTTCCAGTGCTAAAATAATAAAGATGCCTGTCATTTGTCAAAAAGGACTCAAGAGCTTCTAAACCGAGGAGAAGGTCTTGACTTTCGAGTAAGTAACAAACTTGGACTCTCCTCTTGAGTACAGGATTCGGTTTTATGCTTTTGTTTGATTTCTTATTTCTTCTCTGTCGACGTTGGAGCTGAGCTCAGAATCTGTAATTCAAATGAAATTGTGTTGATTGAGGTTTCTCTTAGTGCTGGAGTACGATTAGGGTTTCGATTTGGTTACTGTAGGCGTCGTTTATCGGAGAATGAAATCCTTTTCAGAGAGATTTTAAACTGAAGCTAAGCGAAGCAGCAGTTAAAGTTCTTTTGTCGATTGCTCAACTTTTGCGAGTAGTTTTAAGGGATATGGCGAATCTTCCGATCCTTCAATTCGAGGAAAAGATTGTGGAAACTGTGGAGAAGAACCCAGTGGTAGTTGTAATAGGAGAAACCGGTTCTGGGAAGAGTACTCAGCTCTCTCAGATACTTCATCGTCGAGGTTACACAAAGTCCGGTGTTATCGCCGTCACTCAGCCTCGACGTGTCGCTGCTGTTTCCGTGGCAAGGTCAGTTCATTCACTAACGATTCTATTTGGTTATGGTTACAAAGAACTTACTTTCTATTTCCTTTACCTTGTGGCTGCTTTTGTTTCTCTTTGAATTAAGTTTGGTTTCTGGGCTATGGTCTTCAGGCGTGTTGCGCAGGAGCTTGATGTACAGCTCGGTGAAGATGTTGGCTATGCAATACGTTTCGAGGACAGAACTTCGGACAAAACACGGATTAAGTAATGGCATATGCTAATATACATATTGTGATATAGTTCTTCTAATGACATAATTCTTCGAGCTATTAGCTTCCTTATTGTGATATCATTGTTAATTTCCTACCAGATACCTCACAGATGGAGTTCTACTTCGTGAAAGTCTATCCAATCCAATGCTCGACGACTATTCCGTAATCATATTGGATGAGGCTCACGAGAGAAGTTTAAATACGTAAGATCTTCTACATCCAGATTGGATTTGGGTTTGCTGATTGTCTTCACTGTGTTCTTTTAATGTTATATTGTTTCGTATGCATTAAGATCTTTTAGCTCAAACATGTTCAAAGGCTCTAGACTTTATCTCAACTTGGTTCATTACTCACCAGGGATATTCTGTTAGGCCTAATGAAACGGTTGGTTAAAATTCGTGCATCCAACTTTAAAGTTCTTATAACCTCTGCAACGCTTGACGGGGAAAAGGTATCTGAATTTTTTTCGGGATGTCCTGTGCTGAATGTTCCCGGAAAATTATATCCCGTGGAAATCTTATACAGCAAAGAGCGACCTCTCAGCTATATTGAGTCATCTCTGAAAGTAGCAATTGGTACGTTGAAGGTCAAGTCAATCTTATTTGATTAATCTTGCTCGTGTATCATCAACAACCCTTGTTTTTACTTCCAGATATACATGTTCGTGAGCCTGAAGGTGATATCTTAATATTTATGACTGGACAGGTACTTCATTTTTTTCTACTTTATCATTTTATACTTGTCGTCAGAACCATCTAGATTTTTTTTCCGGTTTTTCGTTGTTAACTCTATCATGATTTTAAATAGGATGATATAGAAAAATTAGTTGCAAAGCTGGAGGAAAAAGTACGAAGCTTAGCAGAAGGGTCCTGCATGGATGCTATTATTTATCCTCTTCACGGTTCTTTGCCACCTGAAATGCAGGTAATATTTCCAGTTTTTTGGATACCAAAAAAATCGACTTGTGTCTATTTATGATTCTGCAATCAAGTTCTCTGGCGATCTAAAGGCTTTGGGTAATTTTCTTGGCTGTCTTCAACATTTATTCTGCAGGTTCGTGTGTTTAGTCCACCTCCTCCAAACTGCCGGAGATTTATTGTTGCTACAAATATTGCTGAAACTTCCCTAACTGTGGACGGGGTAGTGTAAGAAACCCAAAACCTAAAACTTAATATGTTCTATTTGGTTATCATGCTGATATTTAATGCTGGCTAAACTTGCTACTATATTCTTTGCTCATTTCGATTCACTTCACATCTTAAAACATGCTGTTCATAACTCCTTTTGTGAGATCTGCTTATTGTACTTTGACATGGAAGACATTTAATTTATATACACGAAAATGTTGAAGGTGACGCTCTCTTTTTTCATAAGATCATAAATGAATTTATTACGAGAGGAATTTATACACTACGTTCTTGAATTTGCTCGACAGCCAGTTTCATCATTATCCTCATGTTTGCATTTTAAGCAATATTCAGATGATATTTTGACCCTGGCATTCAATCGCTTACTCAGATTAGCCTGTTTTCTATGACAGGTATGTAATTGATTCAGGATATGTGAAGCAGAGACAGTATAATCCATCAAGTGGAATGTATTCTCTTGATGTTGTTCAGATTAGCAAGTAAGAAAAATTAGTCTTGCTTCAGTTCTCTTGGTTCAGTAGTCAAATAAATATGAAACTTGTATTCGTTTACAGCCTTATTTAGAAAAGAAAATCTGCAATACCATAAAGTTTTACTAATAGTGGTTTCGGTAGGACCTCATCAGATATAGCATATTCTCACTCAGGAAAGACAGAAATAGTGTTTGCTTACTTATGAAGAATAATAGTTATTATTCACTCTGTATTTTGAAAAATTGAGTTTCGCTATGTTGTTTCAGAGTGCAAGCTAACCAACGTGCTGGGCGTGCGGGCAGAACTAGACCTGGGAAATGTTATCGATTGTACCCCTTGGCCCTCTACCGGGATGACTTTCTTGATGCTACAATCCCTGAAATACAACGAACTTCTCTTGCTGGGAGTGTTCTATACTTGAAATCATTGGATCTTCCAGATATTGACATTCTCAAGTTCGATTTTCTTGATGCCCCTTCATGTAAGAACTTCATCTTGAATTTCCTAATGAAATGTGAAGTCTTTTATGGTGTGGCATACACAAGCTACTGTTTTTTTTTTATCTATTTAAGATATCTTGTGAGCTTTTCATTTATTGATCCTACCTATAATATGCAGCTGGATCATTAGAAGATGCTTTGAAGCAATTGTATCTCATTGATGCGATTGATGAGAATGGAGCAATAACAAGTATTGGACGGACAATGTCTGGTATGATTTTTTCACAGTTTATTCTTTCTAGTTAGAAAAAATCTTTAGTTGATGCCATTATCTTATATTTGAGCAACTGTGGGATTCAACAGAGCTTCCGTTAGAACCATCTTTGTCAAGAACATTGATAGAAGCCAATGAAAATGGGTGTTTATCTCAAGCTCTAACAGTCGTTGCCATGTTGTCTGCAGAGACTACTCTACTTCCTGGTAGGAGGTTAGATTTCTTGATATACCATCACCTTCTATTATAGATTATGAAATGTTTAAAAGCACACTAACTGGGTGTGGATGCATGAACTCTTCTCTTCATGGTCTCTGCTTGTTTGACAGTAAACCCAATGAAAAGAAGAGGAAGCATGATGATTCTAATCTTCCTGATGGATCTGGATTTGGTGATCACATTCAACTGCTACAGATTTTTGAATGTTGGGACCGTAATAATTATGATACCGAATGGTGCAAAGAGAATGGCATGCAGGTATTTGCTCCAAATTTCGTCTTCCTTGTCTATTTTTGAGTATTACACGTGAAAAACATGGTGACATCACAAGCCTTTATGTACCGTTTCCAAATCCCTTACTTAATAATAAGTTTATGTTTGTATCTTATGTTTCATAGAGTGTTATCCCTAACAATATAAGGAATTTTTAATCCTGCCAATGTTTAGATGATTCTTGTGGTAGATTACTACGTTAAGAGTTTCCTAGTGCCTTGAGGAAGAAGTACATAATTTTATTGGGGAAAAAATTACTTGCAGGTGCGTGGAATGATGTTTGTCAGAGATGTAAGAAAACAGTTATGTCAGATTATGCAGAAAATATCAAAGGGTTAGTATTGTTTTTTTTCGTGACATGCTAAAATTTGTCTTGTTACATATCTATGCATCTACTACCTTTTCCTATACGAAGAATAATTGGTTTGATTGGAAAAAGTAGAGCGATTGGATGTGGGTGGCCATGGAAGGAAGAGTTCTAGGCGAGATGAGTACAGGAAATTGAGGAAAGCTCTATGTGTTGGTAATGCAAATCAAGTTGCTGAGAGAATGCTTCGCCATAATGGCTACCGAACTCTTACCTTTAATCCCCAGCTGGTCCAGGTAATAAACCAAGTTTCCCTTATCTGTTTGATACTTGTACAGTGACGATGTTGACTTTTACCTGATGTGTTAGGTACATCCTTCATCTGTGTTGAGTACTGACAACGAGGGAATGCTGCCAAATTATGTGGTGTACCATGAGCTGATTTCCACCACACGCCCCTTCATGCGCAATGTTTGTGTAGTAGAATTGTCATGGGTGACTCCCATCAAAAGAAAGCTTGAAAAATTAGATATCAGGAAACTCAGGTAAAGCAAAGATGTTTAATATACTCCAATTCAGTCTATTCCAGTTTGGATTTTAGTAATCAAACGGTATCGACATTCTGCTATCTAGTGGTGGAACAACTTTTACTGTTGAGGAATCAGAGGAGAAGATGGAGTTGTCTAGGAACGATGCAGATACACCAGCGGTTCCTGAAAATGCCGAGAGTAGGGTTCAAGCAGCAAGAGAACGGTTCCTAGCACGTAAAGGACAGATGAAGAATTCAAAAGCCTGACTAACACAGTTTTGATCTCCAATGTAACTCTTTTTTATTTTTAACTCAACAGCCCAATTATATGTGATGCAACTACTCATGTGCCATTTTTTTGCAACTACTCTCTTATATACCTTTCTACAATGCTTATACAGAATACAAGAATCCATTAAATTATAATGTACTCACAAAGTCCTTGCACTGGAAATGGAACGGGTGGTGTGTCTATGTAGCTAAGGCCGCATTTCTATCGACAGAGTTAAGGAGCTCTGCTTGCGCTGCTTCTATTATCACCCGGAAGTCTACGTTCATATACCTTCCCCTGCAGCCCATAATCTCAACAAATCACATGTACCCTCAAGACAAGACTACTAAAACAATTAATTTATTTGCATAGCATGTTTTAGAAAAAGGAGATGATGGTTGTACCAGAAATGAGTCTTGGACCAGATTGAGTTGGGATATGCAGGACTTCCAACTCCGTGCATTATTCTCGCAATCGCTCTCGGGGTGAATTTGGCCTGCCGATTACTCTGCAAAAACACCTGTTTTCCCCCTTAACATGTGAGTGAATACACTTTGTCTATATATTAAGCATGAAACATAATTAACGACAGTGTAACGTCTTGGATCGTCACCTTCACATCTGCTCGCAGAAAGGAGCTGCAATCACAATATAAGCGTTGATTAACTTAGTGAAGAGACAACTATGACAAACACGTAACTGAAGAAGAAGAGCGGATATCTAAGAAACACTTTTGTTTGTACCAATTCGGAGTCGTCTTGCTCGCTGAATCACAGTTTTCGTCTCCCTTGAAGTAATCCATAATTCTGCTTTGTAGGCTCAGAGTTTGGTTGGCACCAGAACTTTTGGAGCCATTTAACGCAGCAACCGCTGCACTAGACATAATATCTAGTTTTCTCACCTATTTTTAAATGTAGTACTTTAGCCACATACAAGCACAGGCGTAGGAGCTAAAATTTATATGAACTATTTAGGTGCAGCTGATCAGTTTATATAACTTACTTTGCAAGTTTCAATCTCATCTAGCCATTTGGTAAGATGAGTGGACAGTGAACATATATCCTTTGGAAGTTTTAGGATTTTGTAACAGAAGGCGGAGTCCTTCATCTCATATGTTACTTCCCCCTTTAGCTACAATGATTTGAAGGGGCATATCAACGAACAACATCTTGAAAAGTATATGATGATCTATCTTCAATTATATGTCTTCCAACAGAGTTGTCTTCAATTTATCAGTAAATGCCTAGAACAATAGTCTGTACTGATAGAATAAAACATAAATCATAGAACGTTACTAAATAATTTTCTCTTCGATGTCATACTAGAGCCTTATCTTTTAAGATAACTCATGCCCTTCAGTTATGTGGCCTTAAGTTTCTTCTACATAGTAAGAGGTGCATTTCAATCCTAGTTCTCAGTCAGGGGAGTTATATCTTGATGAGCTAAATATGTTGACGTAAATAAAATTAAACTTAAGATATCTGGCTCTAATCCATAGATTCATTTTGGAGAGAAAAATGTTATCAACCTTCAGAGTTTGAAGCTCAGCAAGAACATCAGTTGTTGCAACACCTAAGCTACAGGCCACAGATGGTATATCAAAGACGTGTACCCCTTGCCTCACGTGAGACCTGAAAAGCACAGCTAGTTTCTTTTAGTGTGTCAAGAATGTCTCAACCGAAAAGCAAGATACATCGGATAGATTCTAACTTCTTCAAAATTGCTGCAACTACGGTAGTTCTTGCAGCTAGGGTGTTTGGAGAAGACTGCACATATAGCACAACAGTATTAAGAATCAGAATTCTTTAGCCGACATGACAAGCAAGATAATATCATAAGTTTTCAGTAGACAGGAAAGGGCTCAGCTTACAGCGTCCTACCTTGTGGAAATTCAAAGTGCAACATACGTTGATCTGTGGAAGCATACGTATGTATTGCACTTCCCCCAGCTCCAAATGAGTTAAAATCGTATGCATAACCTGCCAGATCGGCTATGACAGTTCAGAATATTCTTTCTATAAAAACGTTTTCCTTGCCCATCATCTCACATTAGCTGACAGTTGATGATACAAACGTTTTTCTTACTTCACAATATCTTCACAAGAAAGTTTCAATAAAGTACCTCTTCCTTCATGTCGAATTTTTTCGAGGCAGGTTCAATGACTAACGAGCGTATCTTCTCATGCTGCTTTGTCTCAGATAAGAACACATGGGTGAGAAATCTTCCAATTGCATATTCATCTACACCATCGCTGAACAAAGCGACAACAAAAGGAAAGAAAGTTAATATCCTCAAAATGCAATGCCGTGGCAGATGATCATATACCCAACTAATCACCTGTGTGCAAGACTTCGAAGCTTTAGATATGTGTTATCATCATAAAAAAGATGGCAATAGGACAACCGCCCATCACGACCAGCACGACCAATTTCCTGTAATAGATAGATATAATTTCTCGAGAACATTATATAGACACTGATCATTAAGCTTTGGAAAATTGTTCTGGAAACAAAAAGTTCAAACCTGCACGTATTCTTCCAAACTGCCAGGTACACTGTAGTGAATCACCTAAAACAAGCGGACTCAGAGAATTAGAAGTATGCTGTTACGAGATGTGATTAGGTGCAGATATGTTCAGACATTCTAAGGTGTTGCCTTAGACTTACGGCTCCAACATCTTCCTTGTTAAGTCCCATGCCAAATGCCACAGTTGCAACGACCTGTTCCACCACACAAGAAAATAATTGAATACAGTCATCTATTTCACTTCCACCGTTAGTTTGCATGTGTAAATTATCCACACAGCAATAAAAACCAGTAGACTTATTTTCTCACCACTCTAATCTTGTTGGAACAAAAGGACTCCTGTATGCGAACACGGTCTTTCGCAGGAAGACCACTGTGGTAACCCTGGCGTAGATTAAACTAAGCTTAGTTAGAGTATATTTAAACCATTGATACAGGTACGTGAGAATTCAAAGTCGAAACAACCTTTGCAATGATGTTGTTGTCGTGTAAATATTTGCTTAACATGTCAGCCTCATACTGTACAAACACAATGCAGAGTTTCTTGTTAGCATCATGAATAAAAAGGTGAGGAAAACAAAGCGATTAGAAACTGTTTTTAATTGTGAACTAAGCACTCTCACCTGAAATTTGCAGTACACAATGATGCTTCGAATCTCTTTATATGGATGAGACATCATCAACATCAATAGATCTTTCATTCTATAAGATTTAGAATTAACTCAGTCACGACCAGAGGACAAGCAAAAAGGTGAAAATATAATAAAAGCACTTGCCTGTTTGGCCCACTCAATGAGACAGATAACTCGAAATTGTCTCTGAGTAGCGACTTCTGAATAAGATTGGTTGAAGGTATCTGCAGTGCAGACATGACAGCCTGCAGAGTCATAGTAGTGGCAGTTGCAGTCATTGCCAGAACGCATTCTGCCTTGAGCTCAGAACGGAGCAATGATGCATTGAGTCTCATGTACGAAGGACGGAAGTTATGAGACCTGTTTAGAACAACTCTTAAGGACCAAGATAAACAAATACAATCACAGAAAAAAAAAAGAAAAAGAAATCTAGGAGATGCCAAGAAGCCCACCATTCTGAAACGCAGTGTGCCTCATCCACAACAACAAGTGACACAGATAAAGATATGCGAAACATTGACAAAAATTCTGGATTCAGAAGTCTTTCAGGAGAAACAAAGAGAACCTGAAAGTAAAGAACAAACACACCACCGAAATGAAGTATCTCCAAATCAAACACTGTCTTAAAGTTTTCTACTCGCTGATTTTCTTAAACAATACCTTTATTGTGCCTTCTTTGAGTTTGCGCAATGTTTCTGTTGCTTCCACAGGTCTCTAATGAATAAAAGGGAGAATCCATATTAGAAGCGTAGACAAAACATAGTCCCACCTAAAAATGGAACGAGCAAGAAACAACATTCGTTGACACACACCCACCTGGCTACTGCTCAAGAGACCACCCTTTATAATAGAAGGCAAATGCTTCAACTGATCAATCATCAGCGACACCAAGGGACTCACAACGAGCGTGATTCCCGGCAAAATCATTGCCGGAATCTGGTAGCAGAGCGACTTGCCAGCACCGGTAGGCAAGACCAGCATCGTTGAACTCCCAGCAAGAACCATCTTGATCGCCTGTAACTGCCCATCTCGAAAAGAATCATAACCATATACTAAATTCAACAACGTCGTTAGACTCTCATCAGAAGCCTCATTCCTCACTGCAAGAACCACATCCTCGATTGAGCTGATAAACCCGCTAGCTTCATCTTCTTTCTGTTTTTGCAAATCAGGTTCTTCCCCCAACAAGGATTCGACTTCACCATCGGCTTCTGACTTTTTGTATCTCTTATTTCTGTATGTGTACTTGCTTTTAGAGTTGGCTGCGCTATTATATTTGCTGGGAAACTTCTTCCCCCTCTTTCCATTTAAGTTCAATTTCACGAAATTACCCTCATTTCGACCCGTGCTACGAACCACCGGAGCTTTTAGCGGCGGAGAAGCTATAGTGTCTGTGATTAGATTAGGAGGCTTTCTCCTCACTGATTTTTGCGGAGCGATTACTATCTGAGGGGACTCAGGCTCAGGGACACGACTGCCACCATCCGACTGACATTGCGATATCAATTTCTCTTCAGATGTAAGAGAAGCTCTACGGAGTCTGGAGAAAGACGAAACATAAGAGGAAAACCCAGTGGTAAGGGGAGGAACTGAGGGTTCACATATACGAAATGGGAGATTTTTGAATAAAGTGGATGGAAGAGACGAGCAAGATGGCTCCGGAGATTCCTCTGCGTGCACCGGAGACCGCTGTGAAGGGGCTACGGGCTTGGAGCGAGAGGAAGATGACGTAATTTTCCGAGGGATGATAGGGAGGTGCCTTGGTGGTGGGTCACGGGGAGGAGTAGCGGAGACATGAGAACCATCGGAGTCGGAATCGGAATCCATGGGGAAAATCATCAATTGACTGTAACAATTGGGGGTTCTAAACCTTGAGGTCCAATGCCGCCTTCCGCCCTTTCCCGCCATTTATTTCTAAGATATATAAGAAAAGGGAGTTAATATCAATTGGGCCATTTCGGCTTATCACAGCCCAACACTTCAATCCACCCGTTGTTTCGATTTTTTTTTCTTTGTTTTTTGGGAAATTTATTGTATTGACCTAATTTTTTAAGGTAATTATTAGACTACTCTAAAATATTTGGTGTTTATGCAAGTGATCCGTCGTTACCAAAAAACTATGAGAGTTCCATTTATTTACAAAAATCATTCATGGATGAAAAGTAATTATTGTAAAATATGTATTTGAGACGAAATTGCCCTTTCCTCCATTGAAGACATCGTTAAAGAAGAAGAAACCTCTATTGAAGAAATCAACTCCTTGTTATTCTTCATGTTATTCTTCATGTTATTTTTCTTATTCTTCTTCTTCTGCAAAGCGTAGTGAGTTATTTTATTTTTTCAAATTGTGAAATCTAAAATCGCGTTTTAGGGTTTGTTTCTTTGTACATGTGAAATTTAGGATTTTTGTTGTTAGGCTTAAATCTGAGGTTTCAGGTGTTTTTAACTTAAAGTCTAGTTTAAAATCTTATCGGTTGATGTTTGATTTTTGTGTTTGAATTCTATGAGACAGAAAAAATTTGTATTCAATCTAGAGAAGACGACTTATTCACGATAGGTCTACGTCGAAGGTAGACTTCCAATTTCACGTAGACGTTTACTTAGGTTTACCTAAGTCTACGTCGAAGGTAGACTTCTAGTTTCACGTAGATGCTTACTTAAGTCTACCTAAGTGTACATCATACGCAAACATTTCTTTCAAACAACCTTGAATTGAATGTAGACCGATGTAGATGTCTACCTAAAGTCTATGTTAAGGTAGACTTACTTTCTAGAACCTTTTAGAAGCATTCCATTGTTACGTATACGTCTACATTTGTATGCATCGTTCTACTTAAAATCTTCTAAAAGAAATATAAATTATTTGTCCAAATGATTTTCATACGGTTTATTACATAAGATAATTATTTGTTAGTTAAAAAAAATCGAGAAATAGAATATATAACATGAATAACAAAAATTTTATTTAGAGAAAATTGAAACAAAAAAATGTGTGCGTTTTACATCGTCTTAGTTCATGAACGCATTTACTTTGCAGTTTGTTTCCTTGAAAAATTGTAAATTGTCTTGTGGCTTCTTTAAATTAGTGAACATCACTTGAATATGCGTCTGGATCATGAGAGACTATTACAAAAAAATAAAAAAAAATATGAGTTGATATAATAATAGACATTCTTGCATATTTTTACATGTTAGAAATGAAAAATGCATTATTGAAACTAATTATAAGACTATTCAATGTGAAAAAAGTAAGCTTTGGTTGGTTATATCATCATGTAACAATCACTATCTATAGATTTAGAGAACACAACTCTTAAGCCCCCTGAAACACATCTACGCATTAATTTGTAATAAATAAAATAAATGTGAAATTCTAAATAAGTAGCAAAGAAGCGAGGGTTGGTTTTGAATTGAGTTAACTTTCACAAGCTGAGCAAATAAACAAAACAAACACATAAATCAAGAAATATTCTTAAGTTGTCATGATCACATGATGAAGTAAGCGAGCGACTAATTGACAATTCAAGATTAACTAATTAGACAATGAATTTTTTTATAAAAAAAATCATCATATTGAATACGATTTAGGTAGACTTAATACATATTTTAACTTTCTCGGAAACCAGCTTGGAGTAATAGTCCAGATTAAAATGCATGCTCAAGGCTCCAAATCAGCAGAACACGCAAGAATGTACATTATTTTAAACAAAAAGTCTCCCCTGACCTTTAAAAGAACTCTGTGTTTCAAAACCGGTGAGCTGATAACTGTCCAGCTGGAATATAAAAACCTCAGAGGTTTCTACTCCCATTGCAGCCGTCTCTCGCATGCGAAAAACTACTGCATGGAGCTACCACCACAGGCACATCAAGAAGCAAAAGTGCATAATGCCACAGGCCAGGCTGGGACAGCGGACGCACAATCCTCGATCTGGAGTACCCCTGTTAATGAACGACGGTCAGATATTGGTCTCGCTCGTAGAGTACCATGCGTTTACTACGGGGTGAGATAACTTTAAAATTTATAAAACCTCTACTTGCCCCGACCACAAGGGGTGTTGCAGTTAGATAGAGGGTCGATCCACGGGAGGCGAACTGATCTATGCGGCTTTTGAATTTAAATCTAATCTACGAAACGTGCGAAATGAAGTAGATAGCGGACAGCGAGCGAAAATTAAAATACGATTTAAAATCTATAAACTAAAACGTTAAACTTAGGTTTCTACGGATCATGCGATTTCTGGTCAGACAGCTATTCAGAATTTAC
>KE151654.1:44053-58328 GCA_000411095.1 Aethionema arabicum
CATTTTAAATTTTAAAATTTTCATATTTGATGATTCTTCATTTTTTTTTCTTCAAAATGTATAATCAATAGTCATATTTTTGTAAAGTCTTAGAGTACTAGTAGTTTTTTTTTCGTTAAACTAGATTATATATAAATTAATTCATTGTTTATCTATTATTTTGCAGTATTAGTATAAATGGACTAGAGGCAATGATAGCACTTGGCTTCTTAGCTGCCGCAAGGTACTTTACCGTTTTTTTTTAAATCAAGAAAATTTGGTCTATTGGATTCATATATAATTTTAGTAATATACTTTTTTATTTCATAAAAATGTAAATACAGTGTAAGAGTATCTAATGAGCTAGGCAGAGGAAACTCAAAGGCAGCCAAATTTGCAACATTAATAGCAGTTTGCACATCACTTTTCATTGGAACAATACTCTTCTTTGTCTTCTTGTTTCTTAGAGGAAGTGTTTCTTACATTTTCACTACAAGTGAAGCTGTTGCTGCTGAAGTGGCAAATCTTTCTCCACTTTTAGCTGTTTCAATCCTCTTAAACAGTGTTCAGCCTGTTCTGTCTGGTAATAAAAACACATTCCTCTAAGTTCTTATATATATATATATATATGGTTTGTACCACGTTTTTCGTGGTTTATCGATCAATATTTAAACCGGGGAACGAAACAGGAGTTGCGGTAGGAGCTGGATGGCAAAGTTATGTGACATATGTTAACCTTACTTGCTATTACCTTGTTGGTATACCGATCGGTATAGTCCTTGGCTACGTTGTTGGTTTACAAGTCAAAGTAAGTTTTATTTTTTTGGTTTATAATTATATTATCAGTAAATTAATATGGCACATTTTATTTTAAATTTTTTTTATTGATATATTACTATCCCTTAATTTTTAATTTAATCGTGATAATAATAAAATATGGTAAAATAAACTTTTGTATTATTAAAATATGATCGATTTGAGTTGATGTTATGAGAAATATAGCATCAATAAAATCATAATAGATGCAAAAAATGTCATCAATAGAATATGTAGAAGTACAATAAGATATATGATTAGGAGGATTTGTGTTGGTTCTTTTGTGATATCGCTAATGTTATTTCTCATATCTTAATCTTACATCAATCTAAATTTTTAAAAAATCAAGGAATTATTTTACTACATATTGGTAGTATTACGATTATATTAAACTTTGTAACAAACATGATACTAATTTATTACTTGATAAAGTTTAATATTGTTTTTGTTATTTTTTTTTCTGAATTAATATGGCTATTTTATTATATTGATCTTATAAATTTATAATATTTCTTATTTGTAATCTTACATTGATCAGATTAAAAAAAAGAATTTATTATTACAATTGATATTAATTTATTACTGAAGAAAGTCTAATATTGTTCCCCCATAAATATTGCTATTTTATTATATTAATATTGAAATTCAAATATATGTGAAATAGGGTGTGTGGATTGGGATGCTCTTTGGAGTTTTTGCTCAGACTTGTGTGCTCACCATTATGACTTTAAGAACAGATTGGGATCAACAGGTTATTTAATTACTATAAATAAATAGAAAATCCTTTTTTAAATATGTAAGTACTTTATAAAATATTTTGATATTAAATTTGAATTTATGTTGTTTAATGTGATTTATTTTTCAGGTGTCAAACTCAAGAAAACGTTTAAATCTTTGGGTTGTATCAGAATTTACAAGTGTAGACGAAACTTCACAAGATTAATATTAAAAAAAAAAATCAATAAACACTAATTTGTACTTTTCGGTAAAACAATAAATTTGGAGTGATTTAGTTATACAGGTTTTTAGTACTATAGTTGGTTATATAGTGGTTGTAGGTTCAAATTCTTAAATGTTTATAAAAAAATCTTTAATAAACGGACCCAAAATTTAAATTTCGCTTGGGACCTACATTTAAAAGATGGTCTTGATTTAACCGATTAGTAGAACTGAGAAACAAAACGAAAAAAACGTTGAATGAGAAGCAGTCATATTTAAAAAAGTTTGAAAGTTTTCATTGTTGTAAATTCTATATGGTTGAGGCCAATAATGTCCAACCATAATTTTATACTCTAAAGTTTACATTTTTTTTATAATTGTATATATACAGTTTATTTAGGAGTATAAAAATTAATAATGAAAAAAATTAAGAAATATGTAACACTTAAGAGAATATATATCTGTGTGTGTGTGTGTGAATTACAACATCTCAACTTTTAGTTAAATGAAAAAGAAATCGTAAGAGATAAATGAAGACATAAATTAGAATATTTTCAACTTTATGGTCGAAAATCTTCTTCAATTTCATTTCATTTTCTATTCTAAATTGCAGTAATGGAACTGATTAGGGTAAACTAAATCTATTTTTAACTTCTTGCTTTTTTTTGTTGTAAACTAGTACTTTTTTTTATTTATAAATAATTTTTTTTGTTTTCACTTAAAATAATATTATCAAAAAATTTCACTATTAACCAAGTATACTTAAATTACCTATTAATGTTTTAACTTTTTTGTTAAGATATAAAAAAAATTGATCGAATTTAACTAAAAACTTATGATGCGATATAACATACACAGATATAACTAAAAATACAGTAATATAACTAATCATAAAATTATATGTTTTACGTTACTTCTTATGTATTATATATAATTTTGTATATTATGCAATAAATGTTTTTTCATTCAATCAATATTTAGTTTAACTAAATATTTTATGTAAATATTGTAAATAAACAATAAATTTGTAAATTTGTATATTTTGATAGATAAAATATACAATTAATAATTATAAATTAAATGTGAAGAAAATACTTTTGAAATATTTTTTGTTTAACAAAAAATAGGATAATATATTGGAGTAAAATTCAACTCCAAAATATACTTTCTCCCATTTAGAGTTAAAAATAGAATAATACCTTTCTTGCAAATGTTTAATCTTCTAGGTGTTTTTTTTTCCACTTTTTTACATATACATGTTTTTAATGAACATATATATCTAATCTAAAAGAAAGACAGAAAGAAGACAAAATTAATAAATGATTTATTCTGGATAAAATTATAAAAAAATACTAAAATTTCGCCTGCGCAGATAAACATCTCTCGTATTATAGGCATGTGGTGGTCACCAGTGGCGGATGCATTTCATTACGAGGATGGTCAATTGGTCCATGTGAACAAAAATTTATTTATTTATTATTTTAAATTGATTTATGTTAAATAAAATTATTGATCCCCTATATGTTAGTTTAACTATAATTTATTAATTATATTAATTACTAAAATATTAGTCCACAATAATTCAACACATATAGCTTAAATATTAAAAACAAATCCATTAAAAATAAATTCATACAAATTTTCAGGATATATTGTGGTAATTTTCTTTTGAATATTGGTGATGTTTTTCTTTTTTGTAGAATTAGGACTGGTCATTCGAGTACTTTTTTGGTTTCGGTTTGGTACTTTCGGTTATTTGATTTTTCAGTTCCATAACTACAAGATCCGTTCGGTTCTTTGAAGATTTCGGTTCGGTTCCGGTTCGGATTCAGTTTGGGTTCGGAAAGTTGATAAGAAAATCCGAAAATACCCAAAAACCTTAAAAATTATCCGAAAACCAAAAAAATATCAGAAAAGATACTCGAAAAACAAAAAAATAATCAAAAAACAAAAAAAAAAATACTCGAAAAACAAAAAAAAATACTCGAAAAACAAAAAAAAAATTCGGAAAACCCAAAAAATACCCGAAAAAAAAGTATGATTACGTTTCGATATCCAATAGATATCAGTTTGGTTCCGGTTAGATTCCAAACCTCTTTTTTCGATTCGGGTTCAGTTCAGTTTTTCGGTTCCGGTTTTTATGCCTAACTCTACTAGTCACTACCTATGTATTTGGTCACTAATCTTCCACGAAATGCGAAATTGTATTCCAAGCGAAATTGTATTCCAAGTAGTTTAAGTGAGTTTTCGTTTTCTCCATAAATACACAACATGATTTACAATTCACACACTAAATAAAAGTAACCTCTCTTTCCATTTTCTCTCTAATCTCACCACAAATTTGACGATGGAGAGAGGAGAAGAAAAAACTATTAACTAACAACTAAATTTGACAAATATATAATATTTAGTAATAAGAAAAAACATTATAAAATTCCGACTAAACACATGACTATTGATTATAATAACAACTATTAACTAACAACCAATGTATTGGTGCGACTTTTAATTGTCCCTTATAAAATAAATTAACAACAATTATTGTACTGTACACACACTAAATAAAACTAATCTCTCTTTCCATTTTCTCTCTAATCTCACCAAAAATTTGACGATGGAGAGAGGAAGAGGAGACAACGTGACGGAGACTTTACTCAAAACGACGTCGGATAAGAGAAGAGAAGAAAAAAATGAGGAAGAGTTAGTGGGAATTAAGGAGAAAGTGTGGATTGAATCAAAGAAGCTTTGGATCGTGGCGGCGCCGGCGATATTCACAAAGTTTTCAACATTTGGAGTTTGGATAATAAGTCAAATCTATATTGGTCATATTGGTCCTATAGAATTGGCTGCTTACTCAATTACTTTCTCTGTTCTTCTCCAGTTCAGTAATGGCATTTTGGTCAGTTATCTCTCCTTCTCTTTCACTTTCATTGTATTTTCAATGCAAAAAAAATAATTAATATTTAGTATTTTAATTTTATTTTAGTGTTATTTAGTTTAACTATTAAACCCTATAATTTTTAGAGAACTTTAAACACTATAATATTTTTTTTAAGTTTCATATAGTGAAATTTCAAATTTTTTTAAAATTTTCCTATTTTTTCTCCAAAGTTTTCCTATTTATACACACATTAATAAAATAGTTATAATGATTAAAATAACTTTACTGCGAACATTTTGCGGTGGTTTTGCTCGTCCATAGCAATGCCTTCGCAAAGTCTTCGCAAGCTTGCGGTGGTTAAATATCTTCGAAAGGTTGCGGTGGTATTACTCTAGTTTTGCGATAGGTTCCTCGACCACCGCAAAACTACCACAAACCCACCGTTATATTGTGGTTGCTCTCTTTCTATCGCAAAATACCATAGCAATTGAATCTTGTTTCTTGTAGTGGCCAATAATATCTCCATGTCTTTCTTTTAACTTAAAAGTACCTCAAGTATCAGCGTGGCAAAGAAGTCACTACCAAAAGATTTTTTTTGCCACTTTGAAGATACTTTTAGACAAAAATTAAAATCTAAGAGGTACTATCTTCCCACACTCCCTGAATTTAAAGAAAACACAAGCGATGTAACATTTTATAAAACTGCCCTAAATATTAAACATATACTAAACCGGACCAAAATTGCAGTTAGGAATGGCTAGTGCATTAGAAACACTATGTGGTCAAGCCTATGGAGCCAAACAATATCATATGCTTGGAATCTATCTTCAACGCTCTTGGATTGTCCTCACCGGCTGCACCATCTGCCTCATACCGGTCTACGTCTTCTCCGGTCCTATCCTTTGGGCACTAGGCCAAGAGGAACACATTGTACACGTGGCTAGGATCATAGCACTTTGGGTCATAGGAGTTAACTTCTCCTTTATACCATGTTACACTTGTCAAATGTTTCTTCAAGCTCAAAGCAAGAACAAGATCATTGCTTACGTGTCTGTAGTTACCTTAGTGGTCCACGTGTTCCTCTCGTGGCTCCTCGTGGTTTATTTTGAATTTGGGATTACTGGTGCTATGATCTCTACACTGGTCGCGTTCTGGTTGCCTAATATTGCGCAACTCTTGTTTGTCACGTGCGGTGGATGTCCTGACACGTGGAGGGGTTTGAGTTGGATGGTTTTTAAGGATTTATGGCCTGTCTTTAAACTCTCTTTGTCTTCCGGTGGCATGCTTTGGTAAGATTTTTTTATTTTCTAAAATATTAAGAAGTACTTAACATCTTATTTTAATAAGAAAAAGTGTTTAATTTTGGCAGCTTGGAATTATGGTACAACTCAATATTGGTACTGCTCACTGGAAATTTGAAAAATGCAGATGTGGCTCTTGATGCACTTGCAATATGGTAAAGTTAGTTAATATTATTAAAAAAAAAATTACTAGTTTTTTTTTTCCTTTCTCTAAGATGAAATCACTAGTTCAAATCGAAACTATAAATTATAGTATATAAATTGATTCATTGTTTATATATTATTTTTGCAGTCTCAGTATAAATGGACTAGAGGCAATGATAGCACTTGGCTTCTTAGCAGCCGCAAGGTATCAAAATTGATAAATCTTTACGTTTTCTTATAATAAAAATCGTTAGCTCTATTAAATACCGTTTTCTTATAATATAGTGTAAGAGTATCTAACGAGCTAGGAAGTGGAAACTCAAAGGGAGCAAAGTTTGCAACATTAATAGTAGTTTGCACATCACTTTTCATTGGGACAATACTCTTCTTTGTCTTCTTGTTTTTAAGAGGAAGAGTTTCTTACATTTTCACTTCAAGTGAAGCTGTCGCTGCAGAAGTGGCAAATCTCTCTCCACTTTTAGCTCTTTCGATCCTCTTAAACAGTGTTCAACCTGTTCTGTCTGGTAACAACGCATTTTTGCTAGATTCATACCTATATGTTTTGTACCGCGAATTTCGTGGTTTATCAATCAATGTTCGTGTTTAACCGATGAATCTTTGAACCGGGAAACGAAACAGGAGTTGCGGTAGGAGCTGGATGGCAAAGTTATGTGACTTATGTTAACCTTGCTTGTTATTACCTTGTTGGTATACCTACCGGCATTATCCTTGGCTATGTTGTTGGTTTACAAGTCAAGGTAAGTTTGACTTCTTTGGTTTATAATTATATTATCAGTAAATTAATATGGAAAACTAGATTAAAAAAAATATTTTTATTGATAAGTTACTATCCTTTAATATTTAATTTAATCGTGATAATAATAAATATGGTAACATAATTTTTTGTATTTTTATAATCTGTTTGATTTGAGTTTATGTTATGAGAAATATAATAGCATTAATAAAAATCACAAGAGACGCAAAAATGTCATCAAGAGAGTATACAATATTATAATAAGATATATGAATCAAACATATACTGTATTAATTTATAGTAGACTTTGTAACAAATATGATATTAATTTATTACTTTAGGAAATTTAATAGTGTATTCATTATTTTTTTCCGAATTAATATGGTTGTTTTATTATATTGATCTTGAAAACTATGATATATGTGAAATAGGGTGTGTGGATTGGGATGCTCTTTGGAGTTTTTGTTCAGACTTGTGTGCTTACCATTATGACTCTAAGAACAGATTGGGATCAACAGGTTATTTACTATAAATATAAACTCTTTTTTTTAATATGAAAAATATATTTTACTATTAAATTTGAATTTATGTTATTTAATGTGATTTCTTTCTCAGGTGTCAAACTCAAGAAAACGTTTAAATCTTTGGGTTGTACCAGAATCTACAAGCGTAAACGGAACTTCACAAGATTAATATTAAAATAAAAAAATTAAACAAACGCTTATATGTATTTATCAGTAAAACAATAATATTAGTTTTTCAAAACTCTTAGTAATAAAATTTGGAGTGATTTATTTATACAGGTTTATAGTAATATAGTTGGTTATATAGTGCCATAGTGGTGGTAGGTTCAAATTCTTAAATGTTTATAAAAAATCTTACATATACGGACCCAAAATTTTAATTTCGTTTGGGACCTACATTTAAACCGATTCGATCAGAACTGGAAAAGAAAACGAAAAAAACGTTGAATGGGAACCAGTCATATTTAAACAAGTTGAAAGTTTTAATTGTTGTAAATTCTATATGGTTGTGGCCAATAATGTCCAACCATAATTTTATACTATAAAGTTTACATTATTTTATAACTGTATATATATACAGTTTATTTAGGAGTATAAAAATAAATAATGAAAAAAAATAAAATACAACATCTCAACTTGTATGTATCTCTCAAGAGAATGTATATATCTATGTGTGTGTGAATTACAACATCTCAACTTTTATATAAAAGAAAAAGAAATCGTAAGAGTTAAATGAAGACATAAAATAGAAAATTTCCAACTTTATGGTGGAAAATCTTCTTCAATTTCATTTCATTTTCTATTATAAATTGCAGTAATGGAACTGATTAGGGTAAACTAAATCTTTTCTTAACTTCAGACTTGCTTTTTTTCTTTTTGTAAAATAGTATTAGTTTCACTTAAAATAATATTATAAAATAGCATTTCACTTAAATTACTTAATAATGTTTTAATTTATGTTTTTAAGATACAAAAAAGCTGTTATCTAATTAATTAAATAATTATGATGCAATATAACATACACACATACAATTAAAAATACAGTAACATAGCTAATCATAACATTGATTATATGTTTTATTTCTTATGTATTATATCTTGTTTTTATATTATGAAATAATTTTTTTTCATATAACAAATGTTTAACTTAACTAAATTATATTTTATGTAAATATTGACAATAAACAATAAAATTTGTAAATTTGTAAGTTTTTAAAATAAAATATTTCATTAATTATAATTTAAATGAGAAGAAAGTATTTTTGAAATATTTTTTTTAAAATAAAAAAAATAGGATAATATATTGGAGTAAAGTTCAACTCAAAAATCCAGTTTTCCGGGTTAGAGTAAAAAATAGAGTAGTACATTATACATGTGCGTAAAAAGAAACTAATAATAATAATATCAAAGAAGAGTAGAAGTATAGAACTAGGCCTAGGTGTTCCGATAATTCTCGTATTTCGGTCGGATTTTTTGGATTTTGGGTTTTAAAAAGTCGAAACATTCGGGTCCTAACATTAATTCGGTTCGGTTCAGTTTGGAACTTTTAGGTTTCGGGTCTTTCTGAATAAAAAAAGTCAAACCGTTTGTGTCCTAAAATTCAGATCGATTCAGATCGGTTCGGTTTGGGTTTCAGATCGGATCAAAACCATAATAAAACAAAATCAAATTATGATTATGATTTTCAAAACATTATTTTTCTACACATTATATTTTTAATCCACATTTTCTTGTTTTTAATCCATATTTTATTTTTATTTAAAATTTAATTGGATTTTTTTGGGTTATTCGGGTTATTCAGATTCAGTTCAGATTTAAATCGAAACTCAAACTATAAAAATAGAACCGTTCAGATTTTATTAATTTCAGATCGGATTTGGTTTATATTATTTTTGAACGATTCGGATCGGGTTAATTCGAATCAGATAAAATGCAACCCGATGTAGGACCATAAGGTAGTACTTTTGTGCAAATTTACCGCAATTATGTAATCAATCTAGTTTAGATAAAATATGTGAAGTAAAATATTATTACTTTTGATAGATATCAAAAATGAAAAAGTCATTACATTTTTTGGCAAATGTTTAGTCTTCTAGATGTTTTTTTCTTTCACTTTTTACATATACATGTTTTTAATGGACATGACTAATCTAAAATAAAGCTAGAAAGAAACGACAAAATCAATAATTGATTATTCTATAAAAATATAAAAAAATAACAAAATTTCGCCTGCCCAGATGAACATCTCTCGTATTACAGACATCAAGGTGGTCACCAGTGGCGGAGTCTTCGTTACGAGGATTACAAGGATGGTCAATTAGACCCGATTTGTGACTTAAAATGATGTTAAAAAAAAATGAAATTTACTTTTAAAATAGAATGAAAAGTGATTTTTAAAATATCTGCAATGATTCACTTTTTAATCTAAAAACGACTATCTCCAGTTGTATTTTACTCTAAATTCACACAATTTTTCTCTGTAAAAAGAATATTCTATTTATATTTATTAATTATTCTTTTTATTTTCAAAGTTTGCAAATAAACCCATTTTTTATATAAATTTTAATATTATTTAAAATAAAACGTTGATTATATAAATAAAATTATATTACATCAAATAAAAAAAATAATATATATGAAATTATTTAATCAATACCATTAGTATAATTTTTCATATATGATCAATTAAATTATTTCAAAGTGAGAAATGAACTTCTTTATTTTTTTTAACCGAGTAAAAAACTCAGAGTTTTTTAAACCGGATTATTAAGTTTTGAATATTTTTTGAGTTCAAATATTTAATGTTGCGTTAAAAAACTATTTAATGTGTTTTTATTGACTTTGTATCTTTTAGTTTATGATTTATTATATTATTGTATTTTTTTCTAAATTATATATATAGGAGGATTTTAAAAAATTTCTCAATTCAATCATTTTGTTATAAAAATGACCTAACAGTAGATCCAAATGTATTATTCGTATATCTTTATACAGTAGGACAAATTTGTAAAACTCTCATCAATTACGATATTTTGGATAATTCTTCATATATATTGCATTATATTATTTTTTATGAAATAGATAACTATTTTTTATATTTTAAAAAATAATAAATAATATTATTACTATAAATAACAAATATCATTTATAATATTATTGAGACTAAAAACTAAAATAAAATTTAAAATACTAATTTACAAATAAAAAAGTTAAACACCAAAATATGATAGAAAATAGGTTTATTATGTCACATCTTACTCCATTTAGGAGTGAGAAATAAAATACCATCGTACATGCATTTAATATAAAACAAAATTGGGTTCGAGATGGCTTTAAAGCGTTTCGTTTCCACCATAAATAACCAACAACAACATTTACAATAAATTAAACGATGGAGAGAGGAGGAGGAGACGCGGCGGAGAGTTTACTCAAAACGACGTCGGATAAGAGTAGAGAAGAGAAAAACGAGGAAGAGTTAGTGGCGATAAAGGACAAGGTGTGGCTTGAATCAAAGAAGCTTTGGATCGTGGCGGCGCCGGCGATTTTCACAAGATTTTCTTCATTTGGAGTTTCGATAATAAGTCAAATCTATATAGGTCATCTTGGTCCTATAGAATTGGCTGCTTACTCAATTACTTTCACTGTTCTTCTCCGGTTTAGTAATGGTATCTTGGTTAGTCATCTCTCTAAATCTTTTTTTTTTAGTTTAATTATATGAACTAATTTTTGTTTGAAGCACGATTTTGTTACTCCTAAGACATAAAATTGGGGGAAAAATAGTACTCGGAACATTTTCGATGTCACTCCGTTTTTTATTCCAAAATGAAGTAAATTGAGAGATTACTTTAAAAATATTGAATAACTCCGTTTTTAAACTTTTTACCTTCCATATTTTTCTTTAATTTTTTTTGTATAGAAGAGAGTAAACCATTAGAACAAAACACAATTCGAAAATCGAAATACTCTATTTTAGAGTACAAACAATAATATCATCTATGTGTTAAAGAAACAAATATTTACAATATCCTTCATATTTATAGGAAAAAAAATCTAGAATTTAGAATTATTCATCTCTCTTATTCTTTTTAAGTTTTTTTTTTCAATTATTCTTGTTAAATTATAATTGAAAGGTAAATAATTTACTAGTTGTTGAGGAAAATAAATACTAATAATTTACTTTAAAGAAAAAATATTGAAATTTATTTATTTTTAAGTCTTTTTGCAAATTCGGAAAAATTGTGTTACTAGTACATATGTCTTAGCTAATCACTTACTAATTTAAACCAATCTTGTGTACTTCCACAAATTCACTTATTAACAATCGTAAATATTTTCTTCTTTATAAATTACTCCTATAATCAAGGGTCGCATAAATCTTGGCCATACACATTTAATATTGTTTTAATTTAGTACTAATTGATGTTTTGAGTACACGAGTATAACAATGTTTTCTTTAATTGTATTTTTGTTATAAATGCAAAATAATAAACACACAACATATTTGTGATTTAACATTTTAATTTTTCTATTTAAAACTAAAACACAATATTTACCACGCTTTAATTAAGTTATTTTTCCAAAAAAAAAAACCACTACCAAAATTTAAACCAATATAGTCATTCTTCCACAAATTCATTTATTAACAATTAAAAAACTATATATATATTTTTTTTGATAATCAAGAATCACATAAATCTTGGCCATACACATTTAATATTCTTTGAATTATTAATTGATATTTTGACTACACGTGTTAAATATTGTAAATAATTGTTTTTGTTATAAATGCAGAATAATAAATATACATCTTATGGACAGGTTAACATTTAATTTTTCTATTAAAAAAACATACTTAATATGTACCACACTTTAAGATATTTTATTTTCGACTTAAAAAATGAAAAAAAAGTTATTTTTTTTTTACATTTTTGTCAACTACTCCTCTTGTCCCATTTTATTTGATGTTGTTAGGATTTCCACAAGTTTTAAGAAAAACTATTAAAGTCATTAAATGTTTTATTTTTTTTTGTAATATAATTACTCTTTTAGTATTTTCTCATAGAATATACATTATCTCTCTCTAAAATTAGATGTAACTAACCAATAGAAAAATAAATGTAATAAATTTTTATATTAATTTTTGAAATTTAAAAATTTAATGATACATTTTAATTTTGATTAAATAAAAAATGTAAAAAATCAAACAATTTGGGACAAAAAAATTAATTCTAAAAAATCAAATAATTTGGGACGGATGAAGTATACATTATCTAAAATTTTAGATAATAATCATTTCAAATGTTGAATTAATTAGTATATATATCTAATGAAAACACAAATGGTATAACATTTTATAACCCGGCCCTAAATATTAAACGTGTACTAAACCGGACCGAAATTGCAGCTAGGAATGGCTAGTGCATTAGAAACACTATGTGGTCAAGCCTATGGAGCCAAACAAAATCATATGCTTGGAATCTATCTTCAACGCTCTTGGATTGTCCTCACTGGCTGCACCATTTGTCTCACACCGGTCTATGTCTTCTCCGGTCCTATCCTTACGGCTTTAGGCCAAGAGGAACGCATTGTACACGTGGCTAGGATCATAGCACTTTGGGTCATAGGAGTTAACTTCTCATGTGTACCATATTATACTTGTCAAATGTTTCTTCAAGCTCAAAGTATGAACAAGATCATTGCCTACATGGCTGCAGTTTCTTTGGGGATCCACGTGTTCCTCTCGTGGCTCCTAATGATTTATTTTGAGTTTGGGATCACTGGTGCAATGATCTCGACACTGGTCTCGTATTGGTTGCCTAATTTTGCGCAACTCTTGTTTGTCACGTGCGGTGGATGTCCTGACACGTGGGAGGGATTCACTTGGATGGCTTTTAAAGATTTATGGCCTGTCTTTAAACTCTCTGTGTCTTCTGGTGGCATGCTTTGGTAATTTTTCTTTTTCCAAATTTATTTTATTTATTTTTAAAACTACTCCTTCTAATCCATTTTAATTTATTTTTTTTAATTGTATTTAATTTTTTTAATATTTTCCATAAATATTTATTCTCTCTTTTCAATTTTTTCCGGGATCAACTAATAAGAAAAATAAGTGCAATAACTTTTTGTTATTGATTTGTGAAATTTACATATTTAATGAAACAAATTAATTTCAATAACTTAAAAAACAGTTTAAAAAATCAATTTTTATGAAAGAAAAAATAGTTCTAGAAAATCAATAAAAATAGGACGGAAAATGTATTAAGAATCACTTAATATTATTGTAATGACTAAAATTTTCTTAATATTGGGCAGCTTGGAATTATGGTACAACTCAATATTGGTACTTCTCACTGGAAATTTGAAAAATGCAGAGGTGGCTCTTGATGCACTATCAATATGGTAAAATTAATTATTATACATTTTTTTTCTATGTATTTTATTCTTAATTATTAATAGACATTATAGTTTGTTTGTTTTCCGCTGTTTATAACATATAAGATGAACATTATACAATGTTGTTTTTGGTTGATGAGGACGACTAACAACGCAATAAATAAACAACAGTAAAATAAATATACTGTTATTAGCACAAAACATCTTTTAAAGATGAATTATGCTAAACCTGCTATATGTTAAATTAACAACGATAAATTATATATAACTAGATTCATTATTTATATTTTATTTTTTTATATAACAAAATTAAAAAACATAATTTTTGATCGTTATCATTGATTACATGTTAACAAAACTATAAATTATATATAACTAGATTCAGTATTTATATATATTTTTTTTTTACAGTCTTAGCATAAATGGACTAGAGTCAATGATAGCACTTGGCTTCTTAGCAGCCGCAAGGTACTTACTTTTACATATATATATATATATATATATATCAAAACGTTTCTATCTATTGACTTCTAAAATCTATTAA